>WOXC01008909.1:0-461236 GCA_011680675.1 Gymnobelideus leadbeateri | reverse complement strand
AACATAAAGAGCAGTGATTACTAGACCTAAACTGAGTTTGAATCATGACTCTGCACTTTTGTGACCTTTGATAAGGCATGTTACTTCTAAGAACTATTTGATCTATAAACATGTAAAATAAAGAAAATAAACTAGTTGATCTGTAACTAGTTCCATGTTCAATCTAAATCCCATTATACTAGATTGGGTCTCTATCATCATGGGGAAAACAAACCTGCCAAAGAACTAAACTGAGACAGTTATTTTATAGTTCATCTCTCCAAAGTACTTTTGCTCATAAATGAATTAGAGATCCATTTTGCATCTGTAATCACGTATTTAGGGTGGATTTGTGACTCTGGGACAACGGAAGGTTTTCATTATAGTTGGCTTTGTTTGTTTGTTTGTTTTGGCTTTGTACTAAAGCTCTTCTGAGCTTATCATAAATGGACCATATAGGTCATCTGCTTATCAGCCTAGCTTACATTATAGCAATTTTATATCAGGAAGCTGTATAGTATAGCAGAAAGAACAAGGCTGAGCATAAGGAAACCAGAGCTCTAGGTCTGACTCTGTCACTGAACAGTTAAGTAAATGTGTGCAAGTAATTTACACTCTCATCCTTAGTTGTCTCACCTATGAAATGATGGGTTTATACTAAATAATCCCTAAGATTCTTTCTAGTTTAAAAGCCTATGATTCTATACTTCATTGAGGAATGAGTGACCTTTAAGCAATAGTTTCTCTCCATTTTGACAATTTGCTAGGTTCACTTTCTTCTTAGCTAAGCTGCTGCCACAAAATAGAAGAATAAATTGGGATTTTGTGTGCTGTCAATTAAAAATTAAAACTTGGATATGGGTGATAATTGAGATGTCTCCATGCAAGCTTGAAAACAACAAGCTCAATCTTCAAAATTCAATAAACACCTCTACCTCTTTTAAATGCAAAACCAATTTGTGTTCTTTTATAATCTGATGCCATGTTGATTACTGTTTATCTCAGAGCTTTTAGAAAACAATAAATTTTCTATTTTGAAGGAATATTATGAAAATAAGCATGGAGGTGGGTGAGCCTATTTCTTAATACTTAAATTCATTTCTTATGTTATGTAGGAACCTACCTGAGTACTTATAACTTTGCATTATTCATATGAAACTAAGCTCCTAAGAGTAAGATCCATTTATAACTAACCTTAAACAATGGTGGTTTGTTTATCACTAATGAGTGTTTATATCCTGGGAAGCTTGATTTGGTTATTTAACTCTAATGCACATATCATCTAATTTTGTATAACTATCTGTGTATGTGCTTTACACCTTTGTTAGGCTGTGTATTTTCTCTTCTAGGGAAGAAATTGTATCTTATCTAAATATTCTACCTTTCCCAGCACCTAATAAAATACTCTTACACTGTAGATCCTTAATAAATTGAAAGAATTAAAGGAATGAAATGATAAGAACAATACAGTTAAAAGAATACTTGATTTAGTTCAGAAACATGGGTTTGAATCTAGATTCTGTTACTTACTAGCTGCATGATCCTGGGCAGGTCATAACCTCTCTGGGACTTAGTGTCCTCAACCATAAAATTAAGGGATAAGGCTTATTAATTTCTAACATTCCTTTGAAGTCTAAATAATACAGTCCCATAAACTGACAACTTTTTGTTCTTTGCAATATTTGTGAGGTTAAGGATTGTTTTATTTTTGTTATAGCTCCAGAACCCAGCTTTGCACATAACATACACTTAAAGGATATAAGATATCTATTATTATGAATTGAATTTATGCAAAGCAGTTAAATTCTAGTTACTATAATAGTCAACAAACTAAGATGGAAAGAAGTATAATTTTTAAGTGAACTTTTTTCACCATCAAGGATATCGTTGGAACAGGGATGCTACTTTCACACTCCTTAATAAGCTTCTTAAAGAAGTAGAAATAGTACAGAGACAGAAAAATCAACTGGACTAAACCTAGTATATGCAAAGGAAGTCCTTAGTGGGTAGCAACACAATTTTGAGTATATGAACTGGTCTCAAGGTATATGAAGGAGCAGAAAATACCTTAATATATAGAAAAATATCAGACCTTATAATTACTCCCACTAATACTAATAATAATACTAATAAATGACTAGGAGAGGGCCATTTTACCTACCATTGGGACATTATACTTACCTTCCCATCAATATAAATTTTTATAAAAATGGTCTGTAATACATTGAACAACAAAGAAAATTCCAAAGAAGATCAGACCTTTGAAAAGATCACAGAAACAATAATTCCTATATTTCTACTTTTTTAAAGGAAGGTAAGAAGAAGTAAGAGAGCAAAAAAAAATCCACCTCACAATAAGAGACGTATTTTATGGGTGACATTTTTTTTAAAGAAAAGATAACCAGATAGGAAGATTAAGTGCCATTAAAGCAGATGTTATTAAAAACCTGACATGTTGGCACCTGAACTGTAATAGAACTCAGAGGAAATTACAGTGAATTTTATCTACTCCTTCACAAAGACTAGAGGTGGAAAGAAAAAAAATAACAGAAGTGCAGATCCCAGGTGTGAAATCTAAGCTAAGTTGTTGACTTGTTTAGTGACTGTGGCAGAATCATTTGACAATCTTCAGCTTCTAAGGCAACTTAGAACTAAATATAGAAAAGGGGAAGGACTTAGTGAAATCCCATATAGTGTCTGCTCTGAGTAAATTGAAAAGATTTATTTACCACAAAATTACATTTTGGATCAGGTGGGAAAATATTGATATAACTGTAGAAAGTCCTCCTTCAATATATTGTTTAAAAAATATCTTGAGTTTGAGACCTGTAGACATATGTATGTGGAATCAGTTTGGTGGTGGGTAAAGGTGGATTTAAAAAATTCAAGTTCAGGGAGCTGAGCCCAGGCCCACATGAGCCGAGGTTGTAGCCCCAGGGCAGCCGAGCCTGCAGCTGGCTGGAGGGACCCCAGAACAACAGCAGCTGTGGTGATTCCAGAATTATCAGCACAGATATGCCTAGGACAAAGTGAGAGGTTAGTGCCCTATGGACTTTGGGACCAGTATTTGGGGAAAGCGTCGGCTTCCTCCCCTGGGGGCGAAAAGCCTCTGAAGAAATTCGGCACAGAAGCCATTTTGCAGCTTCAGTGGCGGCTCTAGCTCCTGGTCTGCAAACTGTAGGGAGACTCAGCAATCAGTCTGGGGGTTAATCACTCTTGCTTTAAACTGCCTGGATCTGGATTGTGGTCTGGGGGGGCAAGTTTGGGGTGGGCATCCAATTTGCCAGAGCGGGTGGAGGCTTTTCAGAGGCCACCCAACCTGTGGAAGCTGTGAAGACCCCACGTTTGGGTGGAAGCTCTCCTTTCTGGTGGCAGTCTTACTGTGGCAGCAAGCCCAAAAATCAAGTAATTAAGTGGCAACATGGCTAGGCAAAAGAAACAAAATATACAGAAAATTTCAACATTGGACTCCTATTTTAGGGGCAAAGAGGATCAAAGCATGGAGGAGGACTGTAAAGTCAGAACTCTTGCACCAAAAGCCCCTAATGAAAATACAAGCTGGCTACAGGCCATAGAGGACCTTAAGAAGCAGATAAGAGAAGTGGGAGAAAAATTGGGAAGGGAAATGATAAAGATGCAAGAAAAGTATGAAATGACAGTCAACAGCCTGACTGAGGAAAATAACACCTTAAAAAACAGCCTAACTCAAATGGCAAAAGAGGCTCAGAAAGGCAATGAGGAGAAGAATGCCTTAAAAAGCCGAATTTGCCAGATGGAAAAAGAATCCCGAAAGCTCACTGAGGAGATTCATTCCTTCAGAGTTAGACTGGAGCAAAGGGAAGCTAGTGACTTTATGAGAAATCAAGATACCATTAAGCAGCTCCAAACAAATGAAAGAATAGAAGGCAATGTGAAATATCTCATGGGAAAAACCATTGACCTGGAAAATAGATCCAGGAGAGATAATTTAAAAATTATTGGACTACCTGAAAGCCATGATCAAAGAAAGAACCTAGAAATCACCCTTCAAGAAATTCTCAAGGAAAATTGCCCTGATGTTTTAGACCCAGTAGGGGAAATAGAGGTTGAAAGAATCCACCGATTGCCTCCTGAAAAAGATCCCAAAAAGAAAACTCCTAGGAATATTATAGCCAGGTTCCAGAACTCCCAGATCAAGGAGAAAATACTACAAGCAGCCAGGAAGAAACAATTTCAATATTGTGGAAACACAATCAGAATAGCCCAGGACCTGGCAGCTTCTACACTGAGGGATCGAAGAGTATGGAATATGATATTCCAGAGGGCAAAAGAGCTGGGATTGAAGCCAAGGGTCACCTACCCAGCAAAACTGAGTATCTTGTTTCAGGAGAAAATATGGTCATTCAGTGGAATAGAGGACTTTCAAGCACTCTTGAGGAAAAAACCAGAGTTGAATAGAAAATTTGACATTCAGACACAAGAAGCAAGAGATGCCTGAGAAGGTAATCAAGGAAAAGAAATCAAAAGGAACTTATCAAAGTTGAACTATTTACATTTCTACATGGAAAAACAATAACTGTGTCTGATGAAGCCTTTCTCATTATGAAAATAATTGAAGAAGGGTATATGGGCATATGTTTACAGGTATACATGGATAGAGGGCACAGGTTGAATTTGATGTCAAGGGATTATTCTTAAAGGGTGAAGTTAAGAGGTGAGAGAGGAAAGTGGCAAGAGGAGATGGGGATAGATAGGGTAGGGTAAACTATCTCATGTAGAATAGGCAAGGGGAGGTAGTTGCAGGGGAGGGGAAGAACAGGAAGGCAAAAAGGCAAAAGCATATTCTCACTGAAGTTGGCTCAAGGAGAGAATCACATACATACTAAATGGGATATCTCACCCTGCAGGAGAGTAGGGGAAAGGGGGATGAGAGGAGGGATGATGGAGGGGAGGGCATTCTGGGGGGAGTGGAGGTTGGAAGTACCACTATCAGAGAGGGACAGGATCAAAGTAGGGAATGGACCAGGTGGGAGGTGAGATGGGTGGGGGGAAAATATAAGCAGTCTTTTACACTATATCTACTATGGTAATGTTTTGCATAGCTATACATGTACAACACATACTGAATTGCTTATCTTCTCAGAGGGAGTGGGTGACAAGGCAGGAAGGGAATGTATCTGAAAATCGAAGTTTTAAAATTAAATGTTTCATAAGATGTCCAGGCATTGGGGCTCAGAGATTCACCTTGCCCTAATAGCAAAGTCGAAGGGGGTATGGGAGAAGATATGGGAGAGAGCAGATTGGATGAGGGGATATCTAGTGGGACTGGTACTCTAGGGTGGTGGGTAGGGAAAAATGGGGGGAAAATGTAATTCAAAATCTGGTGGAAATGAATGATGTAAACCAGAAGTTAATAAAGCATTTGTTAAAATTAAAAAAAGAAAAAAAAATTCAAGTTCAGGTCCTAGACCTGCCAATTGGCAGCTATGTTACCCAAGACATTTCACATAATGTCTCTGCTTCAGTTTCTCATCTATAAAATAGAAATAAAAATTGTATCTTTCTTTTCCCAAAGAGTTGTTGCAAAGTTAAAATTAGGTAATGTATACAGAGTGCTCCAGATGCACAGATAACCCTGAAAGTTCTATGTGAGGTCTGTGACTGTGATGATTTTATGTAATTCCACAAGCATTTAGCTAAGTGCCTTCTATGGATGATTGAAATCAGACAAGCCCTAGCTCTCCTGAAACTTACAGCTTAATGTAGGGTTAGTTTCTCTGTGGTAGAATGTTTCTAAGATCATAGATTTAGAGCTAATGATTTGCCCAAGGTCACATAGGTAGCAAATAGCAGAGCAGAGATTCAAGCTTACGTTCCCTCCCCCCAAGCTTAGTGTTCTTTTCCATAAACCATGCTTGTTTATTTGTTTGTTTTTCCTTTGTATCACTAGCACCCTAGCATAGTGCTTTGTACATAGTAGGCACTCAGTAAATGTTGAATTGAAAAGAATATGGCAATAATAAAAAGAGAAGTCATAGCAAAATGAAAAGGAAGATATAGATTATTTTTGTAAATGTTATTGTTATATTAGGTTTTTTTTAATATTTTATTAAGAAGTGTCTTAGAAATGATTATTTTGGGGCAGCTAGATGGCACAGCGAATAGAGCATTGGCCCTGGAGTCAGGAGAACCTGAGTTCAAATCCAGCCTCAGACACTTAACACAAAAATAGCCATGTGACCTTGAGCATGTCACAACCCCAATTGCCCTACCTCCCCCCCTCCAAAAAGCAAAGCTAAAAATCTAAAAACATGATTATTTTGCATTTGCTTTTACAATATACAATAAATTTTGAGCTTTAAAGCATACTCAATACTTTATATCTTTAACTGTTGCCAATGAAAGCTCTCTCCTTTTCTCAGTATAATTTTCTAGTTCTAGAATACCAGTTTGGGAAGACAAATTTGAATTATATTAAGAATAAATTCTTTTAAGTAGATTCATGTAAGATCTCTCTTCAACTGAGTTTTTCATTTCGATAAAAAGAATTTTGAATTCGTCAGTTCAAAAACTTAAAAGCTGTATTAATTTCTCTTTGGCAAAAAATGTGCAAGACATATGAGAAGCAGTTAGTGCTATTTTATATGTCAAATCTGGGTTGTAACAAGGAGCCAGGCTCTATGAGAGTGAGCAAGTTAGAATGCAAATAGAAGCCCACGTCTACTTTCCTATTTGGCCATGACTAGAAAGTACCAAAGGACCCTTAGCAAAAGTCATCTAACTGAGAATGTTATTCTATATAAGAACTATTAAGAAAGGCCAAATTGTACAGCAGGTATGTTATTAATGTCACATGTATTGTAGGGGGAAAGACTACTACTCATACACTGTCAGTAGTCATACTGACAGGTAGCATTCATGTCATACCGACACACACAGGTAGCATTTCATAGAAAGGGCGCTGTTATCCTTTTCTAGACATAAACTTTGAATGTCTTCCCCTCTCAGATTGATATTTTTGTGATAATTTTGTCATGGTCATTTTTGTCTCAATACTTCCCTTGCCCTTAGTTATTGAATGGACACTGACTCAGACAAACTGAGGTCTGAGAAAGACCTTAATTTAGAAAGGCTGAGGTCATCTACTGTATCTCAGGCCATCATCAGCTGTCTTGACTTCTGTTCTTGCCACTGAACTTCAATGAGTCTGGATTTGAAATGATGTCATTGGTCCTCTTCAAGAATGAAGGACAAGACAACTGTTATGTCGTCTTCCTGAGAGAAGGGGCTATATGTTAAGGAATCTATTTTCTAGTATTTGCATACACTACATATTTAAAGACTATTTGTAGGACTATTCACACATAGGATCAAAGATCATACATTTGAAGTTGAAAGAAGTTTGGGAGTCATCTAGCCCAAATTCCTCATTTTGCAGAAGAGGAAACTAAACTCCTTTCCTTAGTAAGAAAGAAGCTTTCTTGTTTTACCCATCCATTCTCCCCATCTTCCATAAAGCTAGTAGTGATGAAAAAAATGATTACTTTGGGTTTAATCCTGAGAGAAAAGTGTGAACAGATTTGACCAGCAAGTATCACTATGTAGGATAAATTAGGACTGAGAACATCCACTCCACTCTTCTAGAAAGGAATTGGGGATTTGATTCCTTGCTGATCAACCTTGTCTCTTTTTTTTATTAATTTACTAGTTTAGTTTTAGTTAACAAGATTCAATTCCATAGTTCCTTGATTTTCAAATTTCCTTTACCTCCCTCCCCCCACCCCCCACAACAGCATATAGTCCAGTATAGGATCTGCAAATACATTCATATTAGACATTATTCCAATGACAAAGGCATATTGTACTAGGTGGGATGAAAAATGGTAAAGAAGAAATAAACCCAAACAAAGAAAAGAAAAAGATCAATTAGCTTTCTTCCATCAGGATTCAAACTCAGGTCTTTCTAGTTATATCTCTGGATGTCACATTTCTCTCCTCCATGAGTCTTTCGGGATTGACTTATATCACTGCATTGCTGAAAAGAATCCAGTCTGTCATAGTTGGTCATCACACATATGTTGTGTCTGTGATTGCATACAAATTTCTCCTGATTCTACTTTTTCGTTCAGCATCAGTTTGTATAATATGGTAAATATGAAAACCGTCTCCTCCTCATTTCTTATAGCACAATAATATTCCATTATATTCATATACCACAACTTATTTAGCCATTCCCCAATTGATGGGCACCCCTTCAGTTTCCAATTCTTTGTAAATGAAAAGAGATGCTATAAATATTTTTGTACATATGGGTCTTCCTCCCTCTTCTATGATCTCTTTGGGATATTACCCTAGAAGTGGTATTGCTGGGTCAAAAGGCATGAAATTATTTATAGCCCTTTGGGCATAATTCCAGATTGCTCTCCAGAATGGTTGGATTCAACCTTGTCTCTTGCTCCAGAATTTAGGTTGGCTCATAAACTTTGCTTTTGTTCATTACCCTCTTGTCCATACTCTCCCTTTCCCATCTGAGTGGAAGTGACTAGCCTGCATTTAAAGTGAGTCTGCCTAGTTATAAACCAAGAATGTTTGGTTTCAGCCTAGAGGCAATGGTCCTCAAGTTAATATTGATTTCTTTCTTTGCTAATATAGAGCTTATTGATACAAGTTATTAAAATCATAAATGCTCAAAGCCCCCAAGTCAGAAATCTTGTTGCTAATACAGGATTAGTCCATTGACGTCTTTAAATTTTTGTTTTGTTTTTATGTCTAGCTAATCATTGCCTGTTATGATTTCCCTTTTCCCAAAGTAAATACAGGCAGTACAAACATTCATGATCGATTGTGATTCAAGTAAAGACAGAACAAATCCAGCTAAAGAAACAACTTGAGAAACTAATAAGGAAAAAATAACAATATAACCATACCTGCTAATGAACAGTAATTTGGAAGGGGAAGTGGAAGAGAGGGTAACTTTGGGAGCTTCATCTTTTCTTAACATGTATATCACCTGTTCTGTGACTGGCTCTTAGGATAGTCTGCTGTGATCACTAACAATTTCTGGACACAATACAATGAACATTCCTATGTTTGCTTCTTCTTTCTCTTCATTCTTCTATAATTCCTATTCTACATATCTGTCTCTGGCAATTCCTACTGCCACTATGGAAGCAACCCTTTTCAAACCAGATCAGAATATTTGGTCTAGGGGTGGCTAGGTGGCGCAGTGAGTAGAGCATCAGCCCTGGAGTCAGAAGGACCTGAGTTTGGATCTGGCCTCAGACACTTAATGCACACAAACAAAGAAACCTAGCCATGTGACCTTGGGCAAGTTACTTAACCCCATTGCCCTCCAAAAAAGCAAAAAAAAAAAAAAATGGTCTAGCCACCTTGGCCATGAAGTCAATCAGTAGATCAAATAGGTTTTATAAAGTGCTTAATATGCCCCAGGCTTAAGCTAAGAAAATGCTAAATATTAGGAATACAAATAAATGCAATAAAACAGCTCCTTCTCTAAAGAAACTCATATCTTAATGGGGGAGAAAACTTGCAAATAACTGACTGTACACACAAGATATATACAATGTAAAATGGAATGGAATCAGAGAAGAAAAGCAGTAGCAGTGGATAGAGACCAGAAAAGATATCTTACAACTTGTAATTTGACTTGAGGCTTCAAGGAAGCCATGAATGCCAGAGAGCATGACAGAAATAGAGTACAGTTAGTGAAAGGGAACAGAGGAAGGTGATAATATCATGTGCTAGGAACAGCAAAGAGGCCAATATCACCTGAATCATAATATATTGTGGAAGGAAATAAAGTATGAGAAGTAGAAAAGGGCCAAACTATGAAGAACTGTAAAAGTCAAATGGAGGAACTAATAGGGAACCACTAGAGTTTATTTAGTAGGGGATAAAACAGTCAGAATGGTACTTTTTTTTTTTTAAAGCAATTGGGGTTAAGTAACTTGCTCAAGGTTACACGGCTAGTCATTTGATTTATGCGTGGGTGCTCATTTTCTGAGGCCGGATCTGATCTCGGGTCACCCAAACTCCGAGGCCAGCGCTCTTACTCACTGCACCACCTAGCCGCCCCTTTAGGGCAATTGGGGTTAAGTAACTTGCCCAAGGTTACATGGCTAGGTTTTTGTTTGTGCGGATTAAGTGTCGGAGGCCGGCTCTGAACTCAGGTCCTTCTGATTCCAGGGCCAGCGCTCTATTCACTGCGCCACCTAGCCGCCCCAAGAATGGTACTTTAAGAGAGTTACTTTGGAAAGTGGATGAAAGATGAACTTGACTGAGGCAGAAACACCAACCAGCAAGGTAGTAAAATAATTTAGGCTTCAGGTGATGATGACTGGCACCAGGTGGAGACTGTGAGGATAGAGAAGATTTATGTAAGAAATAGTATGAAGATAGAAATAACATGATTTGAAAAAAGGTTGGCTATATGATATAAATGTGAGTGAGGAAATGAGATTTGCATTAAAGTTGCAAGACTGGGAGGCTGAGAGAGAAAGGAGGTGGTGACCTTAAATGTAATATTGAAATTAAGAAGAGGGGAAGGCTTGGGGTAAAGTTTATGAAATAGGTTTTGGACATATCCAATTCAATACATTCAAAAGGCAGTTGGTGATGTAAAATCGGAGGTCAGAAGGAAAGTAGGATCATATAACTAATAAAATAAGCTATTATTTACATAGAGATGCTAATTGAATTTATGGGAGATGATGACATTAACAAGCAAAACTGTATAAAGAGAGAACAGAAGAACAGAGGCTTAGGACCACTCACACTTGGTGAATGATGAAGATCCATCAAAGAAACCTAAGAAAGAAGAGTTTTACAGGTAAAAGAATAAATAGGAGAGAACTGTGTGTGTGTGTGTGTGTGTGTGTGTGTGTGTGTGTGTGTGTGTATGAAGCATAAGGCAAAGACCTCAATGCAGAGGTTGTGGGAAGGCTCTCATTGGAGACTTAAGGAATTTATTATTGTCATTTCCCAGTCTCTGTCCCTCCTGGGAAGGCTTTAATTCCCAATATTTCTAACTAATCTCTAGCCACCCCACTTCTGTTTACAAAACATCAACCAAAGTCACTCTTAGGTAGGGAAAATTCATGGTACAAAAAATATGTAGGAAACGCATGTGATCATAGAGTACATATGGTCAGGGTATACCCATGAGTGGAGCATCTCCTGCCTCTTCTGCTGCAAACCTATAAGTGTCCTCTGGTTGATATTATCTTTTGTAACATCACTGAGTAAAATTTCCTTAGATGAAATTATAATTTATACTGCTCTGTTCTTCTTCTCTACCGTTTCTAGATACTTTTGTTCTGTTGAGTTGTTTCTTCACATCTCCTAGAGTGAAGATACTGTAGTCCAGCTGTCAAGTAATTACTTCCTACAGAAAGACTTGGTAGGCAGTTTTAGTTATAGGCAGAGTTTTGTAGCTACATCCACCTGAGCAGTCAACAAAAGCCAACAGAAACTGAAAGGTTCTCTTAGGTTTTAAATTGTCAGTCCTTTGAAGTCCTTGTCTTATGGAGCTCCAAATCTTTCATGTGTTGTTAGAAAATTCCTTTCAACAACTGTCATACTATGGGTTATTAGTCTATTTTCCTTCAAGTCATTCCATGTCAAAATTGTTAAGAAGTCATAGAAAACTGGGGTGAAAAAGGCTTTTTTCAATCCCCATAATATCCTTCATTGCCATGCAAATCAATCTTGGGCAAGACCAAAAGCATCAAGTGGAAACTTAGGAGCTAGAGATTTCTGCTCTAATTGCTTTGTTTGCTGTTGTTATGTCTGACACTTCCTGGTCCATACGGGGTTTCTTGGCAAAGATACTGAAGTGGTTTTTCATTTCATCCTCCAGTAAATTAAGGCAAATAGAAATTAAGTGATTTCCCATTTTATAGATGAAAACATTGTGACAAACAGGGTTAATGAATTTGCCCAGGGTCATACAGCTAGTTAGTGCTTGTGGAAAGATTTGAACTTAGGAAGATGAGTGTCCTTGTTTCCAGGTTCAGCACTCTATTGTTTGAACTAGTTCCTGTTTCCCTTTTTGGCACCCTGTTCTTGTTATATGATCCTGCCTGAGACAAAATTCTTTGCCTCCATAAACAATTATAATGGGGAATAAAACCTGGGGTGTGAAAAAAGAAAATTGCAAGTAAATAGGTTGGAAAAAGCACAGCCATTATACATGAAAAATGAACTACATGTAGCTATATATTGTGAAATTAGGAAACTTATACAGGTCAAACTAAATTACCTCAAAAGTTCCTTTTCTTTCTCCCTACACAAATGTGTCTAATTCTTTTGGGTTTACATGTTTCTTTTTTAATAATAAAAACATTCATTATAACTATAGGTACTGAATAGGAAAAATTTATCATCATTGAAATGAGAAACTACTTCTAGTAAGGGATCGAACTTGTTAAAGTAAAAATCATAGTAAGAGAATTATGGGTGTCAAACAATGATTAGGATTAGCTCAAAACTGAACTACAAAGGCAAAATGAAGTGGAACACCAAGGAGTCAAATAAATAGGAGTAGTGTTGAATAACTAACTGGATGTTCAGGTAAACCCCTCTGCTTTGTCTTCATACATTTTTGTGACATTATCTAAATGTGTTTCCTAACACAAAATTTTTTTTTAAAAATCCCTTCACTAATATACATGAAATAATACATTAAAACTCATCTTCTACTTAGTGGAGAAGTCCAAATTAGTTGCCTAAGGCACATGTCTGAGAACCTGCCTTAAGTTTCCATCAGGGTCCAAGGAATCACTATCTATAGCCACTTATACCACTTGTGGCCCTCTATACTTCCTCATTGCCTGACTTTAGATACCCTCTGCATATCATTCCTCCTTCAATTTCCAGCTATGCGACAACTCTACTCAATGATGAACCCTTTTGGGCACTGAAAACCTACCAGGACTCATTCTTAAAAGACTAACATTCTTCCACTCCATCATAACTACCAATTCCTGGTGATTTTGAATACCTGGCTGTCATTGTTCAAACCCTATTCTCTATTTTCTCCTTAATGCTCCTTTATTCCCCCTCTTCAACCTAATCTTCCTAACTTCCCATTCTATACCTACCCATCCTTTCCACTATACTCCTTAGGTAATAAATCATATTTTATATTAATCCATTTCCTTTCTCATTCCCACCACATTGCACTGAAATCTAGATCCCTCTTTGATACAGCTTCCCTGATTACCTGTTCTAGCAACAGTTTCACCCAGGCTCACTGCTCATGGTGGAGTTGGATTATTTTTTGCTCATCATTATTCTTTTAGGATCTCCCTCTATCACCATCTTTTAGTCATCTCTTCTTTGAGATTCGTTTAATAAATATTTAACATCCAATCAAGAGAGTAGAAGAATTAGGCTTGGTAAAGAGCAAAGCCATAGGGGTGAAGGATAAGACAATGATAGAAGGCATCTGAGTGATAAAAGAGGGGAAAGATGGAGATCATGGTGAATGGTTTCAATTTTTGTATGTAAAATATGGGATAAGAGTCTCAGTTGAAAGAGTTAGGGCAGGGGAGGTATGGGGAGGTTTGAAGAGGAAAGAAAAGGTTTAAAAGAGTCACCTTGGGAAGTGGGATAGTGAGTTGATAAGGGAGGTGCGTAGGATTGCATAGCAGCAGTGAAGGCCCAGTTGAGATTATTTAACATAAACTTGTAATAGACCTAGTCAGAACTGTTGTGCTATTTTCTCCATCTTTTTTTTTCAGTAGCATATGTGTAGGAGCTAATGAGGCATATGATAAATGTCATCCAAGAAGGAGACTTAGGTGGGTAGAATTGGCAATACGATAAGGGAGCTAGAGATTTAAGAGAAGAGGACAGTGCAAATTTGAATCAGTTCACCAACATGCAAAAATACAGAAAAGTGGCTAGCATAGGGGAGAGGACCTAGAAGAGAAATGAGCAGTTAAGATTAGAGGTCATGGTGCAGACGAAGAGTTGAGTTCTAAAAGAGAAGAGGGAGAAATGAAAAGCCAATGCAATTTGGTCAGAGAAAGGGATTTTGGAATTCTTGAACAAAGAAGTGGTGCATTTGGGGGTTATGGGAATTTCAAGGATATGACCATCTTTGTGTGCACTTGAGGAGGACTGAGGTATAACTAATGGGAAGTGAGCATGTTTAGAAATTGAGTGGTTACAAACCCTGGGGCGGAGCCAAGATGGAGGAGTAGAAACAGCTCATCCAAGCCACTCTGCCCCCAGATTCCCACCAAACTATGTAAAAGGGGACTCTGAACAACTTCTGGAGCCCCAGCACCCACAGAACGACACAGAGAAGCTAACCTCCCACTGAGGACAGCCCAGCAGCCCTGCAGGAAGGACCAGCTCAGCGCTCTGGGAGCCGGCAGCGAGCAGTTCACAGAGTGCGCTGAGCCCAGCGGAGCCCAGGTCCCCGAAAGCAGAGGTTTGAGCCCCAGGGCAGCAGGGCCAGCAGCCAGCTGGAGAGACCCCAGAACACCAGCAGCTGTGGCGACTCCAGAATTATCAACATAGACATGCCTAGGACAAAGTAAGAGGTTAGTGCCCTATGGACTTTGGGACCAGTATTTGGGGAATTCATCGGGTCCCTCCCCTGGGGGCTAGAAGCCGCTGAGGAGACACGCTATTTTGTAGTTTTTAGAGGCAGCTCCAGCTCCCGGCCTGAGAACTGTAGGGAGATGCAGCAATCAGTCTTGGGGGTTAATCGCTCTTGCTTTAACCTCCCTGGATCTGGATTGTGATCTGGGGCGGAGGTCGTGGGTGGGTTACAGCTTGCCAGAAATGGAAGCTAGCTCCCTCACACTTTTGGGGTGAAAGTTCCTGTCTGGCACCAGGCCATGTGGTGTCAACAAGTCCAAAAGTCAAGTAATTAAGTGGCAACATGCCAAGGCAAAGGAAACAGAAAAATGCAACCCTAGACTCCTATTTTGGGGGCATAGAGCAGGAAAAGGACTGTGAAGTCAGAAGTCCTGCTCCAAAAGCCCCAGGGGAAAACATGAGCAGGTTGCAGGCCATAGAGGACCTTAAGAAGGACTTTAAAAATCAATTAAGAGAAGTGGAGGAAAAATTGGAAAGAGAAATGAGAAGGATGCAGGAAAATTATGAAATGAGGGTCAACAGCATGACTGAGGAAAACAACACCTTAAAAAATAGACTAACTCAAATGGCAAAGGAGGCCCAAAAGGGCAATAAGGAGAAGAATGCCTTAAAAAGCCAAATTTGCCAGATGGAAAAAGAATCTCAAAAGTTCACTGAGGAGATTCATTCCTTCAGAGTTAGACTGAAGCAAATGGAAGCTAATGACTTGATGAGAAATCAAGATGCTGTTAAGCAGATCCAAACAAATGAAAGATTAGAAGGCAATGTGAAATATCTCATGGGAAAAACCACTGACCTGGAAAATAGATCCAGGAGAGACAATTTAAAAATTATTGGACTACCTGAAAGCCATGATCAAAGAAAGAACCTAGAAATCACCCTTCAAGAAATTCTCAAGGAAAATTGCCCTGATGTTTTAGATCCAGAGGTCAAAATAGAGGTTGAAAGAATCCACTGATCACCTCCTGAAAAAATCCCAAAAAGAAAACTCTCAGGAATATTATAGCCAGGTTCCAGAATCCCCAGATCAGGGAGAAAATACTACAAGCAGCCAGGAAGAAACAATTTCAATATTGTGGAAACACAATCAGAATAGTCCAGGACCTGGCAGCTTCTACACTGAGGGATCGAAGGGCATGGAATATGATATTCCAGAGGGCAAAAGAACTGGGAATGAACCCAAGGGTCACCTACCCAGCAAAACTGAGTATTTTGTTTCAGGGGAAATATGGTCATTCAGTGGAATAGAGGACTTTCAAGCATTCTTGAGGAAAAAAACAGAATTGAATAGAAAATTTGACATCCAGACACAAGAAGGAAGAGATGCCTGAGAAGGTAATCAGGGAAAAGAAATCAAAAGGAACTTATCAAAGTTGAACTATTTACATTCCTATATGGAAGAGCAATAACTGTGACTGATGATATCTTTCTCACTATGAAAATAATGGAAGAAGGGTATGTGGTCATATGAATACATATGTGAATGTGTGTGTATATGGTTACAATTATATATGGATAGAGGGCATAGGTTGAATTTGTTGGGAAGGGAGAATACTCAAGGGATGAAATTATGAGGTGAGAGAGGAAAGTGGCAAGAGGAGATAGGGAGAGACAGGGTAGGGTAAACTATCTCATGTAGAAGAAGCAAGGGGAAGTGGTTGCAAGGGAGGGGAAGAATAGGAAGGCAAAAAAGGCAAAACCACATTCTCATTGAATTTGATTCAGGGAGAGAATGACATACATACTAAATGGGATATCTCAACCTGCAGCAGGATAGGGGGAAGGGGAATGAGAGGAAGGATGATGGATGGGAGGGCATCCTTGGGGTGAGGGGAGGTTGGAAGTACCCACTATAGAAGAGGGACAGGATCATGTAGGGAATGGACCAGGTGGGGGGGTGGGGTGAGTGGGAGGGAATTATAAGCAGCCTTGTACAATATATCTACTATGATAATGTTTTGCATAGCTAGACATGTACAACATATACTGAATTACTTATCGTCCCAGAGGGAATGGGTGACAAGGGAGGAAGGAAATGGATCTGAAATTCAAGGCCTTTAACATTACATGTTTCAAATATATATAAATACTCTTATTAATACTCTTTTGCTTGTAATTGGGAGATAAGATGTGCAGGCATTGGGACACAAAGTTTCACCTTCCTCTAATGGAAAAGTTGAAGGGGGTATGGGAGAAGGTATGGGAGAGAGCAGATTGGAGGAAGCGATATCTTGCGGGACTGCTATTCTGGGAGGGTGGGTAGGGGAAAAACAGGGGGGGAAATGATTGTAACTCAAAATCTGGTGGAAATGAATGATGTAAAACAGAAATTAATAAAGCATTTGTTTAAAAAAAAAGAAATTGAGTGGTTATTCCCCAATTGGGGAACATTCCCCCATTGAAAAATGGTCAAGGATATGAACTAGAAGGTTTTAGAGGAAGAAATTAAGGGTATGTATAAGCAAATGAAAAAATGCTCTAAATCACTATTGATTAGAGATATGCAAATCAAAACTGAAGTACCACAGTCAGGTTGGCTAAGATAACAAAACAGGAGATTAATAAATGCTGGAGAGGATGTGGAAAAATTGAAACACTTGTTTTGGTGGAGCATTGTTGGTGGAGTTGTGAACAGATCCAACCATTCTGGAGAGCAATTTGAAACTATGCGCAAAGGGCTATAAAAATGTTCATATCCTTTGAGCCAGCAATACCACTTCTAGGGCTGTATCCCAAAGACATCATACAAGTGGGAAGAGGACCCATATATACAAAAATATTTATAGCAGCTTTTTGTCGTGGCAAAGAATTGGAAATCAAGGAGATGCCCATCAATTGGGGAATGGCTAAACAAGTTGTGGTATATGAATGTAATGGAATACTATTGTGCTATTATTATTAACCTGGAGAGACTTATATAAACTGATTCTGAGTGAGGAGAGAAGAATCAGGAGAACTTTGTATACAATTACAGACACACAGTATTTGTGAGGACTAACTTTGATAGACTGGGTTCCTCTCAGCAATGCAAGGTTATAAGACAACTCCAAAAGACTCATGATGGAAAGGATATCTACATCCAGAGAAAGAACTAGAGTCTGCAAATTGAAGGAAACTATTTGCTCTCTTTCTTCCGTGTTTTGTTTTGTTTTGTTCCTTCTTTCTCATTGTTTACTCCATTGGTTATAACTCTTCTTTACAACAGCTTGACTAATGCTTAATATCAAGGTATTTGTAAAACCTATATTAGATTGAATGCCGCCAAGGTGAGGGATTGGGGGGAGAAAATTTGGAACTCAAGGGATTGTGAAATTGAATGTTACAAACTAAATGTAAATAAAATTTTTTAATTAAAAAAAGAAATTGAGTGGTTAGGGCATTTGAGGAAGAGTCAATATGTGTGTTCGAGTCTTCTAGTATGATGATAAAAGTTAGGGAGGAAAGGAAATTCTGAGCCAGTTACTGAACTCTGAGAAAAGAAGGAGAATGACCTGAAGTGTCTGCAGATAGCAGCTACCAGGATTTTGATTAGGGAGTTGGATATGTATAACTAGAACCTCAAAGGAAGGGAAGTTACTGATTGATGGAGGTAGGTGGATAACATTAGAAATAGTGATGAGGAGGAAGGAATTTTCCAACCCCTCCTCCTCAACCAGTGGGTCCAGGAAAATGAATGAAGATATATCCAGCTCTGGAAAAGGTGGCCAGGGAGGCTGTACCTTCTGGGGGTAGCTATGTTCCAGTAATCATAGATGGAATATAAATTAGGCAGGTATTCAAGGAATAAAATAGAGAAGGGAGAGACTGGAAGTAAGGAGGGCACAGCCATAATTTAGGTGAGAGATGATAAGGGCTAGAACTAGAATAGTGGTTGTGTGAAGGGAGATAAGGGAATGTAGGTATTGTTTTTTAACTCACATAGAATTAACAAGACTTGGCAAGTACTTAGCTGTAATGGACATAGAGGCTTAGTAATAAAGAAAGGAAAAAATCAAGAATGATCCTGAAGTTGCAAATTTAAGTGCCTGTGAGTATAGTTAGGTCTTGAATAGAAATAGAAAAGTTTGGAGGACAAATGGGTTTGGGAGAACATAAAATGAGTTTCTTTTTTTTCCACATTGAGTTTATAATGCTTTGGGGGCATCCAGATGGAGATTTTTAATACAGGACTAGATTTCAGGTCAGTCATTGAGTGTAGAAGGAACAGTATACCCTCTATTAGTGGGCTAATTGTGGCTACCTGAGCAGTTATTCAGGAAAACTGTAACCATTATGCTTCACTAAATAATGTTTTCTCTGTTTTCTCCACAACCTCACTAACTGCCTTGGTCCCATGCATACATATTCTTTCCCAACCCTCTCTTCTCTCCTCATCCCCACTAACCCTCAATAATTCTGCCATGGTCCCTGGTTGGGGTGAGTTAATCTCTCCTCTCTCCCATAATTCCACATTCCACATTCACCATCCCAGTAACTTCTGAACCAAAGGACCCATTATGTGTTTTTTTCCTCATTATAATTAAGTTCCTTGAGGACAAGGATTGTCTTTGGTTTTGTATGTATAATCATAACACATTATATATGTCAAAGGAAAGGATTCTCAGTTTCTTAGCAATAAGTATTAGTTTTTCCTAAAAGGCAACAAAGCTCTTCTGGGACTTGATTGTTGCATGTCTCCCTTATAGCAATTTCCTAAGGGCATAAAAAGTCCCACTCAAGTGGAGTTAGGACTCTTTAGACTTGGTGGATTCCTGAAGAACATATAAGTCACCACTGCCCGCCCTATTGAACAAATGAGTTACCATAGGGGAAAAGAAGGGACTGTTACTAAAGAAGGTAGGGTTCACTATAACCCAGTTAAAACTGTATTCTTTAGTTAACTGTTCAATGACTTGGGAGTTTTCTCATTTCATCCCAACATTAAATTTGGATTAATATGGGGCTAGTATTAAACATGTTCCTAATACTTAACATAATCAATATTTGGTATGAGATGTGATGGTCTTGTATATCGCATCATGGTTGAGTTGTGACAGAACACTACAAATATGGAGAATAGGGTGATCAATTGGTGTGACGCTGAATGGTACCTGGTCATACATGTCTTCCATATCATTTATTAGAAGTCCTTGGGGGGGGCGGCGGAGCCAAGATGGCGGATAGAAACAGCTCATCCAAGCCACTCTGCCCCCAGATTCCACCCAAACTATGTAAAAGGGGACTCTGAACAACTTCTGGAGCCCCAGCACCCACAGAACAACACAGAGAAGCGGGAGCTGAGGTCCCCGTGAGCCGAGGTTTTAGCCCCAGGGAACCAGGGCCAACAGCCAGCTGGAGAAACCCCAGAACACCAGTAGCTGTGGTGACTCCAGAATTATCAACATAGACATGCCTAGGACAAAGTAAGAGGTTAGTGTCCGATGGATTTTGGGACCTGTATTTGGGGAATGCATCAGCTTCCTCCCCTGGGGGCTAGAGGCCGCTGAGGAGACACGCCATTTTGTAGTTTTCAGATGCAGCTCCAGCTCCTGGCCTGCTGAACTGTAGGGAGATCCAATGATCAGTCTTGGGGGGTAATCGCTCTTGCTTTAACCTCCCTGGATCTGGATTGTGATCTAGGGTGGAAGTCGTGGGTGGGTTTACAACTTGCCAGAAACGGAAGTTGCCCCCCACACGTTCGGGACGAAAATTCCTCTAGCTGGCCTTAAAGCCATAGTGTGGCAACAAGCCCAAAAGTCAAGCAATTAAGTGGCAACATACCAAGGCAAAGGAAACAGAAAAATGCAACCCTAGACTCCTATTTTGGGGGCACAGAGCGGGAAAAGAACTGTGAGGTCAGAAGTCCTGCTCCAAAAGCCCCAGGGGAAAACATGAGCAGGTTGCAGGCCATAGAGGACCTTAAGAAGGACTTTAAAAATCAAATAAGAGAAGAGGAGGAAAAATTGGAAAGAGAAATGAGAAGGATGCAGGAAAAGTATGAAATGAGGGTCAACTGCCTGACTGAGGAAAACAACACCTTAAAAAATAGACTAACTCAAATGGCAAAGGAGGCCCAAAAGGGCAATAAGGAGAAGAATGCCTTAAAAAGCCAAATTTGCCAGATGGAAAAAGAATCTCAAAAGTTCACTGAGGAGATTCATTCCTTCAGAGTTAGACTGAAGCAAATGGAAGCTAATGACTTGATGAGAAATCAAGATGCTGTTAAGCAGATCCAAACAAATGAAAGATTAGAAGGCAATGTGAAATATCTCATGGGAAAAACCACTGACCTGGAAAATAGATCCAGGAGAGACAATTTAAAAATTATTGGACTAACTGAAAGCCATGATCAAGGAAAGAACCTAGAAATCACCCTTCAAGAAATTCTCAAGGAAAACTGCCCTGATGTTTTAGATCCAGAGGTCAAAATAGAGGTTGAAAGAATCCACCGATCACCTCCTGAAAAAGATCCCAAAAAGAAAACTCCCAGGAATATTATAGCCAGGTTCCAGGATCCCCAGATCAAGGAGAAAATACTACAAGCAGCCAGGAAGAAACAATTTCAATATTGTGGAAACACAATCAGAATAGTCCAGGACCTGGCAGCTTCTACACTGAGGGATCGAAAGGCATGGAATATGATATTCCAGAGGGCAAAAGAGCTGGGAATGAACCCAAGGGTCACCTACCCAGCAAAACTGAGTATTTTGTTTCAGGGGAAAATGTGGTCATTCAGTGGAATAGAGGACTTTCAAGCATTCTTGAGGAAAAAAGCAGAATTGAATAGAAAATTTGACATCCAGACACAAGAAGGAAGAGATGCCTGAGAAGGTAATCAGGAAAAGAAATCAAAAGGAACTTATCAAAGTTGAACTATTTACATTCCTATATGGAAAAGCAATAACTGTGACTGATGATATCTTTCTCACTATGAAAATAATGGAAGAAAGGTGTGTGGTCATATGAATACATATGTGAATGTGTGTGTATATGGTTACAATTATATATGGATAGAGGGCATAGGTTGAATTTGTTGGGAAGGGAGAATACTCAAGGGATGAAATTATGAGGTGAGAGAGGAAAGTGGCAAGAGGAGAGGGGGAGAGACAGGGTAGGGTAAACTATCTCATGTAGAAGAAGCAAGGGGAAGTGGTTGTAGTGGGGGGAAGAATAGGAAGGCAAAAAGACAAAACCACGTTCTCATTGAATTTGGTTCAGGGAGAGAATGACATACATGCTAAATGGGATATCTCAACCTGCAGCAGAATAGGGGGAAGGGGGATGAGAGGAGGGAAGATGGATGCGAGGGCATCCTTGGGGTGAGGGGTGGTTGGAAGTACCCACAATAAAAGAGGGACAGGATCATGTGGGGAATGGACCAGGTGGGGGGTGGGATGAGTGGGAGGGAATTGTAAGCAGCCTTCTACAATATATCTATTATGATAATGTTTTGCATAGCTAGACATGTACAACATATACTGAATTACTTATCTCCCCAGAGGGAATGGGTGACAAGGGAAGAAGGAAATGGATATGAAAGTCTTGGTCTTAACATTAAATGTTTCAAATATATATAAATACTATTATTAATACTCTTTTGCTTATAATTGGGAGATAAGATGTGCAGGTATTGGGACACAAAGATTCACCTTCCTCTAATGGAAAAATCGAAGGGGGTATGGGAGAAGGTATGGGAGAGAGCAGATTGGAGGAAGCGATATCTTGTGGGACTGCTATTCCAGGAGGTTGGGTAGGGGAATAACGGGGGGAAAATGATTGTAATTCAAAATCTGGCAAAAATGAATGATGTAAAACAGAAGTTAATAAAGCATCTGTTTAATAATTAAAAAAAAGAAACCAGCCTTTCATAGCTGGTGCAATTTCCAAATGAAATTTAAAAAATGTTTCTGGTACAATATAGATGCATTACAGAAAAAAAAAAAAAGAAGTCCTCTATATAGGGCAGGGAATACCATCTTAAAGTGATTAGTTCAGTGGGGTGCTGGTGAAAACTTTCTGAGAGAATAAAGAAAGCACCAAGGACAACATTCCCTCATTGTTGGACTGGCAGCATAACAAGACTAAAGGTGAACTGGTTCAACACAATCAGCAACTATCTTTGGTTTTCAAGTTCATTGCAATGTAAGCCAATGGACAGCTAATGGAATTTGGTGGTTTTGTAAGCAAAGAGGTCTCTCCTGAAGGGGTGGAGCTGAAAAGATGCAGTCAGAAACCCACCTTATGTGATCTAACCATTCTGGGGAGCAATTTGAAACTATGACCCACAGGCAACCAAATTGTGCATACTCTTTAATCCATATTCTTTAATCCAGCAATACCATTATTAGGTCTGTATACCCCCAAAATTTTAAAAGTCAGAGAGAAGAACCTATATGTGCAAAAATATTTATAGAAGCTCTTTTCATTGTGGCAGGATATTAGAAATTGAGAGGATGCCCATAAATCATGGAATGGATGAACAAGCTGTGGTATATAAATGTAATGGAATACTTTTGTGCAATAAGAAATGATGAACAGGCAAACTTCAGAAAAACCTGGAAAGACTTATATGAATTGATGCAAAATGAAATGAGCAGAACCAGGAAAACATTGTACACAGTATCAGCAACATTGTATCATGATCAATTATGAATGACTCAGCTCTTCTCAGAAACACAATGATCCAAGACAAATACAAAGAATTCAGGAAGGAAAATTCTATCCATATTCAGATAGAGAACTGATGGACTCTGAATGGAGATCGAAGCATATTTTTTTCACTTTACTCTTTCTCATGTTTTTTTCCCTTTTGGTCTGTTTCTTCTTTCACAGCTGTGAATAACATGGAAATCGTTTTTACATGATAGCACGTGTATAAACTATATCAAACTGCCTACCATTTTCAGAGGAGGGGAGGGGAGAGAGGGAGAAAAATTTGGAACTCAAAATCTTGTAAAAATGAATGCTAAAATTTTTCTTGACGTGTAACTGCAGAAAAATAAAATGCTATTAAACTTTTTAAAATAGAAATTAAAAAAGGAAACCTGCCCATAATCTTCAATCCAGATATTTTGGTTCCTACTCATATAGGAGCCATGACCCATGAGAATGAGAGAGAGGATGTGAGGTAGAGACTTGTAAACTCCCAGCAGTAGTAACAAAGCTGTAGATTTATCCCTTCATGGTTCTAGGGAGAAAGATGATTCCCTACCCTCAGGGAGTAGAGTAGGTAAGAGTTCTTAACCTAAGAACTGGGATAGTTGTAGTTCAGAGAACAACCTAATGAGTCACTGGAACAATGTATCCTAAGGTTATGATCTAATGGCACGAATGCTGAAATTCTCTGTAGCTAAATTCCATAGACTGAAGGAACTCTCTGAGGTTTTAATTTTACAGACAGCCAAATTCATTAAAACATCCAGATGTGGAACTCTTTATTACTTTTTAGGTGACTGAGACGGGGATTTCTTGCTGTCGTAGTCAGCTGCCAGATGGACACTTGAAAGGGAGAGTGGGAGAAGAGTTCTTTCTAAAGGAAATGAATTCAACAAATTGTATTTGTACATCTCCCCAACAGCCTGCCGCATTCTATGCCCACTAGCCTTCTGGAGACATTTAGTTCTCACTTTCTGGGTGGAGTCCCAACAGAATGACTTTAAACTTCACCTATAGATCTCTCCTCCCCATCCCCACACCACCCCTACAAGTATATAAAAATATAAATATATATGTGACATATATAATATAAATATAAATGTGACTTAACAACAGGTAAAATTTTTTAGCAACCTCTAGTCCTTTTACTGGAGATAGGGCCAAATACACAGTTACTGAAATGTTTCTTTATGGTTAAAAAGCATATAATCCCTAGGGGTTATAGCAGGTGAAATATATTTCTTCTCTAGTGGTGAAGGAAATAGGACTACTTCATTGTATCAATCCTTCTTAGAACAATCTTGTGTCATCTGTGAGGAAGGTAGATGACACCTGGAAGCTTACATTGGGCTGCAGAGTTAAACCTCCATGCGCATTACTACTGGCATTCCTGACCTTATCAATGTTGTATACCACCAAGTCCAGGCCCAGAGTGAGTGGTTTGGAGATCTTAACCACAGTAATATTTTTCCCCATTTCTGTAGCTAAGACTAGTCAGCAGTCATTTGCTTTTACCTGAGAAAGAATCCAATAGACCTTCAATGTCCTTCCCCAGGGCTACCTGAACTCTCCCTCATAGTGCCAGTTTGGAAAAAGGTCTCCTTTTCTGAGGGCACTGATATATAGCATTATATTAATGACATAATGTTGACCAGGACAGATAAAGTCTTGTTGGGAGAAACCCTAAATCAAATGGTTGCCCATATGAGGAGCAAGGGGTGGGAAATCAACCTTAAGACATCCAGGGTCCAATCAGGGTCAAGCTTTGGGGAATACAGTACATGGGAAAACCCAGAGAATTCCAGAAACAGTCTAGAATAAACTGCTAACACTCGCTTCCCCACAATCCAAGGAGGAAATCAGAGACTTATGGAGCCTTCAGGTTTTGTCTACCTTCCCCATCTGGGTATCTTGATTAAGATTCATTTACCATATCATCTGAAAGTTTTCCTCTTTCAAGTGAGGCCCAGAATATGCTATAGCCTTGTGATGGGATTCTAGTTGCTTTTAAATGAAGGGCACAGGGTCATAAGATTACACTTTGTCCAGAGCCAATTATTATGAATTGGATGATGTCAGGTGGCCCTTCTAACAAGAAGATACTGTTGTTAATGGTGGTGCAGTGGACAGAGTGACAGACCTAGAGTCAGGAAGATCTGAGTTCAAATCTGACCTCAGATAAATACTAGCTTTGTGACCCTGGGAAAGTCATTTAACCCTTTTTCCCCTCAGTATTCTAATCTGCAAAATGAGCTGGATGAAAAAAAGTGGCAAATCGCTTCAGTGTCTTTGTCAAGAAAACCTTAAATTGGGATTGAAGAGTCAGATATGACTGAAAGAATTGAACAGCAACAACAAAACCATTAGTCTAAAACTCCATTTCCAACTTTATCTGAAAGTATTGTAGTGTGACCTTCAGTTATTTTGAGATTTGTTGAACAAATCAGTGTTTACCTTATCCACACATTCATGTTTTTGTGGGAGTCTATTACCTCTATTCTTAGCCTGTCTTACTCTTTATTTCTTTTTGAATATTTAATGAAACCTTTCACTTTTGTACCATAATTATTTCTTAATATATCCCAATATTTGGAATTCTCCACTATAAAAAAGAAAATCACTTGATCAAAACTGACTAGCTTAGAATAGTCAGTATTCCTTGTGTGTAGTCTCCTACATCTCTACTGATGTAAGAGTATTCGCTTCTGTCTTCTGGAAACAAGATATGTCAGAGCAATTAATCTGAGCTCAACTGCCTTACAGTGTTGTTTTTGTTGGCATTATTGTAGCCCTTATGTATGTATTCTTCTTGGTTTTGCCTTGCCCCCAACCTCCCTACATTGGTTCAAGTAAATCTTTCCATGATTTTTCTAAATTCCTAATATTTTTTTTATTTCTTACAACACAATAACATTTCTGTTATACAAATATTTCATAATTTGCTTAGTGACTAAACTTTAGTAATTCTTCATTTGATATGCACATGTTTTCTTTTTAGTTTGCTAACAAATAAAACTTCTGCTATAACTAATTTGGCAGATAGTTGGAACTTTATTTCTGTCTTTGACCTCCTTGTGACATAAACCCAGCAGTTTAATTAAGGAAGGGTATTTACAGTTTAGTGGCTCTTTTCACATAATTAAAAATTGTTTTCCGGAACAGTTGGACCAATTCACTGCACTTTTGACAGTGTATTAGTGTGCTTGTCTTTCCATATCCCCTCTATCATCAGCTATGTTTTGTCATCTTTGCCGGTTTGAAGCTGTAAGATAAAAACCTATGACTTACTTTTATATGAATTTATCTTATTATTAGTGATTTAGAGCTTCTTTTATATATTTGCAACTCATCTTTTGAAATGTATTTATATCCTGTGGCCAATTATCTTTTGGGAAGTGATCCTTAGGCTTATACTTCTGAGTTCATTCCCTTATATATTTTGGGCATCAGAAACATTAGAGATATCTGATGCCCAGTAATAGCCAATTTCATTTCCCAAAGAAGAATTGGATGGAGAAGCTCATCATCAGTAGGCTGAACAGTTATGTTTGTTATTTCAACGTAGCACCAAAGGAAACATTAAAAAGGAAGAAGCTGATTATGTTTTAACATATAAAAATGACTGCTTAAAATGTTTGAATTCATTCCAAATCATTTTTGTCCTATGCCTTCTTTTTTTTTCAATCTACACTCTTCTTGACCTCATTAGCATCCATGGATTCAATAACAATCTCTATGGCAGTGACTCCTAGATTTCTATATTCATCTCTACTCTCTCCTTTTCTCAAGTCCTGCATCACAAATTGCCTCTTCCACATTTCAATCTGACTGCCCTATAGGGAGGTCATATTTAACAGGATAAAACTGATCTTTTCTCCTGACACCTACCCCTCCTCCAAACTTCTCTATAATTATCAAAGATACCACTATTTTTCCATAAGCTTATGACATCAGTGTCATTCTCACATCAGTCAAATTTTGTCCTTTCTTTCTCCACAACATCTCTAACATTCATTCCTTCCTCACTTAACATAGCTACCACCCTAATTCAGGGCCTCATCATATCTCAAATAGACTGCTGATATGCATATGGTCTACAATATTGCATTCTATTTCTCCCTCTTTTCCCATGGGAAAAACAGTAAAACTGTTTTTTGATCATAGAATTAAAGTGAGAAGTAACTTTAGAAACCATCTAATTCAATATGGTCATTTTATAGATAAAGATGCTGAAAGCCAAAAAATGGAAGTAACTTGACTAAGGTAACAAAGGTTATATGTGGCAAAGTCAGGATTTTCTTTTGGATCTTCTGACTCCAAGTCTAGTTATCTTCAATTCAAAAGAATTAATGTTTAACTATGGAATTAGAGAAAGCCATCTGATTTAAACTAATCATATGGCAGACTCGTTTTTTATAAAAAATATTTTATATGTGATGAAGTGGAATAATGTTAGTATGATAGCCAAAGCAAACTACTAGAGCTATGAGAACAGAAGAATGTTGAAATGAGTGACTAAACAATTCTGTTTTGTGGGGATCTTATTTACTTTGAATATTTAAGCAGAAGGAATAATACAAATGAATTTAAAACTATCCAGAAGAATCAAAATATCTCTCAAATTCTTCCCCATGGTTATTTTTGAGAACCTTACATTCTACAAAATGAATGAATAAGCAAAGTTCATTTTCTATAACAAATTAAAAACATACCAAATTAGCAATTCTTTATTAATTAAGCTTCTTCAAAGGTGCCACTCCTTAAATTTTCCCAAATTGTCAGAAAAAGATGAACAAAGTTCATGAAAAGAATGGACTTTGACTAATTTGAATAAAACCCTAAACTACTTATGAAAAGTAGCCAGGTAAAATGGTTTTGCCACTTCTATCATAGGGCTCCAAAAATGTTGTAGACCATATTCTGGAGAAAAGGTTAAGGTAGGCTTTGCTCTAGTTAGATTAATTATATCACCTAATTTTAAGAGTATAAATGGTATAGCCACAAAAATATGGCCTATAATCATCAGTGTTTGATCTACCTGTTGAAACAGGAACTCTCCCACCCAGTACCAGGAGTATAAGCCAGGAGGTAAGAGACTTAAAGCTGATGTTAGGAAAAAGAGCTCTTACAAATATGGCAAAATATTGAAGGAATCAATGTTCCTTGAAAAACAAAAAGCCTTAAAGTGAAATATACTACTGGTATAAAATTGTAAACAGCAATCAATAGCAATGAATTCATCTCTAAAATATTGGCAAGGTTGCTGTAAATACAAAAGTAAACAATTTTGATTTAAAGCCTGTCATCCATTGTGCAGTGGTTGGAAAGACAAGCAATCTGTTCTATTCAAATGCTGCAAAACAGGAACAATCTCACTTTTTACTTCAAACAAAGAGTCTCATTATTGGTACCCAAGATTTTTTTTTTAAATCTAACTTTTTGGTTTGAACACAGACCAGGCAACATTTCTTATTAACCTTCTTTCTTTTCATTGGGAATTTTACACTTATTTACATGTTCTTGCTTCATGGGTTTAAATCTATTATAATCTAAGTTGGTATCATTTATGGTTTGTTAAATCCCTTACTTGGATTCTTTGTAGAATAAAGTACAAAAAACCAAGTCTTAATACATTGGATCTTGGATTTTTAATAGTTTGAAATACATTTTTCATTTCTACACAAAGGAATTTCCATTCTAACTTCTTAACCAAATCATTTCTAGGAAAAACCAAACCGATTTATCACGTATACACCATACCTAACTATGTATTTGAGATCTAGAATGAACAATTTGTATACATGCTGAGAAGAGGGTTTTCCTTAATTTGGGGAAGATATTTCCTAGACCACACCACTAGTGAATGATACCCTGAATATTTCCCAGAATATCTCTGCCACCAATTTTCTTTTTGCCAAATCTTTAAATTTCCCTGAACCAGATTCTTTTTCTTGAAGGAGAGTGGAGGGGAAACAGGAGAGACAGAAAAACTATTATTTATATTTCCTTGCTTCATTTGGATGTTGCAAGTCTGAAATTGGTTTTTCATATGTGTTGAGAACACATGAAAAAGTCCCACTTAAATATACTGATTTTTAAGCATTTAAAACATGCATTCCAGCACTAATCACACATGTACGCACACATACAACACATACAAACTCACACATACACAATGATAGAAAGGAAAAGAAAATTCACAGCCTAATCATGATATATACATTTGAATTAAAGAAGATATCTCCAAAAGATTTACTGCTTCTGGGATTGAACTTGGGATTCTGTTTCATTTATTCTTACAATCACTCAAAAATACTTATGGAAGATTTATCATCACTGACTCAATCAACCTATATTTATTAAGTACCTACTGTGAATCAGACACCGTGTTAAGTGCTGGAACTGTAGAACAGAAGCAAAAATTATTCTTATGGAACTTAAATTATAACACTGAGGGCAGTATTGTGTATCCATGGGAGAATGCTCTTGCAAAAATGTGGACATGGGACATAGAGCATCATGTACAAGGTAGAAGACGTATTGAAGTGTGTAAATGTATAAGAAAACTGAAAAGGCAGAGGGAGGTATCACATTGTGGAGAGTTGCAGTAATAGAGGAGTTTATATTTATTGGAAAGGCAATAGGGAGCCACTGGAATTTAATGAGTAAAATAGTGACATGTTCAGTTCTGTGCTTTAGGAAAATGAATTTGGTAGCTGTGAGACTACTAGATTAAAGTGAAAAGAGATGATATGGGAAAACCAAATAGGAGTTCTTTGGTAATAGCCTAGATAAGAGGTGATGGGGGTCTGAACTAAGGTGGTGGCTATTTAGAGTGGAAACTATGGGATATAATTAAGAGATCTTGTGGAGATTGAACAATTGCTTGGACATACCAGGTGATATTGAGGCATCAAGGATGACATTGAGGTTATGAAGGGATGAATAAAATCATAGTGATGACCTTAACAATAATAAGAACTTTTTTTTTTAAGCAATTGGGGTTAAGTAACTTGCTCAAGGTTACACGACTAGTCATTGTTTATGTGTGGGTGCTCATTTTCTGAGGCCGGATCTGATCTCGGGTCATCCAAACTCCGAGGCCCGTGCTCTTACTCACTGCTCCACCTAGTCGCCCCTTTAGGGCAATTGGGGTTAAGTAACTTGCCCAAGGTTACACGGCTAGGTTTTTGTTTGTGCGGATTAAGTGTCGGAGGCCGGCTCCGAACTCAGGTCCTTCTGATTCCAGGGCCGGCGCTCTATTCACTGCGCCACCTAGCCGCCCCAATAATAAGAACTTTTGAAGAGGATTAGAAGAAAGGGAAAATAATGAATTCTATTTTGTAAAAGTTCAATCTGAGATTACTACAGGCCATCCTGTTTAAAATGTTCTTTAGACAGTTGGTTTTATTGTACTGGAACACAATAAAGAAACTAGGGATGAATAGAGAGATCCTTGAGTCATCTGTTTAGAGATGATAATTATAAACATGGGAGTTGATGAGGTCACCAAACAAATATAGAGGGAGGAGAAAAAGATCAAAGATGGAGTTGGATAAAACCAATTAGTAGGCATGACATAGATAATGATGCAGGAAAAGGTTTTGTAAAAGAGTGGTCAGACAAATAGAAAGAATACCAAGAGACAACAATATCAGGGAGGTGGAAAAAAAGAGGGAAGATAGATTCAAGAGGATTGAGTAACCTCCTATTTGGTCTTCTTGCTTTAAGCCTCTCCCCACTCCAATCCATCTTCCACCCAATTGTCAAAGTAATTTCCTTAAAGCGCAGGTCTGATCACATGTCGGTTCTACTTAATAAACTCCAGTGACTCCCTATTATCCCCAAGATCAAATATAAACTCATGTATTTATCATTTAAAACTCTTCAGAGTCAAATGCTGCAGAGCAGTTAAAAAAGACAAAAAATCAGGAAAAAATCTATTAGATTTGGAAATTGGGAGCTATATGTCAGGATTTCTAATTCAGGATGTTCTAATTTTTTCCTAGGATAGCTCTGCCACTTGGATTTAATTCGGAAATATTCAAAACCACCCATTTACCATGGACATCATTCACAAAACCATCATTTTGGAATGGTAGACTTTGAAGACAGCCAAATCAAAGACTTCTATCATGCTGGTGGTAGTTTCTCCCTACTTTTATGTTCCTATTATTGTTTTTCAAGAATGATTATTTTACACTCCCCCACCCCATTGAGATAATGCATGTGAAAATATATTGTAAGTATTAAGTGTTATTTCAATGTATGGTCCATGTGGCAGAAGTAAATAACAATGACTGCTTATTTTTTAAGTAAAAAAAATAATCACAAAGGGATGATAGAAAAGGTGTAAAAGTCCATCTCAACAAATTATATATTATGCAGATGTTTACCTAGAAGACATCTTCTGCTGAAAAAGGTACCAAATGATTATCTGTTCAATAGATGAAGGATACAACACATTAATCAAATAATTTGTGTTATATGCTCAACTAAAATATTTTGAAAAGTGTGTAGTTTAATTTACTATTTCAACTAAATGCTTCTGTGAAGGTAGAAGTCCCCAAAGTCTTGATAGATAGAAATCCTGAGACAGTGGCTACTCCAACACTGAACCAATCAATAGACCTTTATTTAACACTTACTATGTGTAGAAAACTGTAAACCCTATACATATTCATACATCATGTGAACATATGTTTGTATAAACCTGCACATGCACAAACCTAGCTCCTAGCACCATGTCTTTTTATATAATAATCCCAGTAAATGTTAAATGAATCTCTAGGACCTGGGGAAGATTAAAAGATGAAAGATAAAATATCTGCTTTTCAAGTATCAGGGTCCTATATCCTCTGACACAGCCATGAACAGAAAGATTAAGAAAAGGCTTATAAGTTGTTGCCAAGAATATATCTGTTGCCAGTCTTGTGAAACAGTCATTGTACCCATAGCTACTTTTTTCTGTGCCCAAGTTCTTGTACAATTCCCAGGTCAACCTATCAAAGGAGAAATGCCTAGGGATATTCATAACACAAAGTAACAGACACATGGAGAGATTTACCAAGGAAAAACACACCACTGAAATTATCCATGTATAATAAACAGAGGTCTCTTCTGGCTCACTCTCTTGCCCTCCTTTATAGATATTCATCTCTGTGGTCACCATATAATGGACCAGCCAATAAGAAACACCATTCCAGAGCATTTAGGTCTCCCTACTTTAATCTGTGACCTTGGTGAAGCTTCAAAGTGGCAAAAATGTTTATTGCTCTCAGTTGAATTATTGGCAGAAGCTATTTACTTCCTGCTTTTATCAGTCAGCTATACTACATTATTGTTGTTAATAATTATCAAGCAGCATGCTATTCTGCAATGCATGTACTCAGATAATATCAATGAGCTTTTAGTCTAGATGGAGAAATAGACTGTTAAGGAAAAAAATGGAAATATCAAAGAGATATAGTGAAAATTACAAGAGGGCAATTGTATATACTGAACACATGTGCTCCTGACACTATATGCTATCAGAGTTCAGGGATGGTAATGATCATTATCATCTAAGGGGTCCTGAAAGTGGGGCTTGATCTAAATACAGCAGGATGGATAAATTTTATATAGTTATAAAGCAGGGAAAGGAATTTTGTAAACACTAGAAAATGGTATGAAAAGAACAAGATATGTACTTGGAGATAGAGATAGCAGACTTGGAGACAGTAGATTTATGCATTAGTTTTACTTGGTGACCACCTGTTGCTACTAAGCATCAAATTTCATCCTACAAGAAGAGACTAGAAATACAGTGAACCTTGTTTCCTCATCAAAACCAATTAAAATAGTGGGGCTTAACTTTGGCACAGGAAAGTGTAGCAGCAAGCACCCCAATATCCGCATGGTGGCTGCCAACACAGTTTCTTAGATCTGCTTTTCTAAAGGAAATCAACTCATTTTCCAAGGTGCTCTCCCACCAGACCTCTTCCAAACCATGTAAAAGGGGATTCTGAACAATTTCTGGAGCCCCAGCACCCACAGAACAACACAAAGAAGCTAACCTCACACTGAGGACAGCCCAGTAGCCCTGCAGGGAGGGCCAGCACAACACTCTGGGAGTCGGCAGCCCAGTGCCCAGAGAGCTGAGCCCAGGTCATCATGGGCTGCAGTTTTAGCCCCAGGGCAGCCAGGCCAGAAGCCAGCTGGAGGGACCCCAGAACATCAGCAGCTGTGGCGATTCCAGAATTATCAACACAGACATGCCTAGGACAAAGTAAGAGGTTAGTGTCCTATGGACTTAGGCACCAGGATTTGGGGAACGAGTCAGCTTCCTCCCCTGGGGGCTAGAAGGTGCTGAGGAGATATGGCACACTCGCCATTTTGCAACTTCAGTGGCAGCATCAGCTCCTGACCTGCGAACTGTAGGGAGATCCAGCGATCAGTCTTGGAGGTTAATTGCTCTTGCTTTAACATGATTAGATCTGGATTGTGATCTGGGAGGAGGTCTGGGGTGGGTATCCAACTTTCCAGAACCGGAAGTTGTGAAGACCCCAACGTTCGGAATGGAAGCTCCCCTGTCTGGTGGCAGAGACCTACTCTGGCAACAAGCCCAAAAGACAAGTAATTAAGTGGCAACATGCTTAGGCAAAGGAAACAAAATAAACAGAAAAGGCAACATTAGACTCCTATTTGGGGGGCAAAGACTATCAAAGCAGGGAACAGGAGGAGGACTGTGAGGTCAGAAATCCTGCTCCAAAGGCCCCAAAGGAAAATATGAGTGGGTTACAGGCCATAGAGGACCTTAAGAAGCAGCTAAGAGAAGTGGACAAAAAATGGGAAGAGAAATGAGAAGGATGCAGGAAAATTATGAAATGAGAATCAACAGCCTGACTGAGGAAAATAACACCCTAAAAAATAGACTAACTCAAATGGCAAAGGAGGCCCAAAAGGGCAATGAGGAGAAGAATGCCTTAAAAAGCCAAATTTGTCAGATGGAAAAAGAATCTCAAAAGCTCACTGAGAAGATTCATTCCTTCAGAGTTAGACTGGAGCAAATGGAAGCTAATGACTTTATGAGAAATCAAGATGCTGTTAAACAGATCCAAACAAATGAAAGAATAGAAAGCAGTGTGAAATATCTCATGGGAAAAACCACTGACCTGGAAAATAGATCCAGGAGAGATAATTTAAAAATTATTGGACTACCTGAAGGCCATGATCAAAGAAAGAACCTAGAAATCACCCTTCAAGAAATTCTCAAGGAAAATTGTCCTGATGTTTTAGATCCAGAGGGCAAAACAGAGGTTGAAAGAATCCACAGATCTCCTCCTGAAAAAGATCCTAAAAAGAAAACTCCCAGGAATATTATAGCCAGGTTCCAGAATTCCCAGATCAAGGAGAAAATACTACAAGCAGCCAGGAAGAAACAATTTTAATCTTGTGGAAACACAATTAGAATAGCACAGGACCTGGCAGCTTCTACACTGAGGGACTGAAGGGCATGGAATGTGATATCCCAGAGGGCAAAAGAGCTGGGATTGAAGCCAAGGGTCACCTACCGAGCAAAACTAAGTATTTTGTTTCAGGGGAAAATATGGTCATTCAGTGGAATAGAGGACTTTCAAGCATTCTTGAGAAAAAAACCAGAATTGAATAGAAAATTTGACATCCAGACACAAGAAGCAAGAGATGCTTGAGAAGGTAATCAGGGAAAAGAAATCGAAAGGAACTTATCAAAGCTGAATTATTTATATTCCTACATGGAAAAACAATAACTGTGACTGATGAATCCTTTCTCAGTATGAAAATAATGGAAGAAGGTATATGGGCATATGAATACATATGTGAATGTGTGTATATATGTTTACAGTTATACATGGATAGAGGGCACAGGTTAAATTTGGTGGGAATAGATGATACTTAAGGGGTGAAGTTATGAGGTGAGAGAGGAAAGTGGCAAGAGGAGATGGGGAGAGACAGGGTAGGGTAAACTATCAAATGTAGAAGAAACAAGGTCAAGTGGCTGCAGTGGAGGGTAAGAACAGGAAGGCAAAAAGGCAAAACCATATTCTCATTCAAACTGGTTCAGGGAGAGAATGACATACTTACTAAATGGGATATCTCACCCTGCTGGAGAGCAGGAGGGAGGGGAATTAGAGGGGGGATGATCGAGCAGAGGGCATTCTCGGGGGAGGGGAGGTTGGAAGTACCACTATCAAAGAGGGACAGGATCAAAGTAGGGAATGGAGCAGGTCAGGGGTGGGATGGGTGGGAGGGAATTATAAGCAGCCTTTTACAATATATCTACTATGGTAATGTTTTGAATAGCTATACATGTACAACACATACTGAACTGCTTATCTTCCCAGAGGGAATGGGTGACAAGGAAGGAAGGGAATGGATCTGAAATTCGAGGTTTTAAAATTAAATGTTTCAAATATATATAAATACTATTATTAATACTATTTTGCATGTAACTGGGAGATAAGATGTTCAGGCATTGGGGCACAGAGACTCACCTCGCCCTAATGGTAAAGTCCAAGGGGGTATGGGAGAAGATATGGGAAAGAGCAGTTTGGATGAGCGTATATCTTGTGGGACTGCTATTCTGGGGTGGTGGGTAGGGGAAAAATGGGGAAAAATTGTAACTCAAAATCTGGTGGAAATGAATGATGTAAACCAGAAATTAATAAAGCATCTGTTAAAAAATAAAGGAAAGCAACTCAAAATGGGTTAAGAAGCTTACTTTAGTCAATCAAACATAGATGGTTTACCTAGTTCAGGGGAAAAAGGTCAGTACCCCAAACTTCAGAGTATACAGACAGAAGTTAGAAGACAGAGAAACAAACAGATCAAGCAGACAGGCTTCCAAACTGTCCAATCATTATCAATACCAAATCACAGTTACCAGAGAGGGAAGCATCACTATCTGGGTTTTCAAAGGCGGAGGGCTCTCAATGGCTGCCCAGAGTCTCATCTGGTCAAATCACACAACACTTCTCTATGTGAGCCCCAAAGCAAAGCCTCACATCAGGGATTATATAGCCTTCTACTGGATCAGAGAATGTAACCACCCTCTTGACCCACACACAATCACACAGCATTAAGGTGTGGGCATTCCTGAAAACCAAGCCCCCTACCATGTGACCATGTGACCACATTCAGCCTATTAGGAGGCAGAGTATATTTTCAAGTCTAGGAAGGTTCTCAGAGTCTCTTAGGCCCATCAAAGGGCCTAGGGGCAGGGAAGATCTTTAAATTTGCATTTCCATTACAGAAAGAAGCTAGAAAAATAACTTAAGCATTGATATCCACATCTAAACCAGGCTTGATACATTACTAACATATCTAGCGAATATACTAAAAAGGTCTGATGGACATTCAATTCAATTCTAAAAGTATTTATTAATGTTTTTAATTATCTACTACTTGCTAGACATTGTGGTAGGTACTGGGGATCCACAGATAAAAATAAAAATAAACCTCCTGACTTCAAGGAGCTTACATTCTACCATAAATGAGGTTGGGCCAACCTCATTCAGATTAATCAGTTAATATCTACAAACATGTATATAACAAGATCATAATATTCAAAGATTTGACAAAAACCTAATGCATTAAAACTACTGAAAACAGAAGCTACCCAAAAAGTCATTATTTTCTAAACTTCATCATTCTCCTCTTATTTCTTTGATTACCAAAAAAAAAAAAAGCCTCCCCAACTCCAAAAAGTAAAGTTAAATGGTCACCTGCCCCAAAAGAACTCTTAGAACAGAGATTTGTTTGACTTTACAGCTTCTTTGCACACAAATTAGGAAGTATATTTTAGAATCTGAATTTTTAAAATAGAAGTAAAACTGAATAGTCTTAAACAGTGAATAAAAGACCACTATGAGGTCACAAAATATCAGTCTTATAATGTACATTGAACATAAATGGTTACAATATGAATTTCTGCAATTTCCTCAACATAGGAAAATTTCTAGAGAATTAGGACTAGTTTTCAAAATGCTATAGCATGTTTCAAAATCATATTATCCAATTTTATGTTTTATAGAAGAAAAAACAGGCCCAGAATGTTGAAGTATCTTGCCCAGGGTTTCCCATCTAGAAACAGGCAAATTGGAGATTGATGCCAGGTTTTCAAAATCTGAATAGAGCATGCTTTCCACTACACCATACTTCTTTTCCATTCTAAGAACAGAACCTTCTCTTTAGGGACCAGTTGTACCCAGAGTAGCAGGTTTCATTTACCTGGACCAAGTTGTACTGCCATGTCAACAGCATCACATGTCACCTCCTATCAAAGGATACTGAAACATCTATTGCTATCGATTCCTTCTTTCAATTTACTCTCTATGGAACCCCAGGTATTTGGACCACAGGTGTGTAAAGTTACAAGGATTTTCAAAAAGAAGACTCTTGGTGAATTCATCCTCTTTCCTACCACACTAGGGATGTTTAACAGTTTATATTTTAAACAATCTTAAAATTTCAGTTTTAAAATATGCTTCTGACCTAAATACATGATACATGACTGTGGAAAATTTTAAATCAGTGACTTTTTTGTGCTTTCTTAAATTCACCCAAATAAAAAACACTTTGCTTTGGAAACAACTGACAGGCAGTTTTCTCCCCAAGAAAATAATAGAATGAAAATTGCTATGTCTGTGCAATCCCATGTTGCCAACTCTCTTCCTCCTTACTCCAATAGAAGAAACATTCACTTAAGACTTATCAAATACTCACTATCTACTACTCTGGAAAAAAAAAATTGTAGCCTATAGAAGTAGGTCATTCAATTGTTTATTATAGTTATGTTAAAATTATTTAACTGGGATTAACTCTAACTTTGGGGGAGGGGAGGTGCTATGGTATTATGAGATTGCAGATTTAGAGAAAAATACAGCTTTTTCTTTTTTTTTCTTTTTAAACAAATGCTTTATTAACTTCTGTTTTACATCATTCATTTCCGCCAGATTTTGAGTTACAATCATTTTGCCCCCATTATTCCCCTACCCAACCTCCCAGAATAGCAGTCCCACAAGATATCGCTTCCTCCAATCTGCTCTCTCCCATACCTTCTCCCATACCCTCGTTGACTTTTCCATTAGAGGAGGGTGAATCTTTGTGTCCCAATGCCTGCACATCTTATCTCCCAATTATAAGCAAAAGAGTATTAATAATAGTATTTATATATATTTGAAACATTTAATATTAAGACCTCGAATTTCAGATCCATTTCCTTCCTCCCTTGTCACCCATTCCCTCTGGGGAGATAAGTAATTCAGTATATGTTGTACATGTCTAGCTATGCAAAACATTATCATAGTAGATATATTGTACAAGGCTGCTTATAATTCCCTCCCACTCATCCCACCCCCCACCTGGTCCATTCCCTACATGATCCTGTCCCTCTTCTATAGTGGGTACTTCCAACCTCCCCTCCCCCCAAGGATGCCCTCCCATCCATCATCCCTCCTCTCATCCCCCTTCCCCCTATTCTGCTGCAGGTTGAGATATCCCATTTAGTATGTATGTCATTCTCTCCCTGAACCTAATTCAATGAGAATGTGGTTTTGCCTTTTTTGCCTTCCTATTCTCCTTCTCCCTTGTAACCACTTCCCCTTGCTTCTTCTACATGAGATAGTTTACCCTACCCTGTCTCTCCCCATCTCCTCTTGCCACTTTCCTCTCTCACCTCATAATTTCATCCCTTGAGTATTCTCCCTTCCCAACAAATTCAACCTATGCCCTCTATCCATATATAACTGTAACCATATACACACACATTCACATATGTATTCATAAAACCACACACCCTTCTCCCATTATTTTCATAGTGAGAAAGATATCACCAGTCACAGTTATTGCTTTTCCATATAGAAATGTAAATAGTTCAACTTTGATAAGTTCCTTTTGATTTCTTTTCCCTGATTACCTTCTCAGGCATCTCTTCCTTCTTGTGTCTGGATGTCAAATTTTCTATTCAATTCTGTTTTTTTCCTCAAGAATGCTTGAAAGTCCTCTATTCCACTGAATGACGATATTTTCCCCTGAAACAAAATACTCAGTTTTGCTGGGTAGGTGACCCTTGGGTTCATTCCCAGTTCTTTTGCCCTCTGGAATATCATATTCCATGCCCTTCGATCCCTCAGTATAGAAGCTGCCAGGTCCTGGACTATTCTGATTGTGTTTCCACAATATTGAAATTGTTTCTTCCTGGCTGCTTGTAGTATTTTCTCCCTGATCTGGGAATTCTGGAACCTGGCTATAATATTCCTGGGAGTTTTTTGGGGGGGATCTTTTTCAGGAGGTGATCAGTGGATTTTTTCAACCTCCATTTTGCCCTCTGGATCTAAAACATCAGGGCAATTTTCCTTGAGAATTTCTTGAAGGGTGATTTCTAGGTTCTTTCTTTGATCATGGCTTTCAGGTAGTCCAATAATTTTTAAATTGTCTCTCCTGGATCTATTTTCCAGGTCAGTGGTTTTTCCCATGAGATATTTCACATTGCCTTCTATTCTTTCATTTGTTTGGATCTGCTTAACAGCATCTTGATTTCTCATAAAGTCATTAGCTTCCATTTGCTCCAGTCTAACTCTGAAGGAATGAATCTTCTCAGTGAACTTTTGAGATTCTTTTTCCATCTGGCAAATTCGACTTTTTAAGGCATTCTTCTCCTCATTGCCCTTTTGGGCCTCCTTTGCCATTTGAGCTAGTCTATTTTTTAAGGTGTTGTTTTCCTCAGTCAAGCTGTTGACCCTCATTTCATACTTTTCCTGCATCCTTCTCATTTCTCTTTCCAATTTTTCCTCCACTTCTCTTATTTGATTTTTAAAGTCCTTCTTAAGGTCCTCTATGGCCTGCAACACGCTCATGTTTTCCCCTGGGGCTTTTGGAGCAGGACTTCTGACCTCACAGTCCTTTTCCCGCTCTATGCCCCCAAAATAGGAGTCTAGGGTTACATTTTTCTGTTTCCTTTGCCTTGGCATGTTGCCACGTAATTGCTTGACTTTTGGGCTTGTTGCCACACTATGGCTTTAAGGCCAGCTAGAGGAATTTTTGCCCCGAACGTGTGGGGGGCAACTTCTGTTTCTGGTAAGGTGTAAACCAACCCACGATTTCCACCCTAGATCACAATCCAGATCCAGGGAGGTTAAAGCAAGAGCGATTACCCCGCAAGACTGATCGCTGGATCTCCCTACAATTCGCAGGCCAGGAGCTGGAGCTGCCTCTGAAAAGTACAAAATGGCATGTTTCCTCAGCGGCTTCTAGCCCCCAGGGGAGGGAGCCGACACATTCCCCAAATACTGGTCCCAAAGTCCATAGGACACTAACCTCTTACTTTGTCCTAGGCATGTCTATGTTGATAATTCTGGAGTCGCCACAGTTGCTGGTGTTCTGGGGTTCCTCCAGCTGGCTGCTGGCCCTGCCGCCCTGGGGCTAAAACCTTGGCTCACTCGGACCTGGGCTCTGCTTGGCTCGGCTCCCTGCACTCTGCGCACTGTGTGCTGCCGGCTCCCAGAGCACTACGCTGGTCCTTCCTGCAGGGCTGCTGGGCTGTCCTCAGCGGGAGGTTAGCTTCTCTGTGTCGTTCTGTGGGTGCTGGGGCTCCAGAAGTTGTTTAGAGTCCCCTTTTACATAGTTTGGGGGGAATCTGGGGGCAGAGTGGCTTGGATGAGCTCCTTCTACTCTGCCATCTTGGCTCTGCCCGCAATGGGCCACAGCTTTTTCTTAACAAATTCATAACCATTTGAATATATTATCGGGCAGCCATGGGAGATATTTACCACTAAATTCCTCTTCTGACTTCTCACCACACTGAGTTTTGCTCAAGAAAAGAAAAGAAAAGAAAATTTTAACTCTAGAAGGGATTCCTCTAACTCTGCTCTAGGGGGAAAAAAAGAAGCTATCGATTCTCACTACCTATCAGAATTGCTGATTCAATCTGGTCTCAGCTCCAATCTATACCTGCTTCACTCTAGTTTTCTCTCTTTCACTTCCTGATCACATCTTCTCCTATACCCTCTCACTTCTAAACATCCCTGTACAGTGCCCCAAAGCTTGTATGAAAGTCTCAAGGCAAAGGGAACCCTGAAATGAAGTGGCCTCTCCTAAATGCAAATAATCTAGCCCCATGAATCTCTTACATATTGAAGGTGCTCCTGAAGCAACATGGGGCTACATTAACAATGACATTTGAACTGTGTATTATTTGAATATGAGGAGTATGGGGTATTCAGGGAAGACTAGTACCTATGGTGTCAAGGCTTGCTGAGCCCTTTTCTGGGCTAGTCTTCTACCTTTGCTGTCTGCCTGCCACTTAACTCTAGCCTGTGGCTCCAAAAAGATTGATTTTTAAATCCTCCTTCCTCCCCCAAAAATAATAATAGTAAATCCTATTTCCAGCCCTACATTCACATAGGGACAGATGTTTTAGGACACTGGGATCAGAGTATGACCAGGGGCATGCAGCATAAGGCATTTGAAAACACAAGAACCAAAAGAACACAGAGGCTGTATACATATACATATACATATACATATACATATACATATACATATACATATACATATACATATACATATACATATACATATACATATACATATACATATACATACACATACACATATACATATACATAAACATATACATATACATATACATATACATACACATATACATATACATATACATACATATATATAGTAAGGCAAGAAGAGATCCCATATCAATACAGGCAGAACCCAACCTTATAGAGGATGCCAGAACAACAAAAAAGAACAGAAAAAAGCAAGACAGAGAACAAAAGCTCAGCCCAGACATTTTCTTTTTTTTTTTTTTTTAAACAAATACTTTATTAACTTCTGTTTTACATCATTCATTTCTGCCAGATTTTGAGTTACAATCATTTTCCCCCCATTATTCCCCTACCCACCCTCCCAGAATAGCACTCCCACAAGATATCGCTTCCTCCAATCTGCTCTCTCCCATACCTTCTCCCATACCCCCATCGACTTTTCCATTAGAGGAAGATGAATCTTTGTGTCCCAATGCCTGCACATCTTATCTCCCAATTATAGGCAAAAGAGTATTAATAATAGTATTTATATATATATTTGAAACATTTAATGTTACGACCTCGAATTTCAGATCCATTTCCTTCCTCCCTTGTCACCCATTCCTTCTTGGGAGATAAGTAATTCAGTATATGTTGTACATGTCTAGCTATGCAAAACATTATCATAGTAGATATATTGTACAAGGCTGCTTATAATTCCCTCCCACTCATCCCACCCCCCACCTGGTCCATTCCCTACATGATCCTGTCCCTCTTCTATAGTGGGTACTTCCAACCTCCCCTCACCCCAAGGATGCCCTCCCATCCATCATCCCTCCTCTCATCCCCCTTCCCCCTATCCTGCTGCAGGTTGAGATATCCCATTTAGTATGTATGTCATTTTCTCCCTGAACCAAATTCAATGTGAATGTGGTTTTGCCTTTTTAGCCTTCCTTATTCTCCCCCTCCTTTGCAACCACTTCCCCTGCATGAGATAGTTTACCCTACCATGTCTCTCCCCATCTCCTCTTGCCACTTTCCTCTCTCACCTCATAATTTCATCCCTTGAGTACTCTCCCTTCCCAACAAAATCAACCTATGCCCTCTATCCATATATAACTGTAACCATATACACACACATTCACATATGTATTCATATGACCACACCCCCTTCTTCCATTATTTTCATAGTGAGAAAGATATCATCAGTCACAGATATTGCTTTTCCATATAGGAATGTAAATAGTTCAACTTTGATAAGTTCCTTTTGATTTCTTTTCCCTGATTACCTTCTCAGGCATCTCTTCCTTCTTGTGTCTGGATGTCAAATTTTCTATTCAATTCTGGTTTTTTCCTCAAGAATGCTTGAAAGTCCTCTATTCCACTGAATGACCATATTTTCCCCTGAAACAAAATACTCAGTTTTGCTGGGTAGGTGACCCTTGGGTTCATTCCCAGTTCTTTTGCCCTCTGGAATATCATATTCCATGCCCTTCGATCCCTCAGTGTAGAAGCTGCCAGGTCCTGGGCTATTCTGATTGTGTTTCCACAATATTGAAATTGTTTCTTCCTGGCTGCTTGGAGTATTTTCTCCTTGATCTGGGGATTCTGGAACCTGGCTATAATATTCCTGGGAGTTTTCTTTTTGGGATCTTTTTCAGGAGGTGATCGGTGGATTCTTTCAACCTCTATTTTGCCCTCTGGATCTAAAACATCAGGGCAGTTTTCCTTGAGAATTTCTTGAAGGGTGATTTCTAGGTTCTTTCTTTGATCATGGCTTTCAGGTAGTCCAATAATTTTTAAATTGTCTCTCCTGGATCTATTTTCCAGGTCAGTGGTTTTTCCCATGAGATATTTCACATTGCCTTCTAATCTTTCATTTGTTTGGATCTGCTTAACAGCATCTTGATTTCTCATAAAGTCACTAGCTTCCATTTGCTCCAGTCTAACCCTGAAGGAATGAATCTCCTCAGTGAACTTTTGAGATTCTTTTTCCATCTGGCAAATTCGACTTTTTAAGGCATTCTTCTCCTCATTGCCCTTTTGGGCCTCCTTTGCCATTTGAGCTAGTCTATTTTTTAAGGTGTTGTTTTCCTCAGTCAGGCTGTTGACCCTCATTTCATACTTTTCCTGCATCCTTCTCATTTCTCTTTCCAATTTTTCCTCCACTTCTCTTATTTGATTTTTAAAGTCCTTCTTAAGTCCTCTATTCCACCCTAGATCACAATCCAGATCCAGGGAGGTTAAAGCAAGAGCGATTACCCCCCAAGACTGATCGCTGGATCTCCCCACGATTTGTAGGCTGGGAGCCGGAAATGCCTCTGAAAACTACAAAATGGCGTGTCTCCTCAGCAGCTTCTAGCCCCCAGGGGAGGGAGCTGACGCATTCCCCAAATACAGGTCCCAAAGTCCATAGGACACTAACCTCTTACTTTGTCCTAGGCAAGTCTATGTTGATAATTCTGGCGTCTCCACAGTTCCTGGTGTTCTGGGGTTCCTCCAGCCGGCTGCTGGCCCTGCCGCCCTGGGGCTAAAACCTCGGCTCAGGTGGACCTGGGCTCGGCTAGGCTCCTGCTCTCTGTGTGCTGCCGGCTCCCAGACCACTGCGCTGGTCCTTCCTGCAGGGTGCTGGGCTGTCTTCAGCCGGAGGTTAGCTTCTCTGTGTCGTTCTGTGGGTGCTGGGGCTCCAGAAGTTTTTCAGAGTCCTTTTTTACATAGTTTGTGGAGAATCTGGGGGCAGAGAGGCTTGGAGGAGCTGTTTCTACTCCGCCATCTTGGCTCCGCCCCAGCCCAGACATTTTCTACAGATATGCACAGAGCCTGCCTCTAACATCAAATCCAGAATTACCAAATTAGACTGAAAGAATGATACAACAAAAGAGCCTGACCACAAAAATTTATTATTGGGACAGGGATACTCAGGATATAAACTGAGAAGAGAATAATGCAAAACATCTACAAACAGAGCCTCAAAAGAAGATACAGTTTAAGTATACATCCAACCAGAATTCTTTGAAAAGATGAAATGAGTTTAAAAAAAAGCTAATATTTTAAAGCCAAATTAGAATACCAGGGTTGTTGGGGGAGGTGGGGGTAGAAATGGGAAAAGACAGGAAAACAATGTGGGAAACAAGAGGTACAAAATAGTATTCAAGGTAGAGTGGTTGAAAGGAAAATTCTCTGAAAATTAGAACTGATCCAATTAAAAACCTACACCATAGGATAAAAAGAAATATCAAAAGAAAGTGAAAGACTGAAAATGAAAGGTATATTGTAGCCAAAATAACTGACCAGGAAAACAGATTGAGGAGAGATAACTGAAGAATCATTGGAATGTCTGAAAGCCATAACCAAGAAAGGACCCTAGATATCACATTTTAAGAAATGATCCAGATCTCTGAGAACCAGAGGGAAAAGTAGAAATAGAAATAATCTACCATTCACGTCCTGAAAGAAACCCCAAAATGAAAACTCCCAGGAATATTTTAACCAAAATTCAGAGCTTCATGAAGAAACAGGAAAATAGAGAGAGTCATAGAATGTTAAATGTATAATTTTCAATAGATAAAATTTAAAAGATTTTACATAAACAAAACCAACAACTAAAATTAAGAGAAAAACAAGTAAATGGGAAAAGAAATTCTTTACAGCAAGTTTCTCTAATCAAGTACTCATTTCTAATCTATATATAGAATTATTTCAAGTTTATAAGAATGAACTATTCCCTATTTGAGAAATGGTCAAAGGATATGAATAGGAAATTTTCAGAGGGAAAAATTCAATCTATCAATAGCCATGTGAAAAATTTCTCCAAATAAAATAACTTTTAAAATCAGAGAAATGCTCATTTAAAAAGGTGTGATATTCTATCTCAGAACCCTCATATTGGCAAAGTTGACAAAAGAGAACCAATAAAGTTACAAATGCTGGACAGGCCGTAGTACATTAATACATTAGACAGGTACATTAATGTACTATTTTAGAACTGTGAGCTGGTCTAGCCATTCTAGAAAACAATTTGGAAGCGTGTCTCCAAAACTATTAAATTCTGTTTATCCTTTGATCTAGTCGTATCATAACTTGCTTATACCCAAAAGAGATAAAAGAAAGAAGAAAATAACTCATAGGTACAAAAATACTTCTACCAGTTCTTTTTGGGGTGATAAGAATTAGAAACTGAGGGGTTACCTATTATTTTGAGAATAACTAAACACATTATGGTATATGAATATGATGGAATATTCTTTTACTATAAGAAATGATGAAGGGAGTGGTTTCATAGAAACCTGAGGAGACATCTATCAACTAATGAAGAGTAAAATGAGGACTAGGAGAACAATTTGCCTTACTTTACATAATGACAATACTATAAAGACAATAACTCTGAATGAATTTAAGAATGAATAAGCTTAAGAACTCTGATCAACACAGTGACCAGCCATGATTCGAACCATGATTCCAGCCATGACTCATGATGAAAGAAGCTACCCTCCTAATAGAGGAGTGATGGCTTCAAAGTACAGATTGAGATATATTGTTTTTGTACATGGTCAAGGTGCCCAAGGTTTCTTGACTATGTATGTTTGTAATAGATTTTGTTTTTTCTTGTTTTCAATGGAAAGGGAAGACTTGGGAGGATAAGAAGTCATCTTCAGTTTAAAAAAAAAGTAATTGGCAAAAGGATTATAAGAATTTATACAGCACATTAGGGTTTACAAAACACTTTATGTATGTAACTTCACTTGATCTTCACAAAAATTCTGTGAAATATGTACTTTGAACATTATTATCATAGTTTACAGATGAATAAATTGAAGCTCAGAGAAGTTCAGGGAAGTAAGGTGATTTAGCCAAGGTCACAAGCCAGTAAGTAGCAGTTTGTATGTAGGTATGTATGTATGTATGTATGTATCTATCTATCTATCCATCCATCCATCCATCCACCTATCTATCATTTATCTATCTATTTAGGGGGATTTTCAGAGGCAGGCAGGAAGCATCATAGTGTATAGTAAGCTGACCAAAAAGCCAAGAACTGGGCCAAAGTTCATATTCTGATATATACTGTGACCCTGGGCAAGGCTCTTAACCTTTCAGTGTCCTATAATCTCTTTAAGACCATTAACTGCAGAGAAAGTGCTGTCCAGAACTGGTCAAGGGAGTTTCTTCACTAGAGAATTCCTTATATCAAGGAAATCATGTGTACATTCTCTCCCTCCCTCTACCCCTTCTCTCTGTCTCTCTCCCTCCCTCCCTAGATGTCTCTCTTTCCCCCTTTTTCTCCTTCCTCCTCTCTCTTTCCCTCCCTCCCTCCACTTTGCTTCCCTAATAGAATACGAACTCCTTGAGAACAGGGACTAACCCCACTTATGTCTTTGTAGAAAAAAAATATAAATAATTCTTGTTAATTGATTGATCTTTTTTTAGCATACTTCCTAAAGAATGAAAAATTACAAACAAAGCCTTTGAAAGTGCTCACTATATGTTTGATGAATGAAAGGTGAAAATGGAGAAAAATAAGATTTTGGTTTCAAGCATGGTGACTATCTCACATTTTGATAGATTGAATTTCTTTATAATACATTGTACAAGCTCAAACATACACATACATGCATGCATGCACATGGTAAGCCTTGATTTCCAATGTTAAATTCTTGTCTGAAAGTAATAGCGACTATGTGGAAATTTAAAGGTCAAAATTTGATTAGCTACCAAATTTTGGCTAACCTGATCAACCAAAAACAATTCTTTATTTCCTAATCAACAGGGAAGAAGGAGAAAGGTATTAACTCTATCAACAGGTTATTTAAGAAAGCATTTAAAAAGACCAAAAAAAGCCTCTCACACTCACACTAAATTATTCATCTTTCTTCCAATTAAATGTGCACAAAGTGGGTGGGACACAATAAAGCCTTTCATTACTGTTCTAATTAATAACAGGATATGGGAAAACATTTTCGAGAAGCTTGATAGCTGTGGGTGGGTAAAAGCAACTCAGTTGTAGCAAAATCTTGTCTACTTGTCATTAACAAGGAGGAGCACTTGAAAATATGCATTGAGAGGGAGTTACTTTCACCCATAGGTAAAATGTCCTTAGATTCACTAGCAAACTTTTTCCTCTTTCAGAGTATTATCAAGTGTGCCTTTAGTTCTAAGAACTTACTATTACTATCATTAATGATGATGGTGATGATGATGATGATGATGATGATGTTGATGATGATGATGATGATGATGATGAAGCAATGTTAAGCTTCACAAAGCACTTTGCATAATTTATTTCATATGATTTATGATCAATTTATCTATCTGTATAGATTATGGATACTGTTTCTGCAAATGAGATTCTAATAAATTTCTATTTTTATCTTGCCTCCTTCTAGTATCATCTCTAAATAACTAGACTGAAGTATGATTTAAACATGATCTAAAAAAAAAAAAAGCACAAAAGTGGAGAATTAGGACAAGAGGAATTCTAATCCTAGATCTGCAACTGTGTATCCTTTGGTAAGTCAGTTTCAGTTTCTAGGGTATACTTTGCCTTTCTCCTAGTAGAGATATTTAGACTAGTGGGATCCAAATGTTCTTTCTAACTCAAGCATTGTTTGACTATCAATTCAGTATAAGAAACAGAGCAACTTGGTGTAAAGTAAACCAAGGTTCAAAACTTGACCCTGAGTATTACTAGCTGTGGCACTGGGGAGATGTTCATTTAACTCTGAATTTCAGTTGTCTCAGCTTCCAAATGTAGATAATAATACTTTGCACAAGCTATTTTAATGGCATATTTGAGGAAAATGCTATTTAAATATTGAAGAAATGGGGGTGGCAGTTATTATTCTATTTATTTTCTGTATATATAGAACCAGAGACAGTCTATCTCTATTATTATTCTGTCATAAGATAACAGGGCAGAAAACTAGTGAATTGTGTTGGCAAATGTATGTGTATATAGTTTTAAAATTACTAAATGGCATAAAGAAACACATTTAACTAGATTAGTATCTTGGGCTTCAATTATTGTAGTTTATTATTATTATTATCTTTCTAAAAAATTAGTCTGGTCTGCTTCCTTCCTCCCTCAAGGGGAAATGGATTTTCTGTCTCGGTAACCATATTTGGTTTAGCTTCTGGGAATCCAGTAAGCAGGTCACATGGGACTTAGAAAACTCCTGGTAGGTTTGAACCACAGGGTTTTCCATCTATCATTTATTTCCATCTATCATTATTCTTATGTACTGTTATCATTTGTTCTTATGTACTGTTTTTATATTTGATTTTAACCTAACTGTTAAGGTCAGATAGAATAAGCTTATAGCCTAATCCATATCCAGTTCTTTCCCTTCCCTCAAGAGAGTAGAAACTGTGAAGAATTGCAGCAAGTGAAATGAGGCAAAGATAGAAACCAACAAAGATCACTGCTCTTAGAGAATGACCTGAAGGCTTACAATACATTACTACCATACTGATGATGATTAACAGGAACCCAGTTTATGAGACTGATACTAGAAATTCATAGTACAACTGGATGAAGGGAATTGAGAGTTCAGCAACAGAGAAGAATAAAGTTAAAATAAATGTTTTATTAATGCTTTCTTGTTACATTTGCACTTCATGTGATACTCCCTCTCCATAAATAACTCTTCCTTGTAAGGGAAAAGTAGAATTAAATTAGACAACCCAATACTATATTCATGCATTACAATATATGTCTCATTCTACAATTTAGAATACACTATCTTTCTCTGGAGGAGACAGAGGAATTTCTTTGCACTGACCAATTTGGATATCTTTCAATATTGTTTACCTTTCATTACTGTGGTTATTATATGTTTTTCTCTTGGTTCTGCTTACTTAGTTCTACTTCTTATACAATTAGAAATATAGACTAATGAAAAAAGTGAAGTATTTGCTGGGAATAAATAATAAGACAAGGGGAAAGCTCACAGTAAGGGAAAGCACTATGAAAACATTGCCTTTACTCAGTAGATATAATTTTGCATCACTGTGAAATGCATCAACATTTCAAGTATAACCCATCCAAAAAAATTCATTCAAGGTTACCCATAGAAGATGGTTGTCTTAAGTGATTTGAGACATGGGTTACAGCAGTAGAATTTGAAAGCAGCGTATTGACATTCAATGTAGACAGTTACCATATATTTCTAACTGGACTATTAACTCCATGACAATAGGGACCTAATCTTATCTACCCTTATTTCTCTTAGAGTCTAGCACAATTAGGCTTGTCATTTCAATCAAAATCTTAGATTCAGTAACATACACAATCAATTGGGAATCTTACCCTACAGGAATGTAGAGGGGAATGAGATAAGAAGGGGGTTAATAGAAGGGAGGGCAGATTGGGGGAGAGGGTAGTTAGAAGCAAACACTTTTGAAAAGGGACAGGGCAGCAGTAGAAAATGGAATAAGTGGGGAGGGCGGAATAGGATGGAGGGAAATACAGTTAGTCTTTCACAGTATAACTACTATAGATACATTTTGCATAACTACACATGTAGGAGCTATATTGAATTGCATGTTCTCCCAGTGGGGGTGGGTGGGGAGGGAATAAGGGAAAGAATCTGGAAACCAAAGTTTTAAAAACAAATGATAAAAAAATTTTTTACATGCAACTGGGAAATAAGATACACAGGCAATGGGGTACAGAAATCCATCTTGCCCTACTAGAAAGCTAGAGGGAGGATGGGGGAAGATATAAGAGGGAGCAGATTGGGAGAAGGGGTAGTCAGTAGTCTTGCTATCTTGGGGTGGGGGATAGGGGAAAGGGGAAAGACAGGGAGAAAATTTGTAACTCAAAATCAAAAATTAAAAAATAGAAGATTAATTACAAAAAAACACCCTTATATTCAGGTAGCAATTTTACCAAGCCCCTCAAAGAGACTTACAATATGCCTAAGGTGACCTAATCAGAGTCTGGTCAACTTCATAATGGATATAGTTGGCTATTATAACCAGGTATGGTATACTTTCTACTAGGAACACTGCAGTGCCCTCTAGTGGCTATTTCGTCTACAGTTGCCCTACAAGTTCTTAAAAGCAAATATTCAAATATTCTCCATAGACCTACAATGTCAATAGTTCAATTAGTTCTGCCTAATGGGTTGTAGCTAAACATTATCATCTATTTCTAAAATTCATACAGTACTGAAAATGACAAAATTAATGGAATTAATGGAAATGCTCCATTAATGGAAATGCTTATTTGGACATGGGCTTATTTGACTCTAGTGGCATATATGTAATAGTAAGAAAATGTTAAAATTGTAAAAAAAATATGATTACAAGAAAATCTAATAAACTCAATGCTGGATGCTGATAGGACTTACATAAAGGAATAAAATAAAAGATAAAATAAAAATTGGTTTGGAATGAAAAAAGAAAAGGGGAAAAACGCAATGGTTTAGGGATCAAATGATCTGAGTTCTAGTACTGCAAAGGCATTGTTAGTTCTTTATTAGATATATCTCTTTCAGTAAATCGTTTAACTTCTCTGTGTCTCAGCTTCTTAAAAAATTGATTGGTAACTATTGTTGTAAAATTGATTACATTTCCCAGTGTTTCTAACTTTCCTCCTGTTCCCAGAGAGCCATTCCTTATAATAAAGGTTGTAAAAGAAGGAAATCAAGAGTTCAGCAAAACTAATTGACATATAAAAATATTCTGCAATTATTTACACTGTTCCACTCTGGGAAGAAGTAGGGAAACCTTCTTTCTCATATCTCTTCTTTTGGGCTATGCTTGTTCATTACAATTTTATATCATGCAATTTTGATTATTTTGACATCATTCCTTCGATTTATATTATTATAGTTGATATGTATATTTTTAAATTCACTTTCCATCTGCATACATGTCTTTCCATACTTCTCTATGTTCAATATATTCATTGTTTTTTCAGCATAGGAGATATTTCATTTCATTCACATATCATAATTTGTTTGGCTATTTCCTGATCAGTGAGCATCCAACTTAGCTTCAGTTCTTTTTACTACAAAAAAGTGCTGCTATCTATAAATATTTTAGTATATATGGGCCCTTTCTCTTTGTCATTAAAATCTTTGGGGTATATACTGAACTCTCAAGAAGCAAGGTGTTACAATGGATTGAGTACCAGGTCTAGAGTCAGGAAGCCTCATCGCCCTGTGTTCAAATCTGGCCTCAGACACTTAATAGTTGTGTGGCTCTTGGCAAGTCACTTAACTCTGATTCACTTACCCCATCTGTAAAATGAACTGGAGAAGGAAATGGCAAATCACTCTAGTATCTTTGCCAAGAAAACCCCAAAAAGGGTCAGAAAAAAACAACAACAACAACTAAACAACAGCAATTGAATCTCTGGGTTAAAAAGATTTAGTCACTTTCTTACCATAATTCCAAATTACTTTCCATAATTGTTCCAATTCATAATAGCCTCAAACAAATATTACTGAACCTCTTTTTCCATGTGAGTTTTAGCTTTTTATCAGTAAAATGGAGATAATGCCTCCCTGAATTTTTGTGAATAGTAAAGGAGATAATTTGTGGGAAAACATCTTGAAAATTTATGAAAAACTGTAGAAATATAAGAACTTTTAAATAATATATACTTATTGAATCAGCACCATAGCTTCAAATTCCCTCAACTGACACAGAAAGAAACTCCACTGCAAGCTACTAATTCTTCTTTGGTAATTGTTATGCTACTGAAAAATTGCCCTTAGACAAATCTAATGATGAGCCTCTCTAAATTTAGCTACCCTGGTCCTCATACATGACTCTGTTTCAGTTAAATAGAAACTTGAACTCTGCGCTTCAGGGATCTTGATTCCTAAAATATGAGCACCAGATTATGACAAACCCCACAAAATGCCTCCTGTCTCTAGCAATAGTCATTGCAACAAACACATGCCAAAGAGCTCTATAGTAATTAGTGCATGGACCCATAATTATGAGATGGGGGAAAAGGGTCAATTGTCTCCCTACTACCCTGTTTACTACCTTTATGTCCAGTGGTAGTCATTTTGTAAGGATAGTCATCTGTAAGGATAGCATTACCTTGCTGACTGACTGCCTGGCAAATCTATAATTTGACACTTTTGTTGGCTTGTCACTGGTGGTTCCTAGGTCAGGTATAATTGCTGTGTCTTTTACTTCAGCACTACCACCATGCCTATTCTCCCTAAGTCAGCATATAGTCATGTACTATCTGTTTTTTTTTTCTCTATGTCTCTGATATATGTCATGAAATAAAGTGATTGTCTTTTAAATGTCTACTCCATATTTAGATATTGGAGTGACATTAGACACTCGCTACATTTAAATAATCACCTGAGGCTACTCATTGGTACCTTCAAAATGTAGATAGTTTAGAAGATATATGTACCTTATTCATAAGAGAAGGCTATCATAGGAAGTCTTCATGGGATGATAGGATAATAGATTTTGAGTTGGAAAGGACCTTAGAAGTCCTCTAGGTCACTTCTTCCACCATTCTACAGATGGCTAAATATTGGCCCTGAGAGTTTGTCATTTATCTAAAGTCACATGACCACTAAGTGGCTAATACAAATTATGCTTCTAAATTACTTGAGTGTTATAATTTTTTTTACAACTATCAGGATGGAAGTTTCCATATAAATGTCTAAAGACAGACTTTGGAAAGGGACATTTTATTCCCTTTCCAAATGACCACTGATTCATCTGAATGTCCAAATTTAAAAACTTTTCCTACAGAATTGGGATTGGACCAGAATTTTCAATGGCATAAGGAATGCCCTGGTAAGGAAACTCCCTCAACTAATTCATATAGGCAGCTTCTTTGTAATTTACAATATTAGAATGTTGCCTAGAGTACTGAGAAGTTGTGATTTTCCCAGGATCCCACAGCCAATATGTTTCAAAGGCCCGACTTGAACCCAGATTTCTTTGTCTCTGAATTGTGACTGGGGAAAGATGAAATGACTGCCATAGTCATAATTATTATTTGTGAATTTCCCTCCATCTTATTTTTACTCACTATTTTCTTTCTCACCCTTTTTATCCAATTCCTGTTACTTTATCTTCTCCCCACCCCATTCTATTCCCCATCCCATTCACCCCTCCAAGAGTTAGCTCTCTTTTTAGTGGCAAAGAACTGGAAATTACAGGGATCAATTGAGGCATGGCTGGACAAGTTGTAGTGTAAGACTGTGATGAAATACTCTCCTAATCCCTTCAGTTCCCTCAGAGGAAAGGTCATCTCTTTTTCCACTGTGCAATTCTGTCTCTCATCATATGGCTTTTCCTACAAGGTATCTATATCTATAGTAAATTAAGTTCCCCCACAATTAGACTTGTCACACTTGAAATTTCTTCTGTCTTTGTTCTCTGCCCTCTCAGAACTATACTTTTGCTAGGGATTTGTCCCTCAGTGTCTATGGTAAAAATGTCTTTTTTCTAAATAACAAAGAAGAACTTTATTTAAAATAGTTTAGTGATTTACACAGATAACATTGAATTGTTTAAAATATTAATTTTCTGCTGGTAATATGTACTTAACTATGGCTACTTGAAGCAAAAATGATGTTTACTTATGAGTTTGAATAAAATCAATGAAACATAAAAATCTCATATTTAGAAAGTATACCAGAGTTGAATCCAAACTATGGAGGAATCATCTTTGCAATGTCCTAACAAGTGTTCTTCCACCTATGACTCAAAAACCTCCAGAAATGGGAAATATATTACCTCTTGAGGCAGCCTATTTCCCAGTTCTAATTGTTAGGAAGGTTTTCCTTTTGTGAAGAAGAAAATTGCCTCTGGAAATGAGATCATAGGATTTAGATCTGTAAAGGTCCTAAAAGTGATCACCCCAGACATTTGCTATCATTTTATAATGAAGAAGCTGAGGGTCAAAGAGATGAAGATACTTGACATAGGTAGTAAGTAACAAAACCAAAAACTGAGCCTATACTCATTGATCTTATTTCTGTCATCTGGGGCCATTCAGAGAGATTCCAATAACTGTTCCATATCATAGCTTTTTAAACACTTCAAGACTTAGAAAATATTGCCCCTAAGCTTTCTTTTCTCCAAGCTAAAAATTCCCATTTCTTTCAGCTAATGACATGGTCCCCATTCTTTTCACCATCACTGTCTTCTTCTGAATACTATTCAGTTTATCAGGCCTTTACTAAAATGAAGCACTGAGAAATAAACACAGCATTACACATGTAGTTTGACCAAAGCAAAATAAAACAAAACTATTGCTTAACATTGCTCATCTTTTAAAGCAGTCTTAAATAATGTTTATGAGAGAAAGTGCTACCTTAATGGCCAGGGTAGGGAACTTGGAGATATGAAGATTAGAATCATGCTTCAAAACCTTAGTAGCTGGGGATGTGAACACTTATCCTCTATGAACCTCAGTTTATTCGGCCATAAAATGGGGATGAGAGCAATAGCACTAGTATTGACTTCACAGGGGTCCATGTGAGCTTCAATTGAGGCAGTATTTTCAAGGGCTTCACAAACCTGAGAGTTATATAAATATCAACTACTATTATTAGTTTGTTTGACTGCCCTCTCCCAAACCTGACCCATACTGAGTTTCAAAAAATACTCTAAACCCTGCAAGTGTTTTTCATGTGGACTGTTGTCTAGTCATATCTCTCTTAGTCTGCCTTTGTGTATTTAAATGCCTTAACCAGACTAAATGACTTTACCTTTAAGTTTGACATTGTGAATTTTAAAATACTTATAAATATCTAGTATTATCATTATTGTTATCTTTCTTAATGATATCTTATCAGATTCAACTAATTTTTCCAGCCTATAAAAATTATATCATTTCAATGTTCCCATCATTGTTACTGAAAACACAGTGAAATAAGTTCACTTTGATTCTCATACTGGCCCATTTAATCTATTAAAATAACCCAGAGAGGGGAGGCTAGGTGGCACAGTGAGTAGAGCACCGGCCCTGGAGTCAGAAGGACCTGAGTTCAGATCCGGCCTCAGACACTCAATGCACACACAAACAAAAAAACCTAGCTGTGTGACCTTGGGCAAGTTACTTAACCCCAATTGCCCTCCAAAAAGCAAAACAAACAAACAAGAAAAAACAAACAAACAAAAAAAACACCCAGAGAAATGCAAAGGGAAAAATTTTTAAATCAAGAAACAAAAGGAAAAACAACTCAGCTTCTTAATTAATTTTGATTTAGACACTGACCTCTGAATTCTGAAGATCTGAATATTTTAAATTCTATTTTCAAAAACTCAATTTCTAATTATCAACATTTTTAATTCAAATAACAATACATTAAGTGACAGCTATGTACAAGATGTTGTTTTAGGTGTTATGAGTAGAAAAATTTTAAAAAATGGCATTGTCTCTCTGCTTAAGGAAGCTACAGTCTAACAGAATATGAATGCAGAAAATGTATGATTTCAGGTAGAATTTGATAAGGGAGCAGTAGAGACAAAATATAATCATGTGAAAAGGTATTTCAGCGTGAAGAGAATGAATGAATCATTTAGTAAGGATTTACTATATGCAAAGTACCTTGTTAACCAATGGTGACACAAATAGAAAACTGAGACAGTCTCTGCTCTCAAGGAGTTCACATTTTAATGGGAGAGACAACATATATGAGAGTTCTTAATGGCAAGTCAGAGAGAAAGGTTCTTAGGTGCAAGGTGCATTCCTTAGGGTCAAAGAGCAAAGTAGATGGTAATGCTTCTTCTTTAATGTCATTTCTGGTGATCAGATCAATTAATTGTTTTATCAGATTCTGGTGTTGAATCAGTTGATAATGCCAGTGACTTCAGTGACAAGAATTTTCTTGTCTAGGTCTTTAATAGATATGGCTGTAGTACCTATAGGAAGAGTTACTAGGCTGCATCTCTATAGAAGTTGCTTCCCGTGTGGTGGTTTCAGGCACTTGACTGGAAACACTACTGTTACAAAGGATCAGGGATACAAGGCCCTGAGTTATCTTCATTCAGGTTCTGCAAAAAGATGGTGGTCAAGGCGGCAGTATTGGTTCAATTTTCCCAGCACAGTGCCTTCTGTCTCTTCAGGAGGCCTCACTGAAGACAGTGGACGGCGTACTCTCTTCATTGTGCCCCCTTGTTTCATCCAGGTGAGTCTGTCTGCCTTGTGTATAGGAGTTGGTTGGCCATTGCTATGGATGGCTGGTCCCTTTCCATAGAACTTGCTTCCCTAAAAAAGATTATAAAGTCTAAGCTGGAGGCAGGTTGCATAGTTTAAGGTTTGGGGAAGTGGTGGTAATGCTACTACTTCCAGGGCTTTTTGCACATCTTCCTTTTGGTGGAAGCTGGTCAGAAGTTGATGCTAATGGTTATGAGGAATAAGGATTCCTTTTACTTCAATGATTTCTCCCCACAATTATGGCTATAGGATAGGAGAGGAATAAGAGGGGATTCAGAAATAGGATTGATGATTTAGCAAATATTCCTATTTTCAAGGCTCTTAGGATAACGATCCTGAACTGTTTCCTTCAGGGACTGAGGGAAATGATGGTCAAGATGGGGCTAATGCTTTGACCTACTGGGCATATTCTGCCTCCTAGTTTTCCCTCAGGGTACCTCACAGATAAAGAGAAAAAGAATACATTCTAGGCATGGGGTTAACTTGTTGGAATGAAAAGATATGGAAGAATTTAGAACAACATCTAGAAACAGTTATTCTAGCTTGGTGGAGATAAAAATTGTAAAAAGAGAGGTAGAATGATATAAACCCTGGAAAAGTAGGTAAGATACAGACTGTGGAAGGGCTTAGATAGGCCCACATTAAGATAAGATTTTTCAGGGGAGTTACAAAGTCAGATTTGTGCATTAGGAATTTTGGAGGCTTTGTGGAGGATTCACCAAGAGACTGGGCAGGGAGACTAGTTAAGTGGCTATTACAATAACCTAGTGAGACGCAGTTGTGATAAATATTTAAAATACATGAGGATTATTAATGATTTTTAAATGACACTTTTACAATAGATAACTTTAGTTGTCAATAAAATCTTCCACTTTAACTCTACAGATCATTCCTTGAAATCACCACTCTTTCACTTGATATCATCTTTTGTATTTAAAATTGTATGAGGGACCTGATTTTCTAGTGCAAAGATTCTTGACCTTTTCTGTGTGTCATGGATAAACTGTGTCAGTATGATGATTCCTATGGACCCATTCTTGGAATAATGTTTTTAAATGTGTAAAATAAAACACATAGGATTTCAAAGAAAGAAACTTATATTGATATACAATTATTTTTAAAAAAAACCAACAGCAAAAGTTCATAGACTGTAGGTTAAAAACCCCTATTCTAGAGGGATAAAATAGCAACAAATTAGTTTAAGTCCTGAATGTCTCTACTGCTTAAGCAGTGAGGATTAATTAAGACTTGAAAACTTACAATTTTCTCAGATGTCGTTATGGCTTTATCTTTATGACTTTATCTCAATATGTTCCAGTGGACAAGGGCAGGGGACAGGAGAGGAAGAACACAGATCTCATTACTGCTCAATATAAATGGGAAATTTTAGATTGTGTTGAGCATTCCTGAGTAGTGGGAGTATGAACCATATATAATCAGCCCCTACTGTGTGGTGTTGCACAAGGATCTCTTGAGATCTGTCAAATAGAAAATTGATACCCCACTTTATTTTGTATTATTTTCAATTTGTTATGTAATAATGATCAAGCCTCTTTGTATTGGTTGCCCCCCGATTATGTAAGTTTGAGCTCCCTTATGTTGTATAACTTCAGTTACCTATTGTGGAATTTGAAAATTGATATTCCATGATTAATTATTGGTTGAAAATTGTATCTAATCAGTCTGTCTGATCAGAATCAACATTTGTTTGTCAAATTTAGACTTGATTGTATAGACTCCATTAGTAAAATTCATAAGAGTTTAATTTTCATATTCCTATGAGCTAAAGTCCAACCACAAATTTAAATCTGCAAGCTTTTGATGACCATGGTGGGAGATGAGTCAACCTGGTCATAAGATGTTTGTCCACCAGGACACTTTTGAGGGGATGTGAGCTAATATGCTAATAAGATGTTTGCCCACAACAGAAAATGCTAGTCAACACTTTTTTTCTCTGGTGCCTTGGGTTGTAGACAGGTTATAGAAATTTCCCCTCTGAGTCAAGCCAAGTGGAGCTCACCTTCCATCTCTGGGTCAAATAAATCATAGTCACAGATGTAATTTGCATAATTGGATTATTTTTGTACCCTATATAATCTGCTCTCTATTCAACTACATAAAATAACTGCTCTAACTGTTGAATGGATCCTTGACTACTGAGAGGTCTTGTAATCAATTTATTTGCATTTGCTAAACTAATTTGCTATATACTAATAAATTGACCACACTCAAAATTTTGTCCCTAGGTTTCTCTTTATCCCAGATTTTTATCGTGACAGACCTATAACCATTCACAGGTAGTTCTGTTTTACTCTTCCATTGTTATCTCATGAACTTCTTCATGATTAGTTAAAATATGTTTAACACGGCAGTAGGTTGAAGCCTCACACAAGGCATGAATTTCACTCAAACCACAAATCACATAATCAAAATAATTATTGTACAATTTATGACTGGTTCTAAAACATTAATATCAGTTGCCATACTTCAAAACATTAATCAACAAATCAGCATTTATGTTGCAAGGTACTATTCTGAGTGTTTAAATGAAATGAATAAAAAGTATACAACATAATCCCTACTTTCAAGAAGCTTAAAAGGCAGTTGTGAGATAATATGCAAAAAGAAAACTACATCTAACAGTAGAAGACAATAAATGGTGCAGGAATTTAGTGCTCTTCAGGGAAAGGAGAGATCAGTTCACTCTATAAGTGTGACTGAATTTCCCTCAGAGGAGAAAGAATTTCAATTGAGCCTTTAAAAAATTGTTATGGGTTTTGGAAATTAGAGAAAAAGAAGTGGTCATTTTTGGGAGGGAAAATAACAAAATCAAAAATCAGAAAGCATAAGATGAATACTGCCTCATACATTTTATGTTAAAATAAGTTAGAAACAGATTATGAAAGTCACTGAATTCTAGAATAAGGACTTTAAACTACAGACAATTAAGAAGTATTGACCTCTCCTATTTGGTGTTTTTGATAGGATTAACTAAAATTGGAGGCTGGGTGATTTTTAGGATATTATAGATAGTAAAATAGTAAGAGTGGTCAGTATTTCATGTATCTGTGATTGAATTAAAATGGATAATTGCTTCAATTAGTGCAAAAAGCTACGATCTATACTTTCTCATCCTGTGAAATTCTTGTTTGTATTCTCCTATAGCTACTCAATAAAGGATCTCTCCAATATGTTAGAGGCCTTCCTATAGATATTTTTTACCTTTCATGTCTATTAGTGTAACACTTAGTCTATCTCTTAACCATTGCCTCTGGTAAACAACCAAACCACTCCTTTTTTTAATCACTTGATAAAAGTTAACTGGATACAAAACAGCAATTATCCCCTTTTCCTAAAGATCACTTAAATTAGATAACAAACATGAACTCTTGAAATTTCTCCATTTTGTGAAATATCAGATTAATTCAATAAAACATTATTATGAGGGGCGGCTAGGTGGTGCAGTGAGTAGAGCGTCGGCCCTGGAGTCAGAAGGACCTGAGTTCGGATCCGACCTCAGACACTTAACGCACACACAAAATAACCTAGCATTGTGACCTTGGGCAAGTTACTTAACCCCAATTGCCCTCAAAAAAAAAAAAAAACAACATTATTATGATTAACTCCTTGCTCTCATTCATCCAGACTATTCAATTACTCAGAAAACCCATCACTTTGAGTGCAAATATTTTAGCCAAGTATTTTAGGCCTGCATCTTTTGATTGCCAAATTCCTTTCCTAGAAGGACATCATTTGATTCAATCCAATTCAATTCATCAAACATTTACTAAGCACTTATCATATAAATGCACTGTACTAGACGGGGTGATATAAACAGTTTTTACAAACCTCTCTTCTCAAGAAAATTAAAGATAATAAGTATTTGTTATGTTTAATAAATTTAATAAGGGGAATCACCCACATACAAATAACTATGATGTAGGAGAATGTGAAATATGCACAAAAAAGTGGTCAGTCATTTGCATACCTTACACAGGACACAAAGGCAAAAATAAACAGCTCCTTATATTTTAATGATGGAGATAATATGTACATGTACAGCTATATGCAAAATAGATACACAATTAATCCAAAGTATTTTAGGCAAGTAGTTTACTAGTAGCTGGGAGAACCATAAAAAGTGGACATAGAGCTAAATCTAGAAGAAAACAGACATTTTATGACAAGGTGAAGAAAAAGTACAATCCCACCAAGAGGAACAAGAGTCAGTGCGAAAATAGAAGACATATGGAGTGTCATGTGTACAGAATAGTAAGAAATCCCATGGGGATGATTTGTTGCACACAAAGAGGAGAATCAAGTGTAAGAGGACTGTAAATGTAGGGAGGGGTGAAGTTGTGAAGAGATTTAAACACCAAATAGAAGAGTTTATAGATGATCCTGGGAAGAAAGAAGATATCACTGGAGTTTATTGAGTCCCTAATATGATGAAAACTGAAAGTTAGCAAAATAAACTTAAAATCTATGTGGAGGGCATATTAAAATGGGAAGAAACTAAAGTAGGAAATCAAGTAAAACCCTATTGTTATAGGTCATGTAAGAGGTCTAGGTGAATATCTTTTAGGGAATTTGAAAGTGGCACCATTTTAACCTGTGTGACTCTTTGAATGCTTCATGAAATAGATGGCATCTATGCCTGGAGGAAAGAGAAAAACTGAAATAAATGGAGTTACAAGAAATTTATTATAGTCATGAGAGACAGGTTGTGCTAAGGTATGGAGATGGGAAAGGATAGGAGTAGAATGAGGGATACAGAGTAGTACAGTATGATATAAGCCTGGATTGGCATAAATGCTTCCTTCAGTCTTCCATAACAATATTCCATTTGGAAATTTTGGATGCATGTATTCTATACATACCTAAAAATCACTCTATTCAACTCTTCCGATCAGAGCATGGTTGATGGTCCATGGAGAGCCGCTGAGCTACAGCAGGACCTCCCTGGAAAGGGAAAGGGAGGGGGGAGGAGGCGTAGGAGGGAAAGATGTCCACTTCATTGGTGCGAGCCACCGTCCGGGCGGTGAGCAAGAGGAAGCTGCAGCCCACCCGGGCAGCCCTGACCCTAACACCAGCAGCTGTGAATAAGATAAAACAGCTTCTTAAAGATAAACCTGAAAATGTAGGTCTGAAAGTTGGGGTCCGGACCAGAGGTTGTAATGGATTTTCTTACACTTTAGATTATACCAAGACAAAAGGAGAGTCTGATGAAGAAGTTGTTCAAGATGGAATTAGAGTGTTCATCGAAAAGAAAGCACAGCTAACACTTTTAGGAACAGAAATGGACTATGTAGAAGGCAAATTGTCCAGTGAATTTGTTTTCAATAACCCAAACATCAAAGGAACTTGTGGCTGTGGAGAAAGCTTTAACTTTTGAAAACTCAGGACTACTTTGACATTAAGTACCAAGAATGCTCGTGTTCGACCGTGTGGCTTTCTAAAGAAATCATGTTTCGTTCAGGTTCTGGGCCTTGCAATGTATGGCTGCCTCAGGAGGAAAATAAAAGTTAATGCATTTTGAAAATAAAAAAAAAAAAGAGCATGGTTGATGAGGCTACTTCTGAATCCCCTGTCTCCTATAACCTTTCTATCCTAATAATACACAATTACTTCTTTCTCTGTAAGTCACCCTCTTGTAACTCTTCTCATATATTCATCCATATCTACAACAATTATGTTCATATTCAAGACAACTTTTATAATATTGATTCATCTATTAGTCTTCATGATTGTTTACATTTTCCTTGAATATGCATTCCCTTGCAATACTTTAACTGCAATTTGGTTCTCCCCTCTTGTACCCCCTTCCTTTTTTTTAACTAACTCCAGTAGAAGGCCCCAGCTCCAACACAACCCCCAACTCACATTATTCCTATTTGTAAATATACTCTGACATGTGCTTTTTTTCTCTCTCTACTCCCAAGTTGGTGAATACTTCTAGAGAAAATTATATAACTATACAACCAGGTTTTTTCAATAGCACATCATAGAAACCCCTGCATAGGCAAATATAATTACATATGGGAATAATAACTATCAGAGTGGTAGTGGAAAGACAGATTGTATTAATTCATTATTGTTGAAGTTGAGAACTGATAGAACTACTATGAAAAGAAATTTGAAATTATTAAAATAATGTGACTGAAATGCCCATAATGCTTTGACCAGAGATTCCACTTCTAGCCATAGGAATTGTCAATGACTAAAGAGGTTATTGACAAAAAAGATTTTATTTTGATCAAAATATTAATAGCAGCACTTTGTAGCAGTAACAAAAATGGGGAAATTTTTATATCTGTAATTTGGTGCTTGGCTAAAAAAGAGATAGATAAATGTCATGAAATATTATAAAGCTATAAGATATAAGCATGATGAATACAGAAAGCATGGAGAAATGTTCCACATGGAACATATAGAAAAAAACAGAAACAATAGCATAGAGTATCATGAAGAAGTATAGTAAGTTTTCCCCACCTCCCCTTTCCACTCCCCCAACCAAAAATATTCAAACAGATCCAGAAGAAGCACCAGACCAAATCCTTATAGGGAAATCCAAAAAAAGTATTTTTTTTCCTTAGTCTATAATGCCTGGGAGACATAGAAGTCTAAGAATATTGGAATCTGTTCAGCAACCTCTTAGAACACTCCAGAAAAGGAAGTGTTTTTAAAGAAACAATAATATTATCAACACCACAATTCAAACAATCAAATAAAAACAGACAAAAATGGTCAAAAGTTATATAGACATTTACCTATGGGAATAGGATCAAAATGAATACCTTTCTCTAAGTGGGAATACTTTGGCCTTGTTTTAGCAGGGTTAAATAAAGAGAGTAGTGCTGTGTAGCAGGACAAAAGGAGTCCAACAGCCTATATTCGGACATCACAACCTACTGCATGATGAAAATATAGGTGTCAACTGGTAGCTTTGTTCCTCACTATTCAGTTCTGGGTATATGATATTCCAGAAGGTAATGGATAAAGTATTACATTTTTTAATTAAAAAGTTATACTTTAAGTAAAAAAAATAAAATAAAGTGATGCTCCCGTGACGAGTTTCCTGATACCAGATATGAAGTTCAAAAAGAATTTTGAAGAATAGCAGGTTTTTTGAAGTCTCCTAAAGTAGTCAGCCATCCCTTTGTAAGGCTGTCATCAGAATGGCATGATGTGGTCTCATCGTATGGATGTAAATTAAATGACTCTGGATGCAATCCACTAAAACATAAGAAGGAAAAGGGATATAGTTTTATGGAAATAAAGTAGGATATTTAGGGCAGACTAGAATATGATTTGAATATGGCCTTTTTGCCCTCATTGATTTTTTTCATGAGTAGCTTTCCCCTTATTACTTTAAAGACTGATTGGGTCACATTCACTTTGTTTATAAGAAATGCCTCCAACTTCACTGAAGTTACAATAAACTTGTTCATTTTTTGATGATTGACCTTGCCAATATTTCTGATAAGCTTAATGTAAATGTAATCTGACTATTTTAGCTATAAGAAATGTGTAACAGTGGGAAGACTTTCTTCTTATGTATGCAGTTGCATTATAGACATCTAAGGTTGTAGATATCAAATTACTGTTTGGGGTCAATAAAATGTAAATAATATTTATTTCTATTATTGTATGTTAAGAAAAACTAATGTGGGGCGGCTAGGTGGAGCAGTGAGTAGAGTGCTGGCCCTGGAGTCAGAAGGACCTGAGTTCGGAAGCAGCCTCAGACACTTAACACACACAAACAAAAACCTAGCCATGTGACCTTGGGCAAGTTACTTAACCCCAACTGCCCTCCAAATAGCAAAAAAAAAAAAAACCAACCTAATGTTTTGTAGTATTTTATAATTTACAAAATGCTTTTCTCACAACAAACTTGGAAGATAAAAACACAAATATGATTGTTTTCTTTTTATCAATGATAAAATTAAAACTTGGAAAGGTTTTATCTTACCCAAAGTAACTGCTTGTATCAAGTGAACCCAAGACATCAGTTTGGACCTTCTGACAGAAAGTCCGCTATTTTTTCCACAGTACAGTGAGAATATCAATGGAAACTGAAGTGTTTCACAAGATATCAGAAAAAGGTAAGGCAATCTTATTTTTAAAGAAACAATAATATTATCAACACCATAATCCAAACAATCAAATAAAAACAGACAAAAATGGTCAAAAGTTACATAGACGCTTGCCTATGGGAATAGGATCAAAATGGGTATACTTTGGCCTTGTTTTAGTAGGGTTAAATAAAAAGTCCAAGGGGAAGGAGGAAAGCAATCAGTCCTTAGTCCATGCTGGCTTTTGCCCAACCTCCTACCATCTTCCTCACCTTTTTCTTTACTTCCCATTTCTACCCTTTAAAAACACAAAATAAAAACAAACAAACAAAATCACCAATAGCAAACCATAACAATGACAACAAACAGGCACTTTTATTTTTTTCTCCTTCATATGGAAAATAGGAGAATCTAAACAAGCAGATACCATATGACTACTTTCACACACAAGAAATCTCCAACCCTATGCATAGCTAGTAAAATAGAAACTGACTTCCAGCAAGATGACAGAATGAATAGTTACAACTGAATATATTTCCCCTTCTTTACTTCAAAAATATCAACAAAAGACCACAGAAGATAAAAGAACAGCAAAGAAAAAAACCTCACTTCATAGAAAAGTTAAAAAAAAAGCAGGAGGAATCCAAAACAATGAGTAAATATTATGGGGTTTAAAAAAAGCTAACAAAATGAACACTTTAAAAAAAGAAAAGGGGGCAGCTAGGTGGAGCAGTGAGTAGGAACGCTGGCCTGGAGTTGGGATGACCCGAGATCAGATCTGGCCTCAGAAAATGAGCACCCACACATAAATAATGACTGGCCGTGTAACCTTGAGCAAGTTACTTAACCCCAACTGCTCTAAAAAAAAAAAAAAAAGAAAAGAAAAGAAATAGCACTACAGCATCAATGTGAATCTCAGGGGGAAAAACAGGAGAAGTGGTGGTCAAGTTGGACACTTAGAGACTTAATAATAAAGACAGAATTCAGATTGTGAGAAAATGAGTAAAGGGAAGAGGGAACTATGAGTAAGACTTACATTAACATTGAGACAATCTCAAGATAAAGAGAATATCAAGAGCAGAGGCTTCAATGGAGTAAGAAATGATATTAATGTTGATGAGGTCTATAACACAGTTGGAAGTAATAGCAATAGCTTATATTAATATGATGTTAGCATTCCTCACAATATTATGAATTAGGTAGAGAAAATATGGGTATGCAAAATTTAAAGATAAAGTACAAGTCTCCAAGACGTGAAATGCTTTGTTCTCTGTCACAAAAGCAATTGCAGTCATATCTAGGACTCAGGTCTTTTGAATACCTATGCAGAGAAGAGAGATTCAGGAACAGAGCACCAAGGAATTCTAGACAAAGACTATGCTGAAATCAAGTAGAATGTTAGAGGAAATATTACTTTCTTAGGTCATATCACCACAACTTAGAAGGGTAGTAAAGTGGGTTACAATTTGCTAACAATCTTTGCCAAAGACCTTTGTGAGGGGAGAAGTTTGTATAATGCATTCATGCAAAGTAATGAAAAAGCATGTTCTATTTGGGTCCAAAGTATATTGTTTTCTTTTCAACATCTTTTACTTTTCTGTGCAAGTTAAACATTTTACATGACTGACATATCTGACAGACATTATATCAAATGAGGAGTACTTTTCCTGAATAGCTATTGTGAATATCTATTAAGCCAGTTATTATTTGAAGATACAATGCCTTCCACTCCCTTCAAACTAGCTGTCAGCCTTTCACATTCCCACTGCACAAAGTTAATGGGCATCATTGACAATTTCCATTCTGAATGCTGAAAATGAGCTATTTATGCTTCTTAGTCAACTAAGAAGTGATAATGCTATGTAGTTCATGTTACATCTTATCCTTTTGTCAACAGTTTTAAATCAGTTTTATCTGAGTTAAAATTACACAGATTCCAGTAGAAATAATGCTCTTGATTTTTTCTTTTTGCTTTATCATTAAATTTATATTATGTAACTATGAAATATAATACTTTCAAAAAACATATTACATTGAAAAGGAACCAAGTTAATATTTTAGCATTTAGATTAAATAAGATTTTGTGTAAAGATCATAATTTATGTAAATGCATTTTTAGTGCAGAAATTGAAAATAGACCTGTGATCATGGACTCTTAAAAATTGTTTCTTACAATTTGAGCCATCATTTCTATAACCATTATAATACATCAACACATCAAAGATCTATTATTTCATCTATATGCTATCTCCCCTAATGTAGACCTCAATCACTTCCTTTCAAAGATAGCTTAATAAATTACGATGAATAAAACACACACACAGAGGCACACTTCATCATTGAATGGCCAACTCTTTAATAATGAGCCTACTCAAATTAAAGCAGAGTGATGCTAAGAGGATGTATTACTGGGCCCCTACTCAAAGCCTTTCCAATTTGTAGGATAAAGGAAAACATGTGCTGTATTTGCATAGCCTTGGAAGATGGACCCAGGATCAACCCTATACCACAATGAGCCAACAAGGAAAATTTTAGAAGATAACCTATGGAAATAGGTTATACAGAAAATCTAAATCTATAGGTAACTGAAAAATATGATATTTAGTCAAAAGTTTCAAATCTCCTATTCTCAGGAAGTCATGATTAGATCTACTAACAGAGTCGGGTTGGTTGGTTTGATTTCCGTTTTCTTTTATCTTGATTTTCAGCTGTTATAGAGGTGCTAATAAGTCTTAGTAGGAAAGTGAGTGTGAAACAAGGAATCTGAATTATGCACAACCTATGCATCTCAGTTATAAATACTATTTACTTGGCTAAATTCACAATATTTATTGTATTAAAGGTTAGACTGATGAGTTAAAGCATTGCCAGGATCATACTTTTGCAGCTTTGAATTGTCTAGCTCTAAATAAAATAAGAATTGAATTCTGGCACTCTAATGCCTATTCTTTTCTTTTCTTTTTTTTTTTTAAGCAATTGGGGTTAAGTAACTTGCTCAAGGTTACACGGCTAGTCATTATTTATGTGTGGGTGCTCATTTTCTGAGGCCGGATTTGATCTCGGGTCATCTCAACTCTGAGGCCGGTGCTCTTACTCACTGCGCCACCTAGCCACCCCTTTTAGGGCAATTGGGGTTAAGTAACTTGCCCAAGGTCACACAGCTAGGTTTTTGTTTGTGTGGGTTAAGTGTCTGAGGCCGGATCCGAACTCAGGTGTTTCTGACTCCAGGGCCGGCGCTCTACTCACTGCGCCACCTAGCTGCCCCATGCCTATTCTTTTCATATTGTGAGTTTGCCAATCAATTTGGAGATGGGCCCTGGGTACAAACATTTTCTCAGTGCTGGGTCTCACAACTGTGAGAATGGCAGAAGTGCATATAGATGGATTCCTAAGATTGTAGGGTGAGAAGGGAAAGGCCTCATTTTACTTAACTCAGTGGTCCTATTATTGATGTGTAAGGGCTTATGAAATAAATAAGAGACTATCATTTCCCATGAAAGTGTAAACCTACTGTTTGTTTTATTTTGTTTTTCCTCCTTTTGATATTAATTCTATGCAATTTTGGAAGGAAGAAAGTTATCCAATCATAATTACAGACTTTTTGAAAGATTCATGTGCTTAAAATGAATAAATTTTCTGGGTGAAACCAATATTTATAAGATTTTAAATCTAATTCCCAGACCCTAAAACTTTATACAAATTCCAGAAGACTTTGAAAATGAATAGCATTTTTAAATATGGTCAAACCACTGGATCTCAGGCCACTATATAACTTAAAATGGATAAAATCGGAGAACAAAAACAGTACATAACAAGTTACTAATGAATAAAATAAAATGGAAATATATAGAGTTAGGAATTACTGAAACTAACTGTCTTTCAAATATATACTATTTTTAACTGAAAAAAGGGAAGAATATGTATTCTCTCTCTCTCTCTCTCTCTCTCTCTCTCTCTCTCTCTCTCTCTCTCTCTCTCTCTCTCTTTCTCTCTTTCTCTCTCTCACACTCTCTCTCTCCCTCTGCCCATATAATATAGGGTAGCTCCTATGTAGAATGAATAGCAGGAAAAACATACAAATTTACAGAAGATAAAAATTTCAAAATGAAGTTACCAATAACTAGATCATAAAAGGCATGCAAAAGATTAACTTTCTTTTTTTGGCTAAGAAATATTGTACTTAGAGACTTCAGTACTGGGAAGGAAAAAAAAAGAAAGAGAAAGGGAGATATTCATCTTTTAAAAGTTTGAGAGCTGCAGTAGCTAATGATAGGCTGCTGCCAGAGGACATTTTTTTTATTAACTTCAATTCACTTTTGGGAGATATGATACAGTTATTTTGGGATACAGCAGTTGCTAGATGAGGTTGTGCTACCTCCCATTCCATCTACGCTTCTTACTGGTTTAACTTGGCTCCCTGGCAATTGATCATTCTGGGAACATGTTATAGACGAATACTAACATTTCAAAACAGGGGCCAACATTTGCTGGCAAGCAATGTTTGAAAGACATGTTCTAATCATTGTGTTGTCTCTTAATGTAAGTCTATAATCTGAAAGGGAAATACATTCCAAGTTTCCTTGATATTTTCTGAATCTGATTTGCTTACTAGAAAAAACAAGCTTTTACTACAGAGCAAAGGGATGAAAGATCTATCCAGGCTCAGTTCTGTCTGGTACGTCCACAAACACCTGATATGTTTTGCATTGTGGTGGGTAAAATATGAAATGACTGAGGAAACAAAGATTTAATTTTGTGAGCATGTTAATTTATTAAACAATGCATGCCAATTGCCTAACAAAGCAGGACCAGACCTCCTAGCTTAGGCCTGGACCTCAAATACAAGGGGAGACAGACTTTTGTACATTTGAAAAATTAATCAAATAAGGCCAATTAAAAGGAAACAATTAACCAAAATAAAACATTAAATGGTCTGATTTCTAATTAGTGAAAAGATTGGGGATTTTACAAGTTGCGGGTGTAGGGTGTGAACAGGTGTAATTCCCTGAATTAGAAAAGAAGGTATCTCACTACGCAAAGTGTCTGTAAACAATCAAAAGAATGCAGAAACAATAACTGATCTGTATGGTACCAGCTTTCAGATAAGATATATGAGTTGCTTGAGACATATAATTGTGAGTACTCCTTGCATCAGTTTTTGGATATGACTGGGTTTCTGGTCAACATAACCTAAGTCCTTAGTTAAGGGTGTCTAAACAGCAAGTAGGGGTGGTCCATCTTCTCAGACATGGAGGGCTAAATTCAAATAATGCAATAAGAATTTTCTCCCAATTCCAACAATTGAATAAACTTTTTTTTTTGTTTTTTGCAACACAGAAATTGAATTAGACTTATGACTGAATAGAAAAGGAAGTGAGTAGCTTCAGAATTGAGCCACAAGATGGAGGCAGTGTGGTTCACTCAGTTCCCAAAATTAACCAGTTGGCTGCTCTAATCCCCTCAATTCCCTAATTTCCCCCCTTTTGCATTATGGAAGAGTCATCAACTAACTCCACCCGTGGATGACTTATCTATAAGTCAAATCTATGAGGTTTTTCTTACAGTCATAATCAGAATTAGATAAACTGAACTTTTGTTTCCTCAGTCATTTCATCTTTCATCTGCCACAGCATCTAATTCTCTATGGTTAAAATAACCATTGGCCCAGGAACCCAAGCATTAGATTTTTATGGAGGAGCCTCAATTTTTTAAATAATATTTTATTTTCTCTAATTACATATAAAATATTTTGGCATTTATTGCTTAAAAACAATTTTTGATTTCCAAATTCTGTTCTTTCCCTCTCCTCCCCACCTTCATCTTCCCATCCTTCCCTGAGATGGTAAGCAATCTGAGATAGGCTATTCATGTGCAATCATGCAAAATTTACATATTAGTAATTTTGTGGAAAACTAATAGCAAACAAAAAAGTAATAAGGAAAGTGAAGAATAGTATACTTCAGTCTGTATTCAGATACCAACAACAACTTCTCTGGAAAAAGACAGAATTTTGCATGATGGGTTCTTCAGATCAATATATTGCCAATAACATGTAATTTACAGTTGATCATCGTACAATATTTCTGTTACTACATACAATATTCTCCTGGATCTTCTCACTTTACTTTGCATCAGTTCATATAAGTTTTTCCACATTTTTCTGAAATTGTCCTGCTTATTATTTTTTATGATACAATAATATTTCATTACAATCATATACCACAACTTGTTCAACAATTTCCCAATTGAGGGGTATCACCACAATTTCCAATTCTTTACCACTACAAAAAGAGCTGCTATGGATATTTTTGTATAGATTGGTACTTTTGTTGTTGTTTTTTTTAATCTCTTTGTGTCATAGACCTAGTAGTGGTATTAGTGGATCAAAGGGTATGCACAGTTTTATTGGCCTTTAAGTATAGTTCCAAATTGCTCTCCAGAATGGTCATATGAGTTCACAACACCACCAACAGTGTATTAGTCTCCCAATTTTTCCACTATCTTGACAATATTTATCATTGTCTGTTTCTGTCATATTAGCCAAGGTTAGCTTCTCTGTGTCATTCTGTGGGTGCTGGGGCTCCAGAAGTTGTTCAGAGTCCCTTTTTACATGGTTTGGAAGTGGTCTGGGAGGAGAGCACCTTGGAAGTGCTGTTTCTACTCCACCATCTTGGCTCTGCTCCCCACCCAGGTAAACTATTTCATGTTCTTCTAATTTGCTTATGGTAGGTACCATTCTTTACATCTAAATCATGACCCATTTTGACTTTATCTTGATATACATTGTGAAATGTTGGTCTATATCTAGTTCCTGCCATTCTGTTTTCCCAGCATTTTTTGTCAAATAATGTTTCCCAAAAGCTTTACTCTTTGGCTTTATCAAACATTCAACTACTATGGTCATTTAATAACAAGATATTGTATACCTAATCTATTCCACTGATCCAGCACTATATTTCTTAGCCAATATCAGATTGTTGTGATGATTACTGCTCATTCAATCAGTAAAACATTTATTAAGCTCCAAACTTTGTCAGCTTAGCTCTGGGGGTTCAAATATGTAAAAGAAAATTGATTCCTGCTCAAGGAATTCCTGCTAATTCCTGTTCCTGTTCAAGCAGTTTACAGTCAAACGGGGTCAACAACATACAAAGGGAAGTTGCAAAGCAGTGGTGGGCTGGGTCATGAGGAAATACTCAGTTTGGGAGCAGAGTGGAGAATTAGTTAGAGAAGTCTTAAATTATTATAGCCAGATGGAAAATAAGGAGATGTCTGAGTTGAGATCTTTACTTAAATGGAGATTTGGGGTTCATGGTCATACCCTCCAACCACAGAGGCAGATGGTAGTAATGAGGTAAACTACCAAGGTAGAGAAGATCTTATAGGATGATGAGGTATAAATTGATAAAACAAACAAGGAAACACTACCACAACAATAATGGATATACTTGGGACCCATAAAGGAAATGTCCTCAAATATCAAATTTCAGATATCAAATATCCTAAGGAGCTATTTCCTTCACTGATTCATTCCATAGGGATAATCCCACCATAGTCACAAATCATAAGCAATGCACTCATATTTTTATTTTCAAGTTAAATAGGCTCTTTTGACCAACCTCCTCCACCAAAAATTGAGAAAAAAAAAAGACTGCATTATGGCCCTCTGGTATAAGACAAATTTCCATTTTAAATAGCTAGGAAAATTCTATGTAACCTAAGTTATATAAAGACTGTATATTAAAAACAAAACCAAAAATAACCTCCCGTACCCATACCCTCCCCCCAAAAAATAGCTCTTTTACAAGTCTTCCAGATAGTTCTGACTATTGATTATCCTCTTGGCATACTTCAGTGACCTAGCAAGAATGTCTTTGATGATATTCTTAATCAGTAGCCAGAATTATAAGGCTCTAGTAAAGGATTCTAGCTTGTGTGGGGCCCTAGACTGGAGTGGAATATATTGCTTTACCCAGTTGGTGACGGAAAATTAATCTACCTGTTGCAAAGCTATAAGACTTTAACTAAGAGTACAGTAGGGTAATTTTTGAGAGAGAGAGAGAGAGAGAGAGAGAGAGAGAGAGAGAGAGAGAGAGAGAGAGAGAGAGATAATAATGATTGGTGTATTCAAGGTAAAACAATAACATCAAGATTTTGTCTCATTTCCTTTTCATGTATAATGTTAGCTGAAGATGATTTACAATGGGTATCAACTTTTGATAATGTCATGTACTAAATATCTAATTTTGCTCTGATTGTTATACACTGGTTACATAAATGAATGGGAAAAATATTAATCTCCTATTGTATTCCAGACAACATGCTAAGTGCTGGGGATATAATCCTAAACAAGAAGACAATCCATGGATCTCAAGGATCTTACACAGTAAAGAGTGAAGAAAACATAAAGGTGAGGTAGTGATGATGATTTGGAAATAGCAAGGATGCAATGTGGAGGCCTTGTTACAGGCAAAATAAAATGAAAAACTCACATATCAGAGCCAGATTAGGGTATAGAGGTGAGTGGCTGTAATGCTATGCACAAGCAGCTTTCCAGAAGAATTCTACTATGAACAGCTTTTAAGATTCCGATTACACAGTACATTTAACACTCTATTCCATAACAAATTAAAGCAAAACTTTCACAGAAAATCAAGGTACAGCATTCACAATATTACAGCTTCTCAAAGTACAGAGTTAAAGTCTTCCCCTCATGGGGCAAAGTATCACAGAAAATCACAATATAGTCTCAAAGTACAATAGTCAAATTCTTCCACCCATGGGGCAAAGTCTTTCACTCTTAGGACACTCTTAAGTTAAGTCAATCAGTCACTTATTCAGCAAAGTCTTCTACTCTTGGGGCAAAGTCTTGATTAATTCAATCAGTCAATTGTTCATCAATCAATTACTAAGTATCATACACAAATCCCTCCACCCCTAGGTCACTAGTAAACTATAATTTCATCTTTACTCAGTACCCAGGGAGAGGTCTTTTCTTTTTTTATGTATTTATTTAATATATATATATATATATATATACACATATATATGTATATATATATACACATATATATATACACATATATATGTATATATATATATACACATATATATGTGTGTGTATATATATATATATATATATATATTCCCACCCACCCCCAGGGAGAGGTCTTTTCATCTTGACTTGGGGCCAGTTCTCAGATTCCCTGTATCCCCTTCCATGGTCCCAGATTCTACCTGTATTCACCAGACTGTCACCTGGGTTCACTGGCAGACAGCTCCCAGTTCCTAGTCCAGCTCTATGGATAGGTCCTGCTCCACACTGAAGTTCACAGGGTCTGGTCCATGTCAGATCCCTCACCATTTCTGCTTCTGGGAATTCAAGGCTCCACCAAGCCACAAACAAACAAAGTCTCAGCATCCCAGTCATGCTTCCTCAGTCACCTGGGCTTCCGGCTTTGGGCTCCAGGCTCCTAGCTCAGGGCTCAGGGCTCAGGGCTCCTGGCTCAGGGTTCAGGGCTCAAGGGTTCCTGGGCTCCTCTTCAGAAGAAGTTCCACCACAACAAGTTCTCAGGAAATTCTGGCTCAGTTCTCCATTCTCTCTTCTGTAGCTGCTCTGCCACCAGATGCTGGTTCCAAGAAATTCTGACTGTGCCTCTCTGGGGCTTTTCCTTATATACACACAGCATTAGCTTCCTGTTTCAGCCAACCTCTTCCTGTTATTTCAGTAACAGGAGACAGGAGTTCATACCTTCTGTTTCCTAACAGAGGCTTGATAAGTTACTAAGTGCTAAGTACCATTGACAACATAAAGGGATCTTCAAATTCAAATTACATTACCATTACAGTGGGTGGAATAGGGATAAGATTTTGGAAAAAGATCATACAAGTGCAGGCATCATGGTTTGGAAACAGCTGGGAATATGGAACTTTGGTTCTGCTCTAGATTGTTCTATAAACTGGTCACTTGACCTTGGATAAGTCAAACAATTTCAAGCCTATGATTTTCCTTTATACCAAATGTGTAAAATGGAAATATTGGTTGAATTGTTTTTTAGTAAGCTACTCTCCAGATCATTCAATTGCCTCTCAGTAAAAGTAATTTTCCCCCCACAATGTATTAAAGTGCCAAAATATTGCCCAGAAGAATTGATGCATTTAACTTGTATCCAAAAAATACCTTATTCACTTGGCAGGATCTGACCCACTATTATTCATCCAAAGGGAAATGTCTCATATCTATGAACACCTAACATGCAATTACAGTAGCTCTTTTGTGAATGTTTTTCTTGACTAGAGGGAGAAAATAAAATGCTTCATATTTTTATGCTTCTTGTTGTATCCCAAAGACTATAAAGTATATTAGAGAAAAAGTTAAGTATAAATGACTAGCATTCTAGCAGAGTAAAAGCAGTTTAAAAATTAATATACTTTGTTATGCCAAGCATTGTTGGAGAAGGTCCAAGATTTGTACTGATATGTATGTGTGTTTTAAACAATTTTGTTTTATTGTACAAAGAGCCATTGGCCTCTTTTAAAAAGCATTTTAATATTGCCTTGATTGAGATTCTGACCCATAATTCATAAAAACCCAAAAGGAAAAAGAAAAATTAAAACATTCATAATCTTTTCAAGCTTTTTTACTAATATTTACATTCTTTTGCCTCAAATAACTTGATTTTTTAAATTTCTCATAAAACAATATTTAGTGGCAGGTGAAAAAGTCCTAAGTTCACAGCAAAAAAAAACCAAAAACAACCCAACCAAAAAAAACCATCCATGTGCTTCTGTACCATTCTTTGTCATTGCTCATTTATGTTTTTCTTATTTTTAATTTTGATACTTTCCTCCTTTTCCTTTCTCCTTTCTGTCTTCTCCTCCCTCTACCAACTTATATGTATCAGCATAATTAAGAGTACAATAAGACATGGTAGCAAAAATACTGCTTTGGAAATCAAAGACCTGGGTTTGAATCTAGCTTCTGCAATTGACTACCTTTGTGACCTTAGAAAGATGATTTTACCACTCTGGATCTCAATTTCCTCATCTATAAAGTGAAGGGGTTAAATCAAGGATCTCTAAGTCTTAAATATGTTATTCAGTGATTCCATAACTATGATCATTGTCATATTAATTCTTTCTACAGGAATACCTTGGAGACATCATGAATTTAGTTCCAGACCATTGCAAAAAAAGTGAATATCATAATAAAGTGAGTCATTCAAGTTTTTTGGTTTCCTAATGCACATAAAAGTTTTGTTTATACTATGCTTTATTCTATTAAGTGTATAATAGTATTATGTCTTTAAAACAGAACAATGTATGTAGAGTAATTGAAATGCTTTATTAATAAAAAAAAAAGCTAGCTATCATACAAGCCTTCAGCAAGGCATAATCTTTTTGCTGGTAAAGAGTCTTGACTCAATGCCAATGACTGCTGATTGATCAGGGTGATGAGTATTAATGGTTGGGGTAGTTGTGGCAATTTCTTAAAATAACACAACAATGAAGTTTGATGCATTTATTGACTCATATTTTCACAAAAGATTTTTCTGTATCATGCAGTGCTATTTGATAGCACTTTGCCCTCAGTAGAATATCCTTCAAAATTGGAGTCAATCCTCTCAAACCCTGCTACTACTTTGTCAACAAAGATTATGTAATATTCTTCAGTATTGTTTATATTGGGAATAGGGAGGCTTGAGGAGAGGGAAAGAGTTGGGGGAATAGCATGTTGGTGGAGCAGTCAGTGCACAGGTATTTATTCATTAAGTTCACCATCTTGTATGGGTGTGGTTTGTGGTGTCATGTAGCAAAGCAATTACATTTACCACTACCACATTTGACTTTCCCCATCACAATTCAATACATTGCAGGTTGGCATAAGAAATGAAGTGAAAATTTTGGGGGAGTTTTGTAGGTACCATATATGACATGGAAAAGCCATCAGATGACAATGAAAAATAATTAACCAAATTTTGCCATAAAGTACTATAAACACTCCATAAAAGAAAAAGAAAAATCAGATTTCTTCTCTGGTCAAAGGCAGGGCCAAAAAATTTTAAATGAATTTTCCAGATCATGGGGGCATTCAGTCTCTCACCCCCATGATCTGGAAGGGATAACTGTTCATCAAAGAACACTGATCACAGATTACTATAATGAATATAATAATAATGAAAAAGCTTGAAATATTATGAGAATTACCAAAATGTGATCCAGAAGAATGATATGAGTACATGCTGTTGGAAAAATGGTGCCAACAAACTTGCTCAAAGCAGGATAGCCATAAACCTTTTATCTGTAAAAACAAAATAGAACAGAAACACAATATCTGCAAAATGCAATAAAGTGAAGCACAATAAAATCAGGTATGCCTATATTATTATTTATCTTTTCTTCCCAAACATTATTTATAAATGGCATTTTCATTTGTATTTAAATATAGCTATCACATATTCTGTTTCCTAAAAGTAATTTTTGTCTGATTTTCTGCATGTGGTTACTTTGATAAATACTTTATGTACGATCTTATTGGTAGTGATACTTCTTCCACTAGTCTAGATAGCAAATTCTTTACACTTTCTTATCTTGTGATATTTTCATGTATTTCTTTCTATAAATCTGAGATAGGAGAACTCCCAATACCAGAAAGACTTTCCTTTGATTCTCCTAAAATTTTGCAAATACCAGTGCAGTTCTTGAGCATCTGTTCTTAAACACCTTTCAATTTAATGATTTGAGAATGGAGTAAATCTCAACGAATTACTCTCAATAAGTAACTCTTATTTCATCACTAACCTACCTTCTTTCCAGTCATATCTGAGTCCAGCTTATCATTGATGATATGCTGTAGTTTAGTTATACCCCTTGTACTATTCTTTAAAAAATAATCGCTCGGTGGCGCAGTGAGTAGAGCGTCGGCCCTGGAGTCAGAAGGACCTGATTTCGGATCCGGCCTCAGACATTTAAGGCACACACAAACAAAAAAACCTAGCCGTGTGACCTTGGACAAGTTACTTAACCCCAATTGCCCTCCAAAAAAAAAGCAATAAAATAAAATAATCCCCCAAATAGAAACAAATCAATTACTAGTTCAGTTTTTTTTTAATTTGTAGATCAGCTACCTCTATATCTCTTTTAAATTTTTAAACTTTGTGTTGAAGTTACACTAGTGTACTCATTTCCTCTATTTTCTTCAATTAAAGGAACTATTTTCCATTTGAGTTATGAAGAGTTAGATATATCAATTTATTGGATAGTTGGATTTTTTGAAGAGTTGGATCTATCTATTTATTACCACACAGTCAAGGTTTCATCAGACAGTGGGAGATTTTCTTCATAGATATGACTTCTGGAGTTTTCTTACTGATTCCCATAACTCATTTTGGGAGCAGAAAGCATATTGTAACAATGAAGAATCAGGCAAAAGAGGTCCGAGTCAAAGACCTAAACAACTGCAATTTCATGTTTATGATTTAGTTTTGTTCAGTCCTGACCCAGCTGAATGAGGTATTTGGGAATCTTATTTAGAGAAGTAACCCAAGTTGAAAACAAATTGAAAATCCTTAACAATTTAGAGTATGTTGTCCTTATAGGGTCGCTTATTTAAAAAATGAATCTAAGTAAGATGATCAGAAGGCAAACATAGTTCTTATGGGATGGTTTTAACTTTTGGTCTTTAAACCTTCACCTTGTTTCTGAAGCTGAAATAGGAGGATTCACTGTGTAGCAGTATTTGTGACTATAATGAGCTTCAAGTAAAAGAATACCTGACACATAGAATTTGAAAGAGGGAAGGAATAACTGATCTATAGGCAATCAGATATAGATTGGTAAGGAAGACTAAGGGATAAATCAACATTTGGGAGAGATCATTTTATAATAGAAACAACAGTAAATTAGGCTTCAGGGGACCTTGGGACATTTGGTTCTAAATCTGACAGCAACCAGTTATGAGACCTTAGACAAGACTTTGAAATAAACTATCCCTTAATTTTCTTATTTCTAAATTTAGAGGATCAGACGAGGGGATCTATAAAGACCAATCTAGCTTTAAAATTCTGTGATGCCTTAAAAACTGGAAGATTCTAGTGTCAGGAAGAAAGCACTTATTTTATTTTGATAATCCTGCTCCTTAAGAAAGTAGGCCTCTGGTTCACTAACAGTAGATTGAATAAGCAGATGTCAGATGTGTCTCCTCCATTTGTGACAAAAGGCAAGAAAAGAATTGGACTAGGACGACTGGCACAACTAGGTCATTGTTTGGGGATGGGAGTGGGAATTTTACACGTTAGGAAGTGGAGAGGGTTCATATAGCACTTATACTCCTTCAAAGAAGAAGGTGGCTAGGAAAAGATTTCTGGTGAAAACAGCTCCACCCTGACTCCAGATCTGATTATCAGGGCACTCTGGATGACTGTCAGAGAGAGGCTGAGAGAACCTGAAAAGAAAAGCCTAGTGGTTGAAAGAATAACCCAACTCCAGTCCTATCCTGGGAGCTGGCCTTTTTAATTCTGATAAAATTGAGGTTGGGCTCTGGTGTAATAGGATGTAGAGATCTGATAAGGGGGGGATGCATACTTTTCACAGCCCACATTCCAGAAATGCATGCCCTGTTCCTCCTGTTGTACTGATCTCCCCTAATTGAAGGAGGGGTTTGAAACAGAAAGCCTCCTGAAAAGGACCAAGAAGTATCTCTTCCCAATCAGCTGCTCAACCTAAAGCATGAGTTTAGGAAATGTTGCTTGGGAATGATGTATGCTTATAATACAACTTAACTATATCCCATAAGGTCAAATTTTAGCAACCCAACTGAAAGCAAACTCCCTGGGAGAGGGAGAAATGAATTGTAATACTTCGGGCAGACAGTATATTCTGTAACTCTGGGACTCTGTTACCTGTCCAAAATGAAGGTAACAGAGTCCCAGAGTTACAGAATATACTGTCTGCCCGAAGTATTACAATTACCTTCATTTTGGACAGTAATCTGGAATTGTGGCCAAAGATTTATTTTTATGTTTATTTATTTTATTCATATATAAACTGCCTATAACCTTCAATCCAGTCTTTCCCAAGATGATTAGTGGAAAACAAAAAGAACCTTTATATTTTAAAATATTTATAGCAGCACTCTTTGTGGTGGCGAAGAACTAGAAATTGCAGGGATGCCCATCAATTGAGGAATGGTTGAAAAAGTTGTGGTATATAATTGTGATGGAATACAATAGTGCCATAAGAAATAATGAGCTCAATCATCTTAGAAAAACATGGGTAAACTTGCACAAAATAATAGAGTCAAATGAGAAAAACCAGCAGAGTTGTATATAGCAATAGCAACACTGTTTTAAGAATAACTTTGAGTGAATGTCATTTTGACTATTATAAATACTCAAATTAACTACAAAGAACATAAGAAGGCAGATGCTATCTGCATCCAGAGAAAGAACTGATAGGTAGAAGTATGTATGGAATGGTATTACAAGTGTGTGTACAAATACATATTTCTGTCTAATGGTAGCCATCTCTAGAGCAGGGGTGGGGGGAAAGAAGAAAGTTACATGACAACTTTATTATGCATTTAAAAGAAATAGCAAGTTTTACACAATAGATTTGTAGTTTCATATGCAATCATCTTTTATTCTATTCTGCTATGTTATGGAAATGCTTATTATATTTCTTAAGTTCAGAAAAAAATAAAATAAAGTGAGGAGGTGAGAAATGGTCTCTAAGGTTCTTTCCAGGTCAATCTCAAGTTCAAGAAGAGTTCAAGGATACCTTGGGCTTGTCACTTCCCCTGTCTGAATCATTCTTCTCTTATGTAAAAGGAAGAACTTAGACTCGCTGATGGCCAAGGTCTCTTCTCTTTCTCATGACACTTTTTCCCCCTTTATTTGTTGTGAAATTAACAATCATCAACAAACATATATTTCAATAACAAAATAAGATTCTTGCATAATAAATTCAACTTCCATTATGTACAGATTGTTTTAAAGATAATATATATATATATGTATTAGTATATATGTATATTGATCCATATTCATGGATGAGTACACACACATACAAAGATACACACACACCTACTTTTTAGAAGTTTTTATATGTGGAAAGACAGCATGACAAAGATTTGATTGAGAGCTAGCCTTCCTAATTTCAAGTGCCACCCCCAACACAGAGTGTTTGTATAACTCTGGGAAAGGTATTTAAATTCTTAATGTTCTAGGAAACTTCTTAAGACTACAAGTTGCAAAATAATTGTTAATTTGCATTGGTTGAAAGAATTTTCTTTTTCAGTTACCCAGTTCAGTGAGAGGTTAAGTGATTTGACCTTTGTCACTAGCTTGTATATGCCACTGGCAGTAGATGAAACCGGATCTTCCTGTATCCAAGGATGCTTACTGTGAAGAAATAACTAACTTTAGTACCTAGTTGTCAAGAACAGCTAGTTAAAATGGGAGCTAGGTCTGATTCCCCTCCATGGACAGCAATGTCCTAATCTCATATTGTTCTGGGGTCTCTATAATGAGGAGCAAGAGCCTGTTCTCTTCCTCCACAACTAAAGGAATCATTCATGAAACTTACATGAAATATTGTTCATTATGCTTTCCCAGTCACAAAAATTCTTAAGTGTATCTCTTCATGATTTCTTTGGGTTATATGTACTTTCTCTATACACACTAAGTAGGGCTGATCATATATCTGATTCAACTTAGGTGCCCAAAGCCACTGGTGTCTCCCATTCTTTGCCCTGCCTCTCTCTCTCCAGCTTTGGTAAGGGTAGTTACCCTTCTCTGATCTAAATAGTTTCATCTTCCAAACAACTTCATTATATAATATAAACTCTATGCATTAATGAGATTTCTAACGTTTCATGTGGTTCTTATTTTTGTAGAATAGTTACAGTATTTTTGAATACCCACGAGATAATTTCCAGAACATCCTCAAGTGTCTTTTATCACCTGAAATTAAACTCTGATAAAATAGAGATTCTGCTAACTAGGATATGAGAAATTATCATTAGGCAAACTTTGTTATAAGTTAATTCAGCTAAATTATGCCTATACATTTAGTCAATAATAAGAACATTATTTTAGAGTGAGACTCCGTTTATATTTTATACTAGTTTTTTTTTAAACAAGGTCTAGTGATATCATGTATATTTTATTTCTGAAATTAGAAGGAAAATTAATGTCAGAAGCTAAAACCGTATTCTATATTCTTAAACTCTTATATTTGAAATTTTCATTTCAGCCTAAAGAGCATGTACTTGGGAAGATCAGAATCTTGGGACTTTGTTGGCATGTTGTACACATCTACTTTGTTATTAAAGAATGATATTGGGGCAGCTAGGTGGCTCAGTGAGTAAGAGTGCCAGTCCTGGAATCAGAAGGACCTGAGATCAGTCCCAGCCTCAGAAAATGAGCACCCACACATAAATAATGACTGGCTGTGTAACCTTGAGCAAGTTACTTTACCCCAATTGCTTTAAAAAAAAAGAAAGAAAGAAAATGATGATATTACCTTCTAGTGCAAGGTTTCAAGGTAAGATTATTTTTGTTTTATCCATTGAAGTTCTCATTGAATACATCCATCATGTACCCCTTCAACCTTGATCCCTGTGCCCTAAGTGAAGTTGTAGATTTATTTTTTGTTATTTGGGTCTTTCTCATCTAAAGCAACATTTTTACCTCTTTGGGAAATAATGCCATATAAAATAGAACATATTCTGATGGTAAATACATGGTCTAATTCAGAATCTCTATCAAGATACCCCTTGGAGTCAAAGTGACCAGGACAACATTGCTATGGGAACTATAATTTTTTCATCTCTGATCATTTTTTGAGAATTATGTATTCTTCATATGCTATTGGCAGTATTCTATTTCTACAATTGGTTGTGCTCAATTACTCTCATTAACAAAGGAATGAAAAAAGAAGAAAACTTCTTAGAAGTCATACAACCTTAGAGTTGGATTATTTTTTTCTCAAATATACAAAAAAACCCTCCTTCTCAAACTGTAGAAAATTACTATGCTGGTCACAGGACAAGATGTTTCAAGAGCCTATACAAATCAAAGGACTGTATTGCTTTTGTTTTCTTGAGATCCATGCAAAGGAAAAAATTTTTCAGGCATTTATCTTTAGTTTGCTTCAACTAAGACCAGATATTCATCTTGGTATTTAAAGAACCACACATTTTAAAAATCTTATTTCAAATATATTTAAATATATTTTAGAATAATAAAAATACATTCATTGACTTAAAGGGGGCAATGGAATTTTTAAAAATTCAAATAGAAAAAAAACCCTGTGCTTTAATTTAAATGTACTCATAAATAGAAATCCACAATTATATTTTACTCTTATGCCCTTCATTCTAATCGTACTTGAAAATTCTACTCTATTTTATCAGACTTTATTCACCAATTAGGCAAGGGAATGAGTCTTATCTACAGTTTGTTTCTTCTCTAGAACACGGAATAGTGTTCTGAACACAAGACTTCCTCCATAAAGGTTTATTGGTATTGAGTATTAATTTTAGTAAAGTATTTAGGGAAGCAAAATTGAGGAATAGACATCCCATATACTTCATTGGTATCCGTGACATGTCAAAAGAGTTAGGTGAAAGCCACCAGCACACTCAGTTAACCCCTACAGAGGAGGACTGACAGAAAGAGTTGGACAAGAATCTCAAAGTGTCTATGGGTCACAATATGTATCAATAAAGGACTTCTATTTCATGCCAGTGAGATAAGAGATCCATTAAAGCATCAAAGTATTTATAGAAGGCTAGAGAATGGTTCTTCCCATTTGAAGAAAGAAGGTATGAGTCACCAGACAGCAAAAAGTGATGGGAGAGGAAAATTAGGAGTTAAAGGATAAGAAGAAAAATGGACAGGGAATAGAGGTGAGGATGAAGGAAAATTCAAAGTTTGGTTTTTATTTTATTACTTCTTTTTATTCCTTTTCAATTCAAAGACTATAAGTAATGTGAGAAAATTATATTTATACACATATCTATATCTATGTATTTATGTATTTAAACTTAGAAATTAGTATCTACTTTGAAGGAATATGTATTACTTATGTATAGCTTTATACCTAGAACACAGAATACCAGATATTATATGCTTTATATATTATATATATAATAGTTTTATATATATATGTATATTATATAATAGTTTTTTCATATTATATCTTTTTATATTCAACTGAATTACTGATGTGAAAATAAAGCCTAAATTGCTTCTGTATTCATCTGATCATTGAAAAATAGTCTGACCATTAACCATAAATGAATGTTTTAATAGTATAAATCCACACAACAGAAATATATGAGATTAGAAACAATGGTATAATTTTTAGAGGTGTCATATCTGGTCCTTATAAATCTTCAATAAATATCAAAGAGGCTTTATTTGGCAAAAAAAAATAACAAAACTGCCTTCATGTAACACTTAATTTTATTTAGGTGGCTGGATCTCTGATGAAATGGTGTTCTCACTACTGAGTTTTGCTATTCACATTGACAGAAAGAATTGGTAGAAATGTGGGTTTGCCTCTTATAAGACAATTTGAGCAATTCAGCACTTGACTTACTATTTTAGAATACTCATTTAGCTCACTTGGGTCTCCCTCCAAATCATCTGGAGTCCTACTGAAAAGGCTGGAGTTGCTCACTGAGAAATGTTGCTTTGAAATTTTTTTTCATTATATTTCATTATTCTACCCTGGAGCAATTATACATGCTTATCCTGAAGTCTCTGTGTACCTCTACTAAAAATGTCTTGAGATATGTACCCATAGAATTTGGACTCATCCTGTAATTTTAAAGGTTATTTTTGTTTCCTATAGTAGGATTGTGTTTTCCCTCAATGAAAGTTCAAGTCCATGTAAAAACAACAACAATGCTGTTTCCTGTTCAGGTTGCCCTAAAATGATACCATTTTAGGTACTCCTCTTATGAAAAAGAAAACTGAAGTCCAGAGAGATAAAATCTGTTCTCTAAGTTTATTTTCAATCATCAGTAGTAAATGGAAGTCCCAGGAGTGTATCGTGTTTGGGGAAAAAAAACTCACTAGACTTGTATTCAGGAGATACAGGTCCAAATTAGATTTTGTTTTTACTTCCTGGGTGACTTTAGGGAAGTTTCTCCATCACCCTTTGATTCCTCATCTATAAAATAAGACAGTTGGACAAGAGGATCACTAAGGTAGTGATCCTTCTAGCTCTAAATTCAAATTTCAGAGTTTAAACACACTTCAGAAACCGTCCAGCCACATATTTTCAAAAAATAATCCCTTCTGCAATATACTTGACAAGTGGTCTTCAAGCTTTTGCTTAAAATATCAAATGAGGAGAAACCTATTACCTCTCTGGGCAAACTATTATACTTTGGGATAGCTCTTATTGGTGGGAAATGTTTCTGTACATCGAGCCGTTAATCTGGTCCTGTAACTTTTATCCACTGTTACTAGTTCTAATCCTTCTTCCATATTAGGGTCTTCTGAATACTTCAAGACAACTCGAATTCTATTCTTTCCTCTTTCACAGGTTAAACATCCTTACTCCCTCCATTTTACAGATCCCCATATGGTCCTTTACTTTCCTACAAAGCTGTTCTACATTGTCTTTGGACCTTTAGTGTGTTTTCATAGTTTGCTGTCTGGAATATGATCCTATGTCACTATATGACTTCAGTCCTGACTGCAAAATAAGGAGCTTAGACACATAACTTCCTTTTTTATATGAATAATAGTGAAGAAAACAAAATTTTATTTTCCCATTATTTTTGGGGGGGGGCTAAATTATTAAAAGCAAGGGAAATTTTATTTATATATATTTGAAACATTTAATTTTAAGACCTTGAATTTCAGATCCATTCCCTCCCTCCCTTGTCACCCATTCCCTGTGGGAAGATAAGTAATTCAGTATATGTTGTACATGTCTAGCTATGCAAAACATTATCATAGTAGATATATTGTAAAAGCCTGCTTATAATTCCCTCCGACTCATCCCAGCCCCCACCTGGTCCATTCCCTACTTGATCCTGTCCCTCTTCTATAGTGGGTACTTTCAACCTCCCCTCCCCCAAGGATGCCCTCCCATCCATCATCCCTCTTCTCATCCTCCTTCCCCCTATTCTGTTGTAGGTTGAGATATCCCATTTAGTATGTGTGTCATTCTCTCCCTGAACCAAATTCAATGAGAATGTGGTTTTGCCTTTTTGCCTTCCTATTCTTCCCCTCCCTTGCAACCACTTCCCCTTGCTTCTTCTACATGAGATAGTTTACCCTACCCTGTCTATCCCCATCTCCTCTTGCCACTTTCCTCTCTCACCTCATAATTTCATCCCTTGAGTATCCTCCCTTCCCAACAAATTCAACCTATACCCTCTATCCATATATAACTGTAAGCATATATACACACATTCACATATGTATTCATATGACCATACACCCTTCCATTATTTTCATACTGAGAAAGATTTCATCAGTTACAGTTATTGTTTTTCCATATAGGAATGTAAATAGTTCAACTTTGATAAGGTCCTTTTAATTTCTTTTCCCTGATTACCTTCTCAGGCATCTCTTGCTTCTTGTGTCTGGATGTCAAATTTTCTATTCAACTCTGGTTTTTTCCTTAAGAATGCTTGAAAGTCTTCTATTCCACTGAATGACCATATTTTCCCCTGAAACAAAATACTCAGTTTTGCTGGGTAGGTGACCCTTGGGTTCATTCTCAGTTCTTTTGCCCTCTGGAATATCATATTCCATGCCCTTCGATACCTCAGTGTAGAAGCTGCCAGGTCCTGTGCTAATCTGATTGTGTTTCCACAATATTGAAATTGTTTCTTCCTGGCTGCTTGTAGTATTTTCTCCTTGATCTGGGAATTCTGGAACCTGGCTATAATATTCCTGGGAGTATTCTTTTTGGGATCTTTTTCAGGAGGTGATCTGTGGATTCTTTCAACCTCCATTTTGCCCTCTGGATCTAAAACATCAGGGCAATTTTCCTTGAGAATTTCTTGAAGGGTGATTTCTAGGTTCTTTCTTTGATCATGGCTTTCAGGTAGTCCAATAATTTTTAAATTGCCTCTCCTGGATCTATTTTCCAGGTCCGTGGTTTTTCCCATGAGATATTTCACATTGCCTTCTAATCTTTCATTTGTTTGTATCTGCTAAACAGCATTTTGATTTCTCATAAATTCATTAGCTTCCATTTGCTCCAGTCTAACTTGAAGGAATGAATCTCCTCAGTGAACTTTTGAGATTCTTTTTCCATCTGGCAAATTCAACTTTTTAAGTTCTTCTCCTCATTGCCCTTTTGGGCCTCCTTTGCCATTTGAGTTAGCCTATTTTTTAAGGTGTTGTTTTCCTCAGTCAGGCTGTTGACCCTCATTTCATACTTTTCCTGCATCCTTCTCATTTCTCTTCCCAATTTTTCCTCCACATCTCTTATTTGATTTTTAAAGTCCTTCTTAAGGTCCTCTATGGCCTGTAACCCACTCATATTCTCATTTGGGGCATTTGGAGCAGGATTTCTGACCTCACAGTCCTCTGACTGTTCCATGCTTCGATTCTCTTTGCCCCCAAAGTGGGAGTCTAAGGTTGCATTTCTCAGTTTAATTTGTTTCCTTTGCCTTGGCATGTTGTCACTTAATTACTTGACTTTTGGGCTTGTTGCCACACTATGGCTCTGCCGCCAGACAGGGGAACTTTTGTCCCAAATGTGTGGGGAACAACTTCTGTTTCTGGCAAGCTGGAAACCCACCCACGACCTCCACCCCAGATCACAATCCAGATCCAGGGAGGTTAAAGCAAGAGCGATTACCCCCCAAGACTGATCGCTGGATCTCCCTACAGTTCGAAAGTCAGGAGCTGGAGCTGCCACTGAAAACTACAAAAAGCTGACGTATTCCCCAGATACTGGTCCCAAAGTCATAGGGCACTAACCTCTCACTTTGTCTTAGGCATGTCTATGTTGATAATTCTGGAATAGCCACAACTGCTGGTGTTCTGGGGTCCCTCCAGCCAGCTGCTGGCCCGGCTGCCTTGGGGCTAAAACCTCGACTCAGGCGGACCTGTGCTTGGCTCCCAGCTCACTGCACACTGTGCTGCCGCTGTGCTGGTCCTTCCTGCAGGGCTTCTGGGCTGTCCTCAGTGGGAGGTTAGCTTCTCTGTGTTGTTCTGTGGGTGCTGGGGCTCCAGAAGTTGTTCAGAGTCCCCTTTTACATAGTTTAGAGGTGATCTGGGGGGACAGTGGCTTGGACGAGCTGTTTCTACTCCGCCACCTTAACTCATAACTTCTTAACATGAATTAAGATGATAGCATCACTTTCCTGCATCTCAGTAACATCATCTGTAAAACTGGTATTTCGTCTTCCAAAGTTGTTTATAAAAAGGACTGGACCTGTGATTTTATTGGTATAGGAATCTCCAAATAAGGAAGTAACTTCTACCATTAGAAGTCAGTCTCTTTTCTGCAACCAATAATCTTAAAGAGTTGTTAAGAGCATAGAGATATTTAGTGCCTAGTTCAGGACTTTATAGCTAATATATGACAGAGTGAACCCAGTCTTCAGTAACACTAGTCTAGAATTCTATCTTTTATTTCCTGATGTTTCTCACACAAGAAAACATTTTCTAATATCATTTTGATCATTTCACTTCTCTGCTCAGAGCTTATAGTGACCCTTGAAAAAGATAAAAATTCCAAATCATAGCTTTCTGCAGGCCCATCTTATCTGTGGTTTAGAAACCTGTGGTAGTAGGCTAATCCAAAAAATACCCTTTCCAGGGCTGCAAGAGATCCAAGAGAGTTTTCTAATAATATTTCCCAATTCATTTGGTTCATCAAAAGCACAGATATTATATATATCAACTTTTCTTCAAACAGTCCTTGTCCTGAAATCAGAGAACAATGAGTTATGACCATTTGTGTTAGGATTCAGGGTCTATGGTAGCATGCAATTATATTTTTAGGAAATTACAATCAAACTAAGAGTTAACATGACTTACTATTTTTATTATTATACTTCAACACTCTGATTCCCAATCCATTGCTTTTCTATAAAAGAAAGCTGTGCTTGGAAAAAAACAGGTGAAGGAACCAGGTAGAAAAGGTTGACCTACCATAAAAGACTATGAGAGGAGATATTTACCTTGTTTAAAAGTTACAAATCAGATCCTCCCACCAGCTCCTGCCATGAGTCTTTCCTAGAGTCTGCCCTCCATCCCTCCTGCTGCTGGGGGGCAGCGGCAGCCACGGCCCCTCTAAGGTCCCCAGCAGCAGGAGGGATTGTGGGTAGACAGCAGAAACCCGTGCAGGGCGGACTTTGGCCCCGGGTATCCCCGGGCCCGGTAGCTCAGAATGGATGCCTGGGGGCGGCTGACCGGCGCCGGGCTGAGCCCACCCGATCTGGACCCCCCTTCTCGAGCCCTGAGAGACCCCAGCGGCACCCGAAGCTGTCCAGGGGCTGCCCCCGAGGCCCCCAGGCCAATGATAGCATGGTCTGGGTGTGGGAGCAGCTGTGGAGCCTGCGGAGGATGGACATACAGCTCTTTAACCAGCTGTGTACCCTAGGTCTAGAGATGCAGGCACTCCAGGAAAAGACTGAGGTGACCCTGGATGAGGAAGGAGAGGACCTGGATCCCTCTCCATCAGACTGGCTCATCCCAGACTTTGAAATCATTATCTGAGAACCTGGGGAGCCTATGGAAAGGACCACCCTATGCCCTGCTCAGAGTGGCCAAAACCCCCATGACATACAAGAAGAAGGAAACATTTTCAGATGAAAGCAAATATTTATCCCCATGGAAGGCTCCTGAGCCTTTGCCCTGTCCAGGATGGAGATAGCATTGTTTGCAAATAAATGTGTTTGCAGATGAAAAAAAAAAAGCTACAAATCAGGGAATGAAATGATCAAAATGGTCTTTGATTATATGTTTTCTCTTCAGTGTGGGATAGATTTGGATACATTGGAATTATGGGCATTGGAATAAGAGTCAAGATGACTAACTAGAAGCTCAGTTGCAATAATCTTCATGTAAAGTCAGAATCGGGGTGGACTATGTTGTAATTTAGTTTGAGCTTAGTTAACTGTCTATATCAATATGGAGACTGTGGGAGTAATATCAAAAAAAGATGTAATAAAGATGAGAAATAGTAAAGATTTTCTTATAATAATAATTATAATTATACCTAATATTTATGTAACACTTTAAGGTTTACAAAGTATTTTATAAATATTATCTCATTATATCCTCACAATAGCCCTAGAAGGTAGTTGCTATTATTATCCCCATTTTACAGGTGAGGAAACTCAGTTAGATAGAATTTAAATGACTTGCCCAGGGTCACACAGGTAGTAAATGGCTGACCCAGTATCTAAACTCAGCTCTTCCTGATTTTATGTTCCAGGCTTTATTGACTGTGCCACACAAGCAATAATTTAAAGGCAGTAGGTATTCAATAAACCTGCTAAATGATTAAGTGAGTTTGAAACATTTTATTAAAATTGAAATGGCTAAGGGGCGGCTAGGTGGCGCAGTGAATAGAGCGCTGGCCCTGTAATCAGAAGGACCTGAGTTCAGAGCCGGCCTCAGACACTTAATCCACACAAACAAAAACCTAGCCGTGTAACCTTGGGCAAGTTACTTAACCCCAATTGCCCTAAAGGGGTGGCTAGGTGGCGCAGTGAGTAAAAGCGTCGGCCTCGGAGTTGGGATGACCCGAGATCAGATCTGGCCTCAGAAAATGAGCACCCACGCATAAATAATGACTAGCCATGTAACCCTGAGCAAGTTACTTAACCCCAATTGCTTTAAAAAAAAAAAAATTGAAATGGCTAGGGGTGGCTAGGTGATGCAGTGAATAAGGCACCAACCTGACCCTGGAGTCAGGAGGACCTGAGTTCAAATCTGGACTCAGACACTTAACACTTACTAGCCATGTGACCTTGGGCAAGTCACTTAATTCCAATTGCCCTGCCCTCCCCTCTCCAAAGAAGCAAAATAATAATAATAGTAATGATGATGATGATGATGATGATGATGAAATAGCTCTTTTTTAAAAATAAATCAAAGATTTTAGAAGTGATATACAATACCTTTTCTTTTTTCAGATGATCTTTCTAATAACCCCAAGAAGCAAGTATTGCTATCCACACCAGAGACTAGAATTTTAATCATTTAATTTCTGGTATGGTTCAGTATAAAGATAATAGACTCTGAAGTTCAGAGGACCTAGGTTCAAATCCTCATCCTTATTTCCTTTGTGACCTTGGGCAAGTCATTTTATATCTCTGACTTCAGTTTCCCCATTTTAAAAATGGGGGGTTTGATCAAAATGCCCTCTTAGATACCTTTCTACTCTAGATCTATGATCTCCATGGAGCAAATAAGTTCAGTTTAATTCACCAAACATATATTAATCACTTAATAAGCTAGAGATTTAAAGACAAAATCAAGCATTCCCTGACCTCAAAGAATTTACTTTCCTCTTTAAGGTGTGTTGTAGGTAATGCAACATACACCAAATGAAATAATTTCGAAGGGAAGAAATGCTAATAACTTGGGAAAATCAGGAAAGGTCCCTTGCAAAGTTTCTAAATTACGGTAAGAATATTGACTATATAAATATTAAAGAAAGTAAAGATTTCTTTTTTTAATCCCCAAACTCTGAGCACAATATGCCTAGTATAGACTTTATTAACTTAATAACTTTCTATTAGCTCAGATGATAGATATAAAAAGATGAAATATGCATATAAAGGTAGTAACTAAAACTATGTAGGACAATGCAAGAGAAAAGAAACAAGGTTGTCGAGGAGGAGCCAACATGGCAAAAAGGAAACAGGAACATTTCTAAGTTCCCCCATGAATTCTGTCACTAAACTTTAAAAAGTGAATCTAAATGGATTTTAGAGTGACAGAACCCATTGGGATATGGAGCATTGCAGATTCCCAGGCCAGGAAAGTGTCCACATAGGTCTGCACACTGGGGCTGCACCAGCATGGACCTGAGAGCAGACTACAGCAGAGTGAGAAGGAGCACCAGCCAGCAGACTCCCCCACACCAAGGGTGGTTCACAGTGTCTCACCAAAGTACTGAGGATGGGTCTGAGCTGGGTAAGAGAAAGTGCAGGGCCCACAGCAGCAACAGCAACTTCTTCTGGGGCTACCAGCCCAAAGACTGGATGTTTAAAATTCACCTACCTGATTTTCCAGGAGCCAAGATTGTGGAGTAAATCCTAACTGCTCTGATTCCCCCTCCCTGATCCATAAAACCCAGAGATAAATGTCCCACACAGAGTAAAATCCTGAATCAGGAGAAACAGTGTCAGATTTGGAAGACATTGAGGAAGGGTGTAACTGAAGCAGTATGGAGTCTGGAGTGAAAGGAAGGAGGTATCCCAACAAGTCACACCTCAGCTGACCAGCAGGAGCTCCCAAAGCCCAGGGAGGTGGAGCCAGAAAGCTCTAATAACACAAGCCCAGGTGTTCTTTAGCACCACCAGGTGAATCTCAGACATCAGTGCTGCCGGCCACCAGCTGCTGAGCCTGCCTGAACTGTATCCCAGAGGCACAGAGGTAGAAACCTGAAGTGGCCAGACCACCCCATTCCCACAGGTTACTCTGTGAACCTCAGGGTAACTCAGAGGAAACATTGAGAGTTCTGTCCTTGGTCTCAGTCTAGACACCAAGAGTCTACAGTATACAAAGTTTACAACCAAATCCCCACCTCCCAGCCTGAGAATTGTGGTACATCTGTACCCCAGAAGCAGATATCCACTCTAAAAATTCAGGACATAGGCAATCACAATGGGTAAGAAGGAATCTGTTGAATCAAGAATGATACATTCCTGTTATAGTGAGCAAGAATAACCAAATTCATAGGACAAGATGGACACTATAATCACACCTGAGACAACAAAAGAAAATGTGAACTGGTCTCAAGCCCAAAAAGCATCCTTGGAGGAGCCATAAAAGATTTTAAAAACCAAATTAGAGATATAGAAGATAAAATTAAATCTACAGAGACCAAATTGGAAAAAAAATCTCACTGAAGAAGAGAAATCCTTCAAAAGTAAAATTGTTGAACTGGAACAGGAGGTTCAAAATCTAACTGGAGAAAATGCCTCCCTAAAAATAAAAGCTGAACATGTGGAAAGGAGCTTCAAAAACTCACTGAGGAAAACAATTCACTAAAAATTAGAATCAGTCAAATTGAAGCTAAGGACTCTATAATGCATCAAGTCAGTCAAACAAAAGATAAAGATTGAAAAATTAGAAGAAAGTGTAAAATATCTCACTGGAAAAACAACTGACATTACTGTAGACCTTATAAAGTATTTGGGAATCTACCTACCAAAACAAACCCAAGACCTATATGATCACAACTACAAAACACTTCTCATACAAATAAGTCAGATCTAACTAATTGGAAAAACATCAATTGCTTATGGCTGGGTCAAGCTAATATAATAAAAATGACAATTTTACCTACATTAAATTACATATTTAGTGCCATACCTACCAATCCGCCAAAAAAATAGCTAGAAAAAATAGTAACAAAATTCATTTGGAAGAAGCAAAGGTTCAGAATATGAAGGGAATTTATGAAAAGAAATGCAAGAGAAGGTGACCTAGCCATAGCAGATTTTAATCTGTTTTATAAAGGAGCAGTCATCTAAACTACTTGGTACTGGCTGAGGAATAGAGTAGTGGATCAATGGAATAGATTGGGTACATGAGACTCAGCAGTCAATGACTATAACAATCTACTGTTTGATAAACGCAAAGACCTCAGTTTGGGGGATAAGAACTCACTATTTGACAAAAACTGCTGGGAAAACTGGAATATAGTATGGCAGACACTGGGCATAGACCATTATCTAACACCTTATATCAAAATCATGTGTAAATGGGTATACAATCTAGGTATAAAGGCAGATACTGTAAGCATTCTGGGAAAATGAGGAATAGTTTACCTGTCAGATTTATGGAGAAGGGAAGACTTTATGACCAAATAAGGGTTAGAGAGAATTATAAAATGCAAAATGGATAATCTTGATTACATTAAATTGAAAGGTTTCTGTACAAACAAAGCCAATGTAACCAGGATTAAGAAGGAAGGGGAACCCCAATTGAGAAATGGTCAAAGGATATGAATAGGAAGTTTTCAGAGAAAGAAATTAAAGATATCTATAAGCATATGAAGAAATGCTCTAAATCACTATTAATTAGAGAAATGCAGATCAAAACAACTCTGAGATACCACATCTCTCCAGTCAGATTGGCTAAGATGAAAAAACAAGAAAGTGACAAATGCTGGAGAGGATGTGGACAAATTGGAACGCTAATACATTGCTGGTGGAGTTGTGAACTTATCCAACCATTCTGGAGAGCAATCTGGAATTATGCCCAAAGGATTATAAATAATTTCATACCCTTTGACCCAGCCATACCACTCCTAGGGTTATATCCCAAAGAGATCATAGTAGTGGGAGGAAGAACCATATGTACAAAAATATTTTTAGCAGCCCTTTTTGTGGTTGCAAAGAATTGGAAACTAAAGGGGTGCCCATCAATTGGGGAATGGCTAAACAAGTTGTGGTATATGAATGTAATGGAATTTTATTGTGCTATAAGAAACGAGGAGGTGATGGATTTCATAATTACCTGGAGAGACTTATACAAACTGATGCTGAGCGAGAAGAGTAGAATCAGAAGAAATTTGTATACAATCACAGACATACCATATCTGTGACGACCAACTATGACAGACTGGACTCTTTTCAGCAATGCAGTGATATAAGTTAATCCCGAATGACTCAAGAAAGTGAGAAATGCGCCATCCAGAGATATAACTAGAAAGAACTGAGCCTGAATCCTGATGGAAGCAAACTAAATGATCTTGTTCTTCTCATTGTTTGGTTTTACTTCTTCCTTACCATCTTTCATCCCACCTAGTACAATATGCCTTTGTAATTGGAATAATGTTTAATATGAATGCATTTGCAGACCCTATACTGTACTATATGCTGTCATGAGGGGAGGGGGGAGAGAAGTAAAGGAAATTTGAAAATCAAGGAACTATGGAATTGAATCTTGTTAACTGAAACTAAACTAATAAATTAATTTAAAATCAAAAAAAAAAGAAGGAAGGGGAAAATTGGGAAAGAATTTTTAAAACAAGTGTCTCTGATAAAGGTTTCATTTCTAAAATATACAGAGAATTGAGTCAATTCCATAGGAATACAAGTCATTCCTCAAATGATAAGTGGTAAAAGGATATGAACAGGCAATTTTCAGAGGTAGAAATTAAAGATATCTATAAGCATATGAAAAATGCCCTAAATCACTACTGATTAGAGAAATGCAAATCAAAACAATTCTGAGGTACCACGTCTCATCAGTCAGAATGGCTAAGATAACAAAACAGGAAAATGACAAATGCTGGAGAGCATATGGAAAAATTGGATCACTAATGCATTGTTGATGGTGTTGTGAACTGATTTAACCATTCTGGAAAGCAATCTGGAACTATAACCAAAGGGCTATAAATGTTTGCATACCTATGACCCAGTAATAGCAATTTTAGGATTGTATCCCAAAGAGATCATAGAATTGAGAGGAAGACCTGTATGTACAAAAATATTTATTGCAGCTCTTTTTATGGTGGCAAAGAATTAGAAATTAAGGGGATGCCCATCAATTGGGGAATGACTAAATAAGTTGTGATATATGAATATAATGGAACACTATTGTGCTATAAGAAAGCAGATGGACTTCATATTTACCTGGAGAGACTTATACAAACTGATGCAGAATTATAAGAGCAGAACCAGGAGAAATTTGTACACAATTACAGACACAACATATTGTGATGAACAACTCTGATAGACTGGACTCTTCTCAGAAATGCACAGTTGTGAGGCAGATAGCAGAATGGATTAAAAACCATAATCCTACAATATGCTGTCTACAAGAAACACATTTGAAACAAAGGGATACCCACAGGATAAAGGTAAAAGGTTGGAGTAAAATTTATTATGCCTCAGCTAAAGTAAAAAAAAAAGCAGGGGGGGGGCAATACTTATCTCAGACAAAGCAAAAGCAAAAATAGATCTAATTAAAAGAGATAAGGAAGGAAACTATATCCTACTAAAAGGCACCATCGAGACTGAAGCAATATCACTACTTAATATATATGCACCAAGTGGTATAGCATCCAAATTCCTAGAGAAGTTAAAGGAATTAGAGGAAGAAATAGATAGCAAAACTATACTCGTGGGGGACGTTAATCTCCCCCTCTCTGAACTCGATAAATCTAACCTCAAAATAAACAAGAAAGAAGTTAAGGAGGTAAATAGAATCTTAGAGAGACTAGATATGATGGATCTCTGGAGAAAACTGAATGGGGATAAAAAGGAATTTACTTTCTTCTCAGCAGTGCATGGTACATACTCAAAAATAGACCATGTACTAGGGCATAAAAACCTCACAATCCAGTGCAGAAAGGCAGAAATATTAAGCGCATCATTCTCAGATCATGATGCAATAAAAATTATATGCAATAAAGGGCCAGGGAAAGATAGACTAAAAACTAATTGGAAATTAAACAATTTAATCCTAAAGAATGGATGGGTCAAAGAAGAAATTATATAAACAATCAAAAATTTCATTCAAGAGAATGATAATAATGAGACAACATTCCAAAATTTTTGGGATGCACTAAAGGCAGTTCTCAGGGGAACTTTTATATCCCTGAGGGCATACATAATTAAAGCAGAGAGAAGGGAGGTCAATGAATTAGACAGGCAATTGAAAAAGCTAGAAAAAGAACAAATTGAAAACCCCCAATTTAGTACTAAATTAGAAATATCGAAAACCAAAGGAGAGATTAATAAAATTGAAATTAAGAAAACTATTGAATTAATAAATAAAACTAAGAGCGGGTTTTATGAAAAAATCAACAAAATTGATAGACCCTTAGTAAATATGATAAAAAAAAGAAAGAAGAAAACCAAATTATGAGTATCAAAAATAAAAAGGGTGAATCTACCTCTAATGAAGAGGAAATCAAAAAAATAATAAGGAATTATTTTCCCAATTGTATGCACATAAATATGACAATCTTAGTGAAATGGATGAATATTTACAAAATCACAAGTTGCCCAGATTAACTGAAGAGGAAGTGAATTACCTAAATAACCCCATCTCAGAAAAAGAAATCAAAAAAGCCATCAATGAACTCCCTAGGAAAATATCTCCAGGGCTAGGTGGATTCACTAGTGAATTCTATCAAACATTTAAAGAACAATTGATTCCAATACTCTACAAACTATTTGGGAAAATTAGTGAAGAAGGAGTCCTACCATACTCTTTCTATGACACAAATATGGTATTGATTCCTAAATCAGGAAGAGATAAAACAGAGAAAGAAAATTATGGACCAATTTCCCTCATGAATTAAGACACCAAAATTCTAAATAAAATATTAGCCAAAAGACTCCAACAACTCATTACAAAAATAATACACTCTGATCAGGTAGGATTCATTCCAGGAATGCAAGTATGGTTTAATATTAGGAAAACCATAGAGGCCGAGCCAAGATGGCGGAGTAGAAACAGCTCATCCAAGCCACTCTGCCGCCAGATTCCCCTCAAACTATGTAAAAGGGGACTCTGAACAACTTCTGGAGCCCCAGCACCCACAGAACAACACAGAGAAGCTAACCTCCCACTGAGGACAGCCCAGCAGCCCTATAGGAAGGACCAGCACAGCGGTCTCGGAGCCGGCAGCGCGCAGTGCGCAGAGCGCAGGGAGCCAAGCCGAGCTGAGCACAGGTATGCCTGAGCCGAGGTTTTAGACCCAGGGCGGCAGGGCCAGCAGCCGGCTGGAGGAACCACAGAACACCAGCAGCTGTGGCGACTCCAGAATTATTAACATAGACATGCCTAGGACAAAGTAACAGGTTAGTGTCCTACGGACTTCGGGACCTGTATTTGGGGAATGCATTGGCTCCCTCCACTGGGGGCTAGAAGCTGCTGAGGAGACACACCATTTTGTAGTTTTCAGAGGCAGCTCCAGCTCCTGGCCTGTGAATTTGTAGGGAGATCCAGCAATCAGTCTTGGGGGGGTAATCGCTCTTGCTTTAACCTCCCTGGATCTGGATTGTGACATAGGGAGGAAGTCGTGGGTGGGTTTACAGCTTGCTAGAAACGGAAGTTGCCCCCCACACGTTCGGGATGAAAATTCCTCTATCTGGCCTTAAAGCCATAGTGTGGCAACAAGCCCAAAAGTCAAGTAATTAAGTGGCAACATGCCAAGGCAAAGGAAACAGAAAAATGCAACCCTAGACTCCTATTTTGGGGCATAGAGCGGGAAAAGGACTGTGAGGTCAGAAGTCCTGCTCCAAAAGCCCCAGGGGAAAACATGAGCAGGTTGCAGGCCACAGAGGACCATAAGAAGGACTTTAAAAATCAAATAAGAGAAGTGGAGGAAAAATTGGAAAGAGAAATGAGAAGGATGCAGGAAAAGTATGAAATGAGGGTCAACAGCGTGACTGAGGAAAACAACACCTTAAAAAATAGACTAACTCAAATGGCAAAGGAGGCCCAAAAGGGCAATGAGGAGAAGAATGCCTTAAAAAGTCGAATTTGCCAGATGGAAAAAGAATCTCAAAAGTTCACTGAGGAGATTCATTCCTTCAGAGTTAGACTGGAGCAAATGGAAGCTAATGACTTTATGAGAAATCAAGACGCTGTTTAGCAGATCCAAACAAACTAAAGATTAGAAGGCAATGTGAAATATCTCATGGGAAAAACCACGGACCTGGAAAATAGATCCAGGAGAGACAATTTAAAAATTATTGGACTACCTGAAAGCCATGATCAAAGAAAGAACCTAGAAATCACCCTTCAAGAAATTCTCAAGGAAAATTGCCCTGATGTTTTAGATCCAGAGGGCAAAATAGAGGTTGAAAGAATCCACAGATCACCTCCTGAAAAAGATCCCAAAAGAAAACTCCCAGGAATATTATAGCCAGGTTCCAGAATCCCCAGATCAAGGAGAAAATACTACAAGCAGCCAGGAAGAAACAAATTCAATATTGTGGAAACACAATCAGAATAGCCCAGGACCTGGCAGCTTCTACACTGAGGGATCAAACGGCATGGAATATGATATTCCAGAGGGCAAAAGAACTGAGAATGAACCCAAGGGTCACCTACCCAGCAAAACTGAGTATTTTGTTTCAGGGGAAAATATGGTCATTCAGTGGAATAGAGGACTTTCAAGCATTCTTGAGGAAAAGAACAGAATTGAGTAGAAAATTTGACATCCAGACACAAGAAGCAAGAGATGCCTGAGAAGGCAATCAGGGAAAAGAAATCAAAAGGAACTTATCAAAGTTGAACTATTTACATTCCTATACGGAATAGCAATAACTGTGATTGATGATATCTTTCTCACTATGAAAATAATGGAAGAAGGGTGTGTGGTCATATGAATACATATGTGAATGTGTGTGTATATGGTTACAGTTATATATGGATAGAGGGCATAGGTTGAATTTGTTGGGAAAGGAGAATACTCAAGGGATGAAATTACGAGTTTAGAGAGGAAAGTGGGAAGAGGAGATGGGGAGAGACAGGGTAGGGTAAACTATCTCATGTAGAAGAAGCAAGGGGAAGTGGTTGTAAGGGGGGGAAGAATAGGAAGGCAAAAAGGCAAAACCATGTTCTCATTGAATTTGGTTCAGGGAGAGAATGACATACATACTAAATGGGATATCTCAACCTGCAGCAGAATAGGGGGAAGGGGGATGAGAGGAGGGATGATGGATGGAAGGGCATCCTTAGGGCGAGGGGAGGTTGGAAGTACCCACTATAGAAGAGGGACAGGATCATGTAGGGATTGGACCAGGTGGGGGTCGGGATGAGTGGGAGGGAATTATAAGCAGCCTTGTACAATATATCTACTATGATAATGTTTTGCATAGCTAGACAAGTACAACATATACTGAATTACTTATCTCCCCAGAGGGAATGGGTGACAAGGGAGGAAGGAAATGGAACTGAAATTCGAGGTCTTAACATTAAATCTTTCAAATATATATAAATACTATTATTAATACTCTTTTGCTTATAATTGGGAGATGAGATGTGCAGGCCTTGGGACACAAAGATTCACCTTCCTCTCATGGAAAAGTCGAAGGGGGTATGGGAGAAGGTATGGGAGAGAGTAGATTGGAGGAAGCGATATCTTGTGGGACTGCTATTCTGGGAGGTTGGGTAGGGGAATAACGGGGGGGGGGAAATGATTGTAACTCAACATCTGGAATGATGTAAAACAGAAGTTAATAAAGAAGTGATATAAAAAATATTAGGAAAACCATCAGTATCATTGAGCATAATAATAATACTAGCAGAAACCACATAATCATCTCAATAGATGCAGAAAGGCTTTTGACAAAGTACAACATCCATTCCTATTAAAAACACTAGAAAGTATAGGAATAAATGGAGCCTTCCTTAAAATAGTTGATTGCATCTATTTAAAACCATCAGCAAGTTTTATATGTAATGGGGATAAACTAGAAGCCTTTCCAATAAGATCAGGAGTGAAACAAGGGTGTCCACTATCACCCCTCTCATTCAATCTGGTACTAGAAACACTAGCAGTAGCAATTAGAGAAGAAAAAGAAATCAAAGGAATCAAATTAGGCAAAGAAGTGACCAAGTTATCACTCTTTGCAAATGATATGATGATATACTTAGAGAATCCTAGAGAATCAAGTAAAAAACTACTTGAGACAATAAATAAATTTGGCAAATTTGCAGGATATAAAATAAACCCACAAAAATCCTCAGCATTCCTGTACATCTCTAATGAAACTCAACAGCAAGAGATAGAAAGAGAAATCCCATTTAAAGTCACTGTAGACATTATAAAATATTTGGGAATCTACTTGCCAAAACAAACCCAGAATCTATATGATCACAACTACAAAACACTTCTCACACAAATAAAAGCAGATCTAAATAGTTGGAAAAATATCAATTGCTAGTGGCTGGGTCAAGCTAATATAATAAAAATGACAATTTTACCCAAACTAAACTATATATTTAGTGCCATACCAATCAACTTACCAAAAAACTACTTTTTAGAGTTAGACAAAATAATAACAAAATTTATTTGGAAAAACAAATGGTCTAGAATATCAAGGGAATTAATGAAAAGAAATGCTAGGGAAGGTGGACTAGCTGTGCCAGATCTTAATCTGTATTATTCAGCAGCAGTCATCAAAACTGCTTGGTACTGGCAAAGGTGTAGAGTAGTGGATCAATGGAATAGATTAGGCGCAGGAGACCCAGCAGTTAATGAATATAGTAATCTATTGTTCGATAAACCCAAAGACCCCAGTTTTTGGGATAAGAATGCACCATTTGACAAAAACTGCTGGGAAAACTGGAATACAGTATGGCAGAAACTGGGCATAGATCACTATCTAACACCATATACCAAAATCAAGTCTAAATGGGTGCATGATCTAGGTGTAAAGGATGATACTGTAAGCAATTTCGGAAAGCAAGGAATAGTTTACTTGACAGATTTGTGGAGAGGGGAGGATTTCAGGACCAAACAAGAATTAGAGAGCATTATATAATGCAAAGTGGATAATTTTGATTACATTAAATTGAAAAGCTTCTGTACAAACAAAGCCAATGTAACCAAGATCAAGAGGGAGGTGGGAAATTGGGAAAGAATTTTACAACTTGTGTCCCTGATAAAGGACTGACGTCTAAAATTTATAGAGAATTGAGCCAAATCTATATGAATACAAGTCATTCCCCAGTTGATAAATGGTCAAAGGATATGAAAAGGCAGTTTTCAGAGAAAGAAATTAAAAATATCTTTAAGCAGATGAAGAAATGCTCTAAATCACTATTGATTAGAGAAATGCAAATCAAAACAACTCTGAGATACCACATCTCTCCAGTCAGATTGGCTAAGATGAAAAAACAAGAAAGTGACAAATGCTGGAGAGGATGTGGACAAATTGGAACACTAATACATTGCTGGTGGAGTTGTGAACTTATCCAACCATTCTGTAGAGCAATCAGGAATTATGCCCAAAGGATTAGAAATAATTTCATACCCTTTGACCCAGCAATACCTCTTCTAGGGTTATATCCCAAAGAGATCATAGAAGAGGAAGGAAGACCCATATGTACAAAAATATTTTAGCAGCCCTTTTTGTGGTTGCAAAGAATTGGAAACTAAAGGGGTGCCCATCAATTGGGGAATGGCTAAACAAGTTGTGGTATATGAATGTAATGGAATATTATTGTGATATAAGAAACGAGGAGGTGACAGATTTCACAAATACCTGGAGTGACTTATACAAACTGATGCTGAGCGAGAAGAGTAGAATCAGAAGAAATTTGTATACAATCACAGACAAACCATATCTGTGATGACCACCTATGACAGACTGGACTCTTTTCAGCAATGCAGTGATATAAGTCAATCCTGAAAGACTCAAGAAAGTGAGAAATGCGCCATCCAGAGATATAACTAGAAAGAACTGAGCCTGAATCCTGATGGAAGCAAACTAAATGATCTTTTTTCTTTTCAAAAAAAAAAAAAAAAGAAATGCATGGTTATAAGATAACTACAAAAGACTCATGATGGAGAGATATGTCTACATTCAGAGAAAGAACTAGAAAGAACCAAGTTTGAATGCAAACTACCTGCTCTCTTTCTTTTTCTTGTTTGGTTTTGTTTCCTCTTTCCCATTGTTCATTCCATCCCATACAATCCTTCTTTACAACCTGACTAATGTCTAATGTGAAAGTATTTGCAGATCCAATACTTGATTGCATGCCACCATGGGCAAGGTGGGGGGGAGGGGGAGGAGGAAAGGAGAAGGAGAGGGAGAAAATTTGAAACTCAAGGGATTGTGGAACTGAATCTTGTAAACTAAAAGTAAACAAACAAACAAATAAATAAACAAATGAATGAATAAGGATCAAGGTTGTCAATAGCCCTTTCAGAAAAATGTCCTTTCTAGACATTGAGGGGGCAGGGATAAACCAGAGATAATTTTAGATTTTTTAAGCCTTTCCAAATTTATCTGGTGCATCAGAAGAAAAGATGTGACACAGTTCCGACTTTTCTTTAGCCCTTGCTCTTAAATCAGAGAACAATGAGCTGTGACTATCTGTACTAGACTTCCATTATATGTCAATATTTTAAAAGTTGGGTTGTAGACTTCATAATTTTAGTATTAGTGAGAAATATCACAGTAGAAGTATGTTATCACTTTAGAGCACACCAGCTAATCAGAGTTGCTTGAAGGTGTAGTCAGGCACAAGGCAGTGAAAGTGTTAGGCTACCACTGTAATTAGCCAGTACATTAGTCTGACTCACTGTGCTACTGTGCTTATAAGATTAAAAAGCATTTATGATCAGGGTTGACTCTGAAGTTGTTCTGTAGCCTAGCAAGTGGAATTCGCTCAGCGTCCTATAAGACTGAAGACAGTATCTTATTCAGGGACAAATTCTCCAGCAAAATAAATTCACATTCACTGTCCAACCAAGATGTAGAAAGCCTGATTTCTCACTGAAATCATTTGAGTGACAGTCCTTTAACTTCACATTCCAAGACCAATGATTAATGTATAAGAGTTGTGCAGCTTAATACATTTTTTTTCCTGAAGCTTCTTGGAACCTGATTTCAGTAACTGATTTAACATATAAATTGGCCCAAACTTGGCAAAAATGAGGAATATTTAACGGGGCACAGATGGTGCAGCAGAAAGTAATATCCAGGGATTTGGGTGACTTGAGTGCTCTCTAACCCTCTACCAGCTGCTTTAGCTCAAGTGTGAATAAAGACCTTTTAAGAATCAATAAGAATATCGTATGTTGTGCTTAAGTATTACCCACCCAACCAAATTGACATCAAAAACAGAAGCAGCCATATGTTTATAACTATGCTAGTGAAAAGTAGGTTGCAGCTTGATACTTAAAATGAAATATGTTAAAGAATTTCTGCTGATTGTTTGTGCATTGTATGTTTTTATCAACCATCTCATAGGAAAAAAAAGAGTGAATCCTGTACAGTGTTATAACTACACGACAGTGTCTCCTAGGCTTTCTGTTTGAATGTCAGAAACTAAAACAGTGATAGGATGCCCAAGGCCACAAGAAAATGAAAAAGACTTATGGTTGCTTTCTTTAAGAAGCATACAAAACCACAGTCAATAAATTCTGGTTATTAGAATCCTCAAACAGTAGCTACATTTAAAACAATTAATTCCTCTGGGGCTATGGATACATTGTCTGGCTTCAATTTATAATGATGATCACTAATTATAACATTCTGATCATTCTATAAGTGGTGAACTTAGATATCTCACTGTGTAATTGAGAACCTGCAGCAACATTTTGTATTTTCAGGAGCCTGCAATGCATAAATTAATTTTATTTCTCAAAGCAAACATTAACAATTCAAGTGATAGTTAGATTTCATATGAAAGAATTCTAGGATGCAGAGGATAGGAGACTGAATTTTATAATACTCAGTTTTCCTCTCTCATAAGAATAATGCACATTTTTTATAGTTCTTTTCTCATAAGCATGCTTCCAAGTGTTCTTATTACTACCACCATATTATAGAATTCACATATACTTGAAAAATAAAACAACAGAAACAATGCTAGGTTCATTTCTTTCATTCATTTCATCCATTATGTGTCTACTGTGCTAGGCCTTTTGGAAATGAAAAAAAATTAGGTAGTGTTCAAAATAGAGATAGATTCCAAATACTATTAGCATGATGCTTATAGGAGTACTTATGTAGAAAACTGTATTAATAGCTAACTTCTATGTAGAGTTTTAAGGTTTCTAAGAGCTTTACATATATTATCTCATTTGACCCTCATAGCAATCTTGTGAAACATGTATTATTATCCCCGTTTTACAAATAAGAAAACTGAGGCTAAAAGGTATAAAGTGACTTGCCTAAAATCACATAGAGGCAAGATATAAACTAAGGTCTTCCTGATTGCAGGAAGTCCAGCATTTTTTCCACTAGGAAATGCCCCATAATAATTTAACAACTTAATCAACATTTATTAAGGGTTTACAATGTGCTTGGCATTAGAGATACAAAGATGAAAGAAAATACATTCCCTGATCTTAAAGAATGTACAATAATAAGGAGATTATGCACAGACACAAATACATGAAAAAAAATACCAAAACATGGTATGAAATCAAGCAAAGAGGAGAAACAGACAAAGTACTTTAGGAAACCTTAAGAACAGACTACTTTCAGCTGGGGAAATCTTCATGGATCAGGTGGATTTAGAGCTAATCCTTGAAGGAAAAAAATTATTTAAATTGGTGGAGATGAGTAAAAAAAATACATAGCAAATATAGGGAAAGAATGACTAATGCAAATGTATACAGGATTAAAAAAAAGATAATTTGAAATTACAAAATAGCTATTAATGTAGTTTGCATGAAGTATGGAATGTGTAAAAAGTATTTGTATAAAATATATTTTTAAAGATTTTTTAATTTTATCTTTAATTTATGAAATAAAAAGCATTTTCATGACATAGTACAATAAAAAGATGACTATACATGAAACTGCAAATCTTCTATGCATAACATCCTATTCCTTTCAAATATACAACAAAATTACCATGTAAATTTCTTTTTTTTTTTCCCTCCTCCATACCCCTGGCCTAGAGATGGCTACCATTAGACACAAATAGGTACCTATATATGTACAATTTATCAGTTCTTTCTCTGGATGCAGATAGGGTCATTCTACATATGTCCTATATAGTTAATTTGGGTATTTATAATCGTCAAAATAACTTATTTGTTCAAAGTTGTACTCAATATTACCATTAATGTATACAGTGTTCTCTTTGTTCTGCTCATTTCACTTTTCATTATTTTATGCAAGTCTTTTCATTTTTTTTATGAATTCACTGAGGTCATCATTTCTTATACCACAGTAGTATTCCATCACAATCATCTACCACAACTTGTTCGGCCATTTGCCAATTGATGGGCATCCCTGAAATTTGCAGTTCTTTGACACCACAAAAAGTGCTATAAACATTTTAGAACAAGTAGGTTCTTTTGCTTTTTCCTTCATTTTTGAGTCAACTTTTGCAGGACCTTGTACACTAGCCAAAGATTCTTGGATTTGATTATCTTGGTAACAGGGAACCACTGAAATGTTTTCAGCCGAGGAGTGATTTGATCAGACTTCTATGCATTAAGAAGTTATTATTTGATTATTGAACTGGTCCCAGGTGCACTCACACAAACGTGCGCACGCGCATGCACACACACACATACACACACACACACACACACACACACACAAGGAGTAATTAGGAAAATGGCATTATGATGGTGGTGACAATATTTCTCTTAGAGACCCTGTTGTTTTGCTCATTTGAAAAGGACTACCTGCAGTGGGCCAAAAATAGACTTGATTTCGTTTGGCAGTAAGAACTGATGCATATGACTTAACTTCTGGACCTTAGACATTCTACAGAACTTTTTAGCTTTTGGATAAGACCTTACCCAATATCAAAATAGGTATAAAAGGAAAGAAGCTTAGAACACCTTTGCTAGCTCAACATTCATCATAGTGTATTACATGAATTCCCCTCACTTATTCACACTAAACCTTTATTTCTAGAGTTATAAAGATGAAAAACAAGACAGTTCTTACTCTCAAGGAGCTTAAATGTAATTGTGGAGATGAGTATAATAAATTCAAATCAAAATAATTATGGGCAGTTTTTAAAAATATATGATAGTCACCAAATATAGATACAGACAAAGGACTCTAGGAAGAGTTCAGTGTTTCTAGAAATAGCATCTATATGGCCTGCCACATAGTAGGCATTTAATAAATACTTGTTTCCTTCCTTACCTTCCTCTTCCCTCTATTCCTTCCTTTCTTCCTCCTTTCTTTCCTTCCTTCCCTCTCCCACAATGTCTGTCCTTTCCTCCCTTTGTAGGCACACAAGAAATAAAGAACTTCTATGTCTGGCTTAAACAGGAGGAAAACATTCAGAACCATTATCTTACCACAAAGAATAAAGATGTGCCACAGTCAATAGTGGGGTAATCAGGATATCTAACCAAAATACATGAGAAAATTTGTTTATAAATAGGAGCAATTTACAATAAACTTACAGGAGTGAGACCACATCCCTGGGGCTGGACCCAAGAAAGATCCCACCTCCAGAGCAAGTCAACAATAATGCCCTGACCCTGAGGCAGACAAGCAGTTAAACGTGGCATCCAAAAAGAGCCAGCAGGGAGGCCCCATCCAGTGCAAGCCAGATTGTAGGCCCTGAGGCCCAATGAGAATTAGGAACAAGGCCCCAAGTCTTTGCACAAGAAATGTAGAACAGTATAGAAACAGAGTCCATCTTTTATATAAAAGTACCAAGTGACAAAATATGCAGAAAAAATTTTTAAAATTTGACTACAAAAGATTACTATGGTGACAAGAAAGATAAAGATATAAATTTAGAAGAGGAAAACAGTGACAAAATGGCTATGTTCAAAGCCTAAAAAAAGGTAAATTGGTCTCAGGGACAAAAAGAACTCATGAAAAAGGTTTAAAAAGATTTTTAAAATTTTTAACTGTTTTATTTTTCTTTTTTAAATTAAATTTTATGTTTATTTTTAGTTTATATCATTCATTTCCACAAGATTTTTACCTACAAATTGTCTCCCCATCATTCCCTACCCACCAACCCAAAATAGCAATTTCACTGTATACTCCCTCCCCCAATCTGCTCTCTCCTATATCCTCTCCCATCCCCATTCTGACTTTCCAGTAGGGCAAGATGGATATCTATACCCCAGTCCCAGTATATCTTATTTCCCTGTTGGGTGTAAAAATAAATAATAATAATAATAATATATTTTTTAAACATTTGATTTTAAAACTTTGAATTCCAGATTCTTTTCCTTCCTCCCTCATTACCCATAAGCAATTCAATATAGGTTGTACATGTGTAGCTACATAAAACATTTCCATAGTTGATATATTGTGACAAACTGATTATATTTCCCTCCCTCCTATCCCACCCCCACTTGTTCTATTCTCTATTTTGACCCTGTCCCTTTTCAAAAGTGTGTGCTTATAACTTCCCTTCCCCCAAAATGCCCTCCCTTCCATCAACCCCCTCTTTCATCCCTTTCCCCCTACTCTCCTGTAGGGTGAGATACCCTTTTTTAGTGTATATGTCATTACCTCCCTAAGCCAAATTCAATGAGAGTAAGCTTGACTCATTCCCTTTTGCCTTCCTATTCTTCTCCTCCATTGTAACCATTTTCCCTTGCCTTTTCTATATGAGATAATTTACCCGATTCCATCTCTCTCCATCTCCTCTCATTATATTCTTCTCTCAACTATCAATTTCACCTTTTAAGTATCATTCCTTCCTATTCAATCAGTCCTGTGTCCTTTGTCTATGTATACCTGTAACCATATATACACAAACTCACATATGTATTCATATGCCCGTATACCCTCCTATATAGACATATATGTATGTATACATATATATGTATGTGTGTGTATACATTTATATTCCCTTCAACTAGTCTCATACTGAGAAAAGTTTCATAAGTTATAATTATTGCTTTTCCATGTAGGAATGTAAATAGCTCAACTTTGATAGGTTCCTTATGATTTCTTTTTCATGTTTACCTTTTCATGCTTCTCTTGCTTCTTGTATCTAAATGTCAAATTTTCTATTTAACTCTGCTTTTTTCATCAAGAATGCTTGAAAGTCCTCTATTCCACTGAATGAACATATTTTCCCCTAAAACATGATACTAAGTTTTGCTGGGTAGGTGATTCTTGGGTTTCATCCAATCTCCTTTGACCTCCAGAATATCATATTCCAAGTCCTTTGATCCCTTGATGTAGAAGCTTCCAGATCCTGTGTTATACTAATTGTGTTTCCACAATATTCAAATTGTTTCTTCTTGGCTGTTTGTAACATTTTCTCCTTGATCTGGGAACTCCAGAATCTGGGTATGATATTCTTAGGAGTTTTCATTTTGGAATCTTTTTCAAGAGGTTATTGGTGAATTCTTTTAAACTATTTTGCCCTCTGGTTCTATAACATCAGGGCAATTTTCCTTGAGAATTTCTTGAAGGATTATTTCTAGGTTCTTCTTCTTCTTTTTTTTTTATCATGGCTTTCAAGTAGTCCAACAATTTTAATTATCTCTCCTGGATCTATTTTCCTGGTCAGTGGTTTTTCCAATGACATATTTCACATTTCCTTCTATTTTTCATTTGTTTGCATCTGTTTAATAGTATCTTGATTTCTCATAAGGTCACTAGCCTCCATTTGCTCCAATCTAATTCTGAAGGAATGATTCTCTTCAGTGAGCTTTTGAGATTCATTTTCTATCTGTTAAATTCAGCTTTTTTTTTTTAAAGCAATTGGGGTGAAGTAACTTGCTCAAGGTTACACGGCTAGTCATTATTTATGTGTGGGTGCTCATTTTCTGAGGCCGGATTTGATCTCAGGTCATCCCAACTCCGAGGCCGGCACTCTTACTCACTGCGCCACCTAGCCGCCCCTAAATTCAGCTTTTTAAGGCATTCTTCTCCTCATTGACTTTTTCAGACTCTTTTGCCATTTGAGTTAGTTTATTTTTAAAGTGTCATTTTCTTCAGTCAGTTTGTTGACCCTCTTTTCATGATTTTCTTGCATCGTTCTCATTTCTCTTCCCAATTTTCCTCCACTTCTCTTATTTGGTTTTCAAAATCCTTTTTAAGCTCCTCCATGGCCTGTAACTAGTTCATATTTTTCTTGGAAGCTTTTGGTGCAGGAGTTCTGACATCATTGTCTTCCTCCTATTCCATGCTTTGATCCTTTTTGTGCCCAAGACAGGAATCTAAAGTCGGATTGCTGTGTTTCCTTTCCTTCCTTTACTTGCTTATGTTGCCACTCAATTACTTGTCTTTTGAGCTTTTTGACAGAGTACAACTCTGCTTCTGGACAGTAGAGCTTTGTCCCAAATTAATGGAGTTTTCACAGCTGCCAGAGCTATTAGTTGGCTGCCTTCTCTGAAGCCTCCATAGGCTCCAGCACCTCCTTACACACCCCAGGACCTCCATCTTATCTAGCAATCCAGATCCAATCAGGTTAAAACAAGAGCAATCAACCCTCTGAATGGTCACATGGTCCCCCTCTAATCTGCAAGCCAGGAGCTCTGACACAGTCATGCGATGGCAGCCACAACACCTCAGCTACTTCTACCTTTGGGCACAGAGGCTGGACCACACTCCTGAACCCCCTGTTCCCAGAGTCTACACTGACTTCTCACTTTGTCTTTGGGATTTATGGTTTCATAATTCTGGAAACTGCCACAGTTGCTGGTGACCCACTCTCCCAAAGTCCTCCAGCTGTTGGCTAAATTGGGGCTGCCCTGGGGCTAAAACTGTGGGCTCACAGGGCTGGGCTCTGTTCCCACCATGTTGTGACGAACCCTTCCTGCTGGGCTACCTTCAATGGGAGATTTGTTTCTCTCTGTCACTTTGTGGGTTCTGTTACTCTAAAGTTTGTTTAGAGTTATACTTTATAGGTATTTGAGGTGGTCATGGGGGGAGCACACAGAGTTTTCCTGCTTCTATGCTGCCATCTTGGCTCCACCTCCAGCTAAAAAGATTTTTAAAAGAAAATTAAGTATAAGAAACATTGGAAAATGAAATGAAAGTAATGTAAGGGAATCAAAAAAAAGTCATCAAGTTGGTTTAAAAAAAGGAAAGAGATATACAAAACTTCACCAAAGAAAATAACTCCTCAAAATATAGAATTGGACAAATGGAAAAGGAGGTAAAAAAGCTCACTGGAGAAAATAATTTCCTAAAAATTATACCTGGGCAAGTGGAAGCTAATGACTCCAAGAGACATGAAGATACAATAAAAGAAAATCAAAAGAAGAAAAAATAGAAGAAAATGTGAAATTTCTCCTTGGAAAAACAACTGACCTAGAAAATGGATCCAGGAGAGATGATGTAAGAATTATTGGGCTGCCTAACAGCCACAATCAAAAAGAAAGCCTAGACATCATTTTTTCAAGAAATTATCAACAAAAACTACCCTGACATTCTACAATCAGAGGGTAAAATAGAAAACGAAAGACAAACCCAGGATCTATATGAACACAATCATAAAAAACTTTTCACACCAAGTCAGATCTAAGCAATTGGAAAAATATTAATTGCTCATGGATAGACCAAGCCAATATGATAAAAATGACAATTCTCCTTAAATTAATCTAGTTATTCAGTGACATAGTTATCCAACTACAAAAATGATTTTATAGACCTTGAAAAAATCATAACAAAATTCATTTAAAAAAAGATTGAGGGCGGAGCCAAGATGTCAGAGTAGAAACAGCTCATCCAAGCCACTCTGTCCCCAGATTCCCCCCAAACTATGTAAAAGAGGACTCTGAACAACTTCTGGAGCCCCAGCACCCACAGAATGACACAGAGAAGCTAACCTCCCACTGAGGATAGCCCAGCAGCCCTGCAGGAAGGACGAGCACAGCGGTCTGGGAGCCGGCAGCGCGCAGTGCGCAGAGCACAGGGAGCCAAGCCGAGCTGAGCCCAGGTCCGAGTGAGCCGAGGTTTTAGACCCAGGGTGGCAGGGCCAAGAGCCGGCTGGAGGAACCACAGAACACCAGCAGCTGTGGCGACTCCAGAATTATCAACATAGACATGCCTAGGACAAAGTAAGAGGTTAGTGTCCTATGGACTTTGGGACCTGTATTTGGGGAATGCATCGGCTCCCTCCCCTGGGGGCGAGAAGCCGCTGAGGAGACATGCCATTTTGTAGTTTTCAGAGGAAGCTCCAACTCCTGGCCTGGGAATTTGTAGGGAGATCCAGGGATCAGTCTTGGGGGGGTAATCACTCTTTCTTTAACCTCCCTGGATCTGGATTGTGATCTAGGGTGGAAGTCATGGGTGGGTTTACAGCTTGCCAGAAACGGAAGTTGCCCCCCACACGTTCGGGATGAAAATTCCTCTATCTGGCCTTAAAGCCATAGTGTGACAACAAGCCCAAAAGTCAAGTAATTAAGTGGCAACATGCCAAGGCAAAGGAAAGAGAAAAATGCAACGCTAGACTCCTATTTTGGGGGCATAGAGCGGGAAAAGGACTGTGAGGTCAGAAGTCCTGCTCCAAAAGCCCCAGGGGAAAACATGAGCGGGTTGCAGGCCATAGAAGACCTTAAGAAGGACTTTAAAAATCAAATAAGAGAAATGGAGGAAAAATTGGAAAGAGAAATGAGAAAGATGCAGGAAAAGTATGAAATGAGGGTCACCAGCCTGACTGAGGAAAACAACAACTTAAAAAAATAGACTAACTCAAATGGCAAAGGAGGCCCACAAGGGCAATGAGGAGAAGAATGCCTTAAAAAGTCGAATTTGCCAGATGGAAAAAGAATCTCAAAAGTTCACTGAGGAGATTCATTCCTTCAGAGTTAGACTGGAGCAAATGGAAACTAATGACTTTATGAGAAATCAAGATGCTGTTAAGCAGATCCAAACCAACGAAAGATTAGAAGGCAATGTGAAATATCTCATGGGAAAAACCACTGACCTGGAAAATAGATCCAGGAGAGACAATTTAAAAATTATTGGACTACCTGAAAGCCATGATCAAAGAAAAGAACCTAGAAATCACCCTTCAAGAAATTCTCAAGGAAAATTGCCCTGATGTTTTAGATCCAGAGGGCAAAATAGAGGTTGAAAGAATCCACTGATCACCTCCTGAAAAAGATCCCAAAAAGAAAACTCCCAGGAATATTATAGCCAGGTTCCAGAATCCCCAGATCAAGGAGAAAAATACTACAAGCAGCCAGGAAGAAACAATTTCAATATTGTGGAAACACAATCAGAATAGCACAGGACCTGGCAGCTTCTACACTGAGGATCAAAGGGCATGGAATATGATATTCCAGAGGGCAAAAGATCTGGGAATGAACCCAAGGGTCACCTACCCAGCAAAACTGAGTATTTTGTTTCAGGGGAAAATATGGTCATTCAGTGGAATAGAGGACTTTCAAGCATTCTTGAGGAAAAAACCAGAATTGAATAGCAAATTTGACATCCAGACACAAGAAGGAAGAGATGCCTGAGAAGGTAATCAGGGAAAAGAAATCAAAAGGAACTTATCAAAGTTGAACTATTTACATTCCTATATGGAAAAGTAATAACTGTGACTGATGATATCTTTCTCACTATGAAAATAATGGAAGAAAGGTGTGTGGTCATATGAATACATATGTGAATGTGTGTGTATATGGTTACAGTTATATATGGATAGAGGGCATAGGTTGAATTTGTTGGGAAGGGAGAATACTCAAGGTATGAAATTATGAGGTGAGAGAGGAAAGTGGCAAGAGGAGATGGGGAGAGACAGGGTAGGGTAAACTATCTCATGTAGAAGAAGCAAGGGGAAGTGGTTACAAGGGAGGAGGAGAATAGGAAGGCAAAAAAGGCAAAACCACATTGTCATTGAATTTGGTTCAGGGAGAGAATGACATACATACTAAATGGGATATCTCAACCTGCAGCAGAATATGGGGAATGGGGATGAGAGGAAGGATGATGGATGGGAGGGCATCCTTGGGGGGAGGGGAGGTTGGAAGTACCCACTATAGAAGAGGGACAGGATCATTTAGGGAATGGACCAGGTGGGGGGTGGGATGAGTGGGAGGGAATTATAAGCAGCCTTGTACAATATATCTACTATGATAATGTTTTGCATAGCTAGACATGTACAACATATACTGAATTACTTATCTCCCCAGAGGGAATGGGTAATAAGGGAGGAAGCAAATGGATCTGAAATTCGAGGTCTTAACATTAAATATTTCAGATATAAAAAAAAAATATTGATACAGGGGTGGGGAGCCTGTGGCCTCAAGGTCATATGTGGCCTGCTAGGTCCTCAAGTGCAGTCTATTGAATGAAAAGACTTCATCAGAGCACCTAGAATGCCACATGTGGCCTCGAGGTCCCAAGTCCCCTGCTGTTGGCAAGAATATTTAGGGAATCAATGAAAAAAATGTGAAATAAGGTGTTCTATCAATACCAGGTCTTAAAGTGATAAATATCTAAACAGTTTGGTACTGGCTAAGAGTGGTGGATCAATGTAATACATTATACATATAATACATTGTAATTAAATGACTATAGTAATTTAGCATTTGATAAACCCCAAAATTTAAGTTTTGGGGATAAAAACCTCATTATTTGACAAAAACCACTGGGAAAACTGGAAAACAGTATGGCAGTAATTAGATATCAACCAACATCTCTTGACTTTGAACATTATATCAGAGTTGGACTCTGCCCACCTTTGGGTGGTGATAAGTGGCCTGAACTTCTTTCCTTTGTGTCCTTTCTTTTTCTGCTTTCATTGCTCCCTCTAGGCTAGGTGTCTGTAAGTTTTCAGTGTTTCAAATGTGGTGAAATCTGGGAAGGAGTCTATTCACTGCCTTCACAGTATGTTCTATGCTCCTTAGACATATAGGGCCCCTGGTCCCTTGTGATTGTGAACACTCCTATCCACTCTTGAACTTTGACCAGAGCTGAGTAATTGGTGAGAATTGCTAGATGGCATCCATTTCTTCTCCTAGTACTAGTAGAGAAGTTCCCAGGATCACTTTCTGCCAAAGGATTTAGTCCATTTACTAATCCTAGGCACTGTGCTGTGCCCTGCCACTGCTGCCAATACCATAGCCCAAGGCTGCTATTGTTGCTATGTGTTATGCTTCTGGACAACCCTCACTGCAGTTATTGTAGACTTCTCCATCTTCCTATGCTGCCTGGATTGAGGGGAAAAATTGACTCAATGTGACTTTTTCTTGGCTTTTTCATTCAGAAAAGAATTTGGTGCATTTTCTAGGTTGTTGTAGATGAGGCTTTGAAGAACTGGGGCAAAGCTGCCAGCTCTCATTTGCCATCATGAGTCCACCTTCTTTGTTCTAATTGTCATGGGTTCTTTTTTTCTCCTTCTATATTGAGTCAAAATCTGCCTCTCTGCAACTTACTACTATTGTTTCTAGTGTTTTATTCTTGAAATAAATTCAAGAAACTTAATTCCTCTTCTACATAATTGCTCTTCGATTCCTTAAAGGCAGCCATCATGGTCTCTCCTGGTCTACTTTTCTTCAGGATCCATCTATAGTTCCTTCATTTAATTCTTATATGATATATTTGTCAATGCTTTTAGCATTTCAGTTATTCTTTTGCAAATGTGATCTAATCTGAAATATAAATCCTACAATGAGATCTCTCAGAACTGAACACAGTGCTCCTGATGCATGCTATGTGTATATACATATACAGTGTAGTATACAATAGAACTGTTATCTCAACATCATCCTGGACAATAAGGCATTCTTTATTTCTTAAAAACCCTCCATAATACTTTATACATAATAGTTACCCAATGTTTACTTTGGGATTTATAGTCTGAAGGAAGGTGGAAACACTTAGATGATGAATATTTTGAGAGATGGGGACAACATTAATATCTTGACCTCTTATTTTTTAATGTACACTGACCCCTTTAAGCTACCATTCATATTTTCAAGTTCTTGGTATTATGATAGAACAAAAAGCCTAGCCAGTAAAAAGGTTTTTCTTAATATACAAATTTAATTTTTAATTAAATATACTATAGCTTTGTCATCTTGTTCCAACTATAAATTCAAATTTTGCTTATATGTGCATTCTTTCATTTTTTGTTACTTTTTTTTTCTGTATTTGATCTTGTTTTGGCTCTTTCCATCTTATCTGTAGTCTTTATCTCTATCTTTATCAACTGAACTTCTAGACCATTTGTACTCCTTTGCACCTGACCTCACCTCGACTGGCTCTTTTTCTCCCATCGCTACCAGTGATTTGGCTGCTTCTCTTTGAACTAAAGATAAACACTCTCCCTTCTCTCTTGGGGTTCTTCCATACTCACTTTGATAGAAAGTACAACTTGATGCCCTTTTTTCTTCTTCCCTTCCCAAACTTCTGAAGTTAAATCAGCTTCCATTGTGGGAACATAAGATTACCTATTTCTACCATAGTCCTACAAAGTTCTTTTCTTCTGCAAAAGGAAAAGTGACTTGTATTTTTTTATTAAAAAAAAAAAAACTCTACAAACCTCCCCTCTTTCAGTTTACTTGATTGAAAATATTGAACCTGTTCACTATGAAGTATTATCTTTTTTCATCTATATCTCAAAATATTTTAGTTCCTTAACCTTATTTTCCTAACCCTCTAGCTTTAAAGGATGAGATGGTATTTTAGCCTTTGCACTTGTGTACATAATTCCATCCATTCCTATATCATTTCTAGTTTTTGCTCCATTAATGCCTTGTTCTTTTTTATTAATTTCAGCTTAATTATCACCTTCCATAGGTAAGAATATCTTTCCTTGATACTGTCACCACATACTGTCATATTAAATTATAATGTTAAATCTCTGCTCCTTTTCATTGATAAACTTCTAGAACTGCTTATATTTGTTCATGGTTTCCACTTTTTCAGCATTCATACACTTCTTAACCTCCATAATGTCGATTAAGTCCCCATCAGTCTATTAAAACTGACCCATGACTTCTTAATTGGCATTTACAATCAACCAAACACTAAGTGTCTGCTTTGCACAAAGTATTTTTGCTAGGGTAATAGGGAAAAAAAATAATAAAATAGTAGCAGTTCCTACCTTCAAGGAATATACATTCTATCTCTTAGGAGGAAAATAAAGGAAAGAGAGAGTCTAATAACTTAGGGTGTTAGAAAAGGCCAGATTAAAAAAAAATAAAACTAGCAATATATATTTGTAAACATATATCCATTTTATGTAGATTGTTATTATAGGCATAAAATTAGGCAAAACAGATACCAATAATTTTCTTTTCTTGTGGTAAATTCATCTCTTTATATTTGACACTAGTAATTTGCCTTCCTCCTTTTGTTGACCAATTGAGCATTAGATCATTTATTTTTATATTTTTAGTTTATTTTTAAAATTCCATTACCATTGTTGTTTTCAATTTTTTCATCTTTTATTTTTAGGATTTCTATTTTAGTGCCTAATAAGAGTTTTCATATTGTTTTGGTTTTCCACCAGTTCATTTTGTAGCTTTGTTTAATGACCCTTAATCTGTTGTTGCTGTCGTTGTTGTTCTGCTTCATTGATTTTATTGATAAAATTGTGTAGAAATATAGAATTGTTCCCAAAGGACATCTTTGGCTTCATTCCAAAAATGTTGATATATTTTCTCATAGCCATCATTATCTATAATGAAAACGTTGTTTCTCTTTGTTTTAGGCACTATTTTTTATGATTGTTATTTAGTCCCCAATTAATTTTAATAATTTCTTCAGTGGCCCTTTATTGAACATAATTTTTATTACATTGTGCTCCATAAAAACATTTTTCATATTATTCCTTCACTGCATTTCTTTTTTTCCAAATTATTTATTTTTAGTTTTCAGCATTTATTTCCACAAGATTTTGAGTTATAATTTTTTCTCCCTGTCTTTCCCTTACTCCCACCCCCAAATAGTGAGCCTACTGAGTACATCTTCCCCCAATTTGTTCTCTCTTATACTTCCTCCTACCTCCCCCCGCCAACTTTCTAGTAGGGCAAGCTGGATTTTTATACCCCAGTGCCTATATATCTTATTTCCAAGTTGCATGTAAAAAAACAATTTTTTAAACATTTGTTTTTAAACCTTTGAGTTTCAGATTTTTTCCCTTCTTCCCTCCTTACCCACCCCCACTGGGAAGAAAAGCAATTCAATATAGGTTGTACATGTGTAGCTATGCAAAACATTTCCAAAGTAGTTATATTGTGAAAGATTAACAATATTTCCCTCCATCCTATCCTGCCCCTAACTTACTCTGTCTTCTTCTTTGACCCTGTCCCTTTCAAAAGTGTTTGCTTCTAACTACCCTCTCCCCCAATCTGCCCTCCCTTCTATTATCACCCCTTTTATTACCTTCGTCCCTATTTTTCTGTATGGTAAAATGCCCAATTGAGTGTGTATGTTATTCCCTCCTTAAGCCAAATTCAAGAAGAGTAAGGTTGTTCCATTCCTTTTCACTTTCCTGCTCTTCCACTCCATTGTAACAGTTTTCTCTTGCCTCTTTTACATGAGATAATTTACCCTTAGCTATTTCTCCCTTTCTCCTTCTCCCAATAAATTCCTTTCTCACCTCTTGATTTTAGTTTTTAGATATCATCCTTTCATATTCAACTCATCCTGTGCCCACTATCTATGTATACATGTACCTACATATGCACATACTCACATATATATTTATACACACATGTACCCTCCTATACATACATACATACATACATACTCCCTTTAACTATCATCATATTGGGAAAAGGTTTATGAGTTACAATGATCATTTTTCCATGTAGGAATGTAAATAGCTTGACTTTAATAAGTTCCTTATGATTTCTTTTTCATTTACCTTCTCATGCTTCTCTTGCTTCTTTTATTTGAAAGTCACACTTTCTGTTCAACTCTGGTTTTTTTCATCAAGAATACTTGAAAATCCTCTATTTCATTGAATTACCATAATTTCCTGAAGCATTATATTCAGTTTTGCTAGGCAGGTGATTCTTTGTTTTAATTCTAGCTCCTTTGACCTCCAGATTATCATATTCCAAGCCCTTCAATCCCTCTGTGTAGAAGCTGCCAGATCTTTTCTTATCCTGATTGCTTTTCCACAATATTCAAATTATTTCTTCCTGACTGCTTGCCATATTTTCTCTTTGAAATTGTAACTGTACTTTGGCTATGATATCCCTAAGAGTTTTGAGGATCTTTTTCAAGAGGTGAATGGTGAATTATTTCAACCTCTATTTTGCCCTCTGGTTCTAGAATATCGGGACAATTTTGCTTATAATTTCTTGAAAGATGGTGTCTAGGCTCTTTTTTTTATCATGGCTTTCAAGTAGTCCAATAACTTTTAAATTATGTCTCCTGAATCTATTTTCCAAGTTAGTGGTTTGTCCAATGAAATATTTCACATTGCCTTGTAATTTTTTCATTTTTTGATCTGTTTTATAGTATCTTGATTTCTCATAAAGTCATTAGCTTCCATTTGCTCCAATCTAATTTTAAAGGAATTATTCTCTTCAGTGAGTTTTTGAAATTCATTTTCAATCTGGCAAATTTGGCTTTTTAAGTCATTCTTCTTATTGGCTCTTTGGACCTCTTTTGCCATTTGAGTTAGTCTATTTTTTAAGGAGTTATTGTCTTCAGTATTTTTTAGGGTCTCCTTTAGCAGGCTGTTAACTCACTTTTTATGATTGTCTTGCTTTATTTTCATTTCTCTTCCCAATTTTTCCTCCACTTCTCTTACTTGATTTTCAAAATCCTTCCTGAGCCCCTCCATGGCCTCTATCCAATTCATATTGTTCTTAGAAGCTTTTGATGCAGGAGTTCTGACTTTGTTGTCTTCCTCCCATTCCATGCTTTGATTCTTTTTGTCCCCAGAAAAGAAATCTATGGTCTGATTATGATTCTACTGCTTGCTCATCCTGCCAGGCAATTACTTGACTGTTGAGCTCTTTGCCATGGTAGAACTCTGTTTCCAGAAGGGAGAGGGCTTTGTCCCAAATCACTGGGGTTTTCACAGCTGCTGGAGCTATTAGGAGTGTGCCCTCTCTACAACCCCCACAAACTCTTCCACACTGGCCACACACCCCAGGACCACCACCCAAGATTGCATTCCAGGTCCACACAGGTTAAAGCAAGAGCAATTACCCTCTGAATGGTCGCTTGGTCCCCCTGCAATCTGTAGGCCAGGAGCTCTGGGGGCAGCCACACTGTACCAGCTGCAGCTGCAACTGCCACACCTCCACCCCCTGCCCAATGCCCCTGGGCAGGGTCTGGACCACACTCTTCTGTCCTCTTGTTACAACAGAGTTCCCCACTGACCTTTTCCTTTCTCTTTGGCATTTATAGGTTGAGAAGCCTGGAAACTGCTACGACTGCTGGTGATTCACTCTCCTGAAGTCTCTTCTGGCCCCTGATGGTTGGAGTCACCCTAGGGCTAGAATCACATGGCTCACATGGTACTGTGCTCAGCTCCCAGCCTGGTATGATAGACCCTTCCTGTTGGCCTTCCAGGATGCCTTCAGTGGGAGGTTTGTTTCTCTCTGTCACTTTGTAGGTTGTGTTGCTCTAAAATTTGTTTAGAGTCATTTTTTACATGTATTGGAAGTGATTAGAGCAGGAGCTCGTGCCAAGTTTATGCTTTTACTCTGCTATCTTGGTTCCCACCCACTGTATTTGATTATGATGTTTTAAAATTATTTTATTATTATTATTGTTATTTGACCTCAGGTCTTCCTGACTCTAGGTCCTGCATTCTATCCACTGTGCCACCCAGCTTCTTCTATAGATATTTAGACAATGACATTTGGTAGAGATATGTTTACTATTTATATTGATTCATTATCTGTAATACATTTCAGCAAAATGTAGTTTACCTATTTATCTCTTTTAATTAAGTCTATTTTTGCTCATGATGGTATATTGTAGGCAACAAGTCAGCTGAACTTTCCCAACATTGCCCTCCAAAAAACTTTAGAACAATTCCTCAAAGCCAATTTTGGAGAGGCAGAGCCAACAAAAGGTCAGAGTGACACATTTTTTTCCATCCTAAAACAACTTAGGAGGCAACCAAGAAATGTTTGTGACACTGAGGTAGGGGCCAGCCCAGAGCATGACAGTGGCACAAGCAGAAGGACTTGGAAGTAGCCTCAAAAGCTGCTACAATGACATTAGTAGCAGCTTCAGGGGCTCTCAGCACAGACAAGGTAAAAGTGTCAAACAAACGGTCAGAAATAGATTATAAGAAACCCTTTGCTAGCACTGGTGGTAGCTGGTATTGACTGTCACTGACTGGCAAATCTGTTGCCCATAAGCATTTCTATAGTATTTGTAGCTGCAGAAAAACAAGGCTTCTGGTCAGAATTGTAGGGCCAAGAAGTCCTTTCTGGGTAAAGCCTAAAGAACAAAGAGAATTGTGACCATACCTCTCTTTAGATGACACCACACTGGAAGTACATAAAGCTGGCAGACTCCCAGAAATATTTCTGAAAACAAATTCACAAAGAAAGTAAAAAAGTTGCAATAGTTACTCCCCAATACAAAATGAGCAGAGCCCAACTTTAACATAAAGTTCAAAATCAAGAAAATGGATTTAAAAAATCGAGCAAATAGCAACGAGAATAAAAAGACCGTGACTATAAAAAAAGCTAAAGACACAGAAAAGACACAGATATAAACTCAGAAGAATATGGCAATGTGAAAAGAGCAGTAAGCAAAGCCTCAAAGAAAAGTACTGAAGAGACAGAATCAAAATGGCAGAGGAAAGGCAGGGACTCCTCTGAGCTTTACCCTGAACCCTTCCAAATGCCTTTAAATAATGACCCTAAACAAATTCTAGAGCAGCAGAACCCACAAAAAGAGGAGTGAACAATTTTCCAGCCCAAGACCACTTGGAAGGTTGGAAGGAAAGGTCTGTCACCCCTGAGTAAGAGTGGAGCCCAGTCCATCTCAGGCCTTGCTAACACAGCCTTGGTCCCAGCAAACCAGGATCAGGCCTTAGGAATCACTTAATCAGAAGCAGTAGTGGCTGCTTCCAGACAGCTCAGACCAAAGATGGTAAAGGGGAAGAACAAGTGGTCAGAAGATTAGAGGGTTTTCTTTGCTGGCCCTGAGGCAGGACTGGGTTGCTTTCCACATACTCAGATCTGAGTTACACCTCTTGTTGGCAGTTTCAGGACAAAGAGGAGTGCTAACACACCAGACCTTATAGCCATAGTGGAGAGGAGAGCCTCTTTATAATTCCAGTGCAGTCACTCACAGAGCAGAGCACAGACTAGGAGAGTAGTAAACACCTCTTCTTAGATCATATCACTTTGGAGGAACTGAAAACTTACAGGTATCTAGAAGTATCTTTGAAAACAGCTACACACACAGAAGCCCAGACAATGACCCCAGCCGGCACAGAGGCCTGGACACCGTGGACAAGGCCTGGATGCCATGGATGTGGCCTGATCGACATGGTGGCAAGTTGACCCATCAACCACAAGGGCGACTGCCAGGCCTATCACCCCAGGGCTGGGACTGGATAGAGCAGGATAAGAGTCAAATGCAGGGCCCCTGGCAGGGGCAGCAGCTACTCCTGGGACTACCAATCCACAGCCCAGAAATTAAAAAAAAAAAACCCTATCTGGACCTCCAGGGACCAGGATGGCAGAGTGAACCCTGGCTGCTCCAACACCCCCCCCCCCGAAAACATAGTAATCATTGCCCCAGAGCAAAACATTAAACAGTAAAGGCTTAGGAACCCTAGAGGAAGGGTATGGCTAGGACCTTGCCTCAAAATGGGTAAAGAAGCAGAGTGCAAAGACAAAGACTCTGGAGTCCTACTATCCTGAGAGGGAGGAACCAAATTCAGAGGGAGACAGTGTTGACTCCACACCCACAGCTGAAGCCTCAACAGTGAACTCTTCTCAAGCACAGAAAGCATTCTTAGATGAGCTCAAAAGGAACTTTGAAAACCAAATTAGAGAGATAGAAGATAAAATGGATAATTCTTTTAAAATCAAATTTGCAAAATTAGAAAAACTTTACAATGAAGAAAACAGCTCCTTAAAAATGGTGATATGGAAAAGGAGCTCCAAAAACTGAGGAAAATAATTTGCTAAAACTAGAATCAACCAAATTGAAGCAAATAACTCTATGAGGAACCAAGAATTAGTCAAACAAAATGTCAAGAATGAAAAATTAGAAAAATAGGAAAATATCTCAATGGAAAAATAACTGACCTGGAAAACAGATCCAGGAAAGACATTCTGAGAATCATAAGCCTACCAGAAAATCCTGATGAAAAAATGAGCCTGGACAACATCTTCCAAGAGCTCATCAAGGAAAACTGCCCTGAGATACTAGAACTAGAGGGTAAAATAGAAATTGACAGAATCCACCTGTCACCTGAAAGGGATCCCAAATTGAAAAGTCTGCTAAATGTTGTGGAAAAACTCCAAAACTACCAGGTAAAGGAGAAAATACTAGAAGCAGCCAGAAAGAAACAATTCAAATATCATGGAACCACAGTGAGGATCACATAGGATCTGATAGCCTCTACACTGAAAGATCAGAGGAAGTGGAATACAATTTTTCGCAAGGCAAAAGGGCTTGGGTTACAACCAAGGATCTCCTCCCAGCAAAACTGAACATATTCTTCCAGGCAAGGAGATGGTCATTCGATGATATAACTGATTTCCAGACCTTCCAGATGAAAAAGCCAGAGTCAATGGAAAATTTAACCTCCGATTATGAGACAAAAGAGAGACATAGAAAGGTAAACAAGGAAAATGCACACACACACACACACACACTCACACACACACACACACACACCATGTTATTTAATAAGAGCAAAATGTTTATACAGAAGTAGAGGGTATGGGTATAAATTATACAAAATGACAATAAGAAACTTATTAAGGGCTACAAAGGGACTGCAATAGAAGAAGAGGAAAGAATGAAGCAGAAGAAGGTAAATTATGCCACACAAAGAGACATAAAAACAATATAGCAGAGGGAAAGAAGAGAGGGAGATGAGAATTATATGAGCTTTTCCCTCATTGTTTGATGTAAGAAGGGAATAACACAACCAGTTAAGCATAGGACTCTATCAAGAAGAGACACAAAACATATCACAATAGAGGGAAAGAGGGGAAGGAAAGGAGCTTTGCATGAGATCTGTTCCTGTCAAACTCGATTAGAAGAAGAAATAACACATGACATTAAGTATAAAAATCTATCATATCCTACAGGCAGGAGGGGGGAAGGGCTACAAAAGGGGGATGTTGTGGTTAGAAGGGAGGGAAGAAATAAGGGGGAAGGGGAGGAAAAGAGAGGGGGCTGATAAGAAGGTAATACTGAGGGAGGCAGTGGTCAAAAGGAAAACTCTTTTTTTTTTTTTTGCTTTTTGGACGGCAATTGGGGTTAAGTGGCTTGCCCAAAGTCACATGGCTAATAAGTGTGTCAAGTGTCTGAGGCCAGATTTGAACTCAGGTCCTCCTGACTCCAGGGCTGGTGCTCTATTCACTGCACCACCTAGCTGCCCCAAAAGGAAAAATTTGAAGGAAGGAAGGGAGAAGGGGAGAAAAATAAAAGCATAAACAGGGAAGGGAACAGGATGGAGGGAAAGAGACATATAGTAATCATAATCATGAACTTTAATGGGATGAAATCTCCCATAAAACAGGTGGATAGCAGAATGGATTAAAAACCATAATCCTACAATGTGCTGTTTAAAAGAAACACATCTGGAACAGAGCGAGACACACAGGGTAAAGGAAAAAGGCTGGAGTAAAATATATAATGCCTCAGGTAAAGTAAAAAAGCAGGGGTAGCAATCCTTATCTCAGATAAAGCAAAAGCAAAAAATGATCTAATTAAAAGAGATAATGAAGGAAACTATATCCTACTGAAAAGCACCATCAAGAATGAAGCAATATCATTACTTAACATATATGCACCAAGTGGTATAGCATCCAAATTCCTAGAGGAGAAGGTAAGGGAATTAGAGGAAGAAATATAGAAAATCTATACTAGTGGGGGACCTTAATCTCCCTCTCTTTGAACCTGATAAATCCAACTTCATTTTAGAAAGAGTAGGTATGATAGATCTCTAGAGATAACTGAATGGGGATAAAAAGGAATATACCTTCTCCTCAGCAGTATATGGCACATAAACAAAAATTGACCATATACTAGGACAAAAACCTCACAATTCAGTGCAGAAAGGCAGAAATATTAAATGCATCATTCTCAGATCATGATGCAATAAAAATCACGTGCAATAAATGGCCATGGAAAGATAGATTAAAAACTAATTGGAAACTAAACAATTTAATCCTAAAGAATGAGTAAGTCAAACAAGAAATTATAGAAACAATCAGTAACTCCATTCTAGAGAATGACAATAATGAGACAACATGCTAAAACTTTTGGGATGAAGCAAATGCAGTTCTTGGGGGAAGTTTTATATCCCTGAGTGCATACATGAATAAATTAGAGAAATGGGAGGTCAATGAATTGGGCATGCAATTGAAAAAGCTAGGAAAAAAAACAAATTGAAAATCCCCAAATAAATACTAAATTAACAATGATGAAAAGCAAAAGGGAGATTAATGAAATTGAAATAAAGAAAACTATTGAATTAATAAATAAAACTAAGGGCTGGTTTCATGAAAAAACAATAAAATTGATAGATCTTAGTCAATTTAATAAAAAAATGCCAATTTATGATTATCAAAAGTGAAAAGGGTGAATCTTCCTCTAATGAAAAGGAAATCAAAACAATAATTAGGAATTATTTTGCCAAATTATATGCACATAAATTTGATGATCTTAGTGAAATGAATGAATATTTACAAAAATATAAGTTGCCCAGATTAACTGAAGAGGAAGTAAATTACTTAAATAACCCCATCTCAGAAAAAGAATTTGAACAAGCCATCAGTGAACTCCTAAGGAAAAAATCTCCAGGGCGAGACAGATTTACTAGTGAATTCTATCAAACATTTAAAGAACAATTGATTCCAATACTCTACAAACTATTTGGAAAAATTAGTGAAGGAGTCTTACCAAATTCTTTTTATGACACAAACATTGTACTGATACCTAAATAAGGAAGAGATAAAATGGAAACAGAAAATTATAGACCAATTTCCCTCATGAATATAGATGCAAAATTTTTTAAATAAAATATTAGTAAAAAGACAATGGCAACTTATCACAAGAATAATACACTTTGATCAGGTAGGATTTACTCCAGGAATGCAAGGATGGTTTAATATCTGTAAAACCATCAGTATAATTGATCATATCAACAATAAAAGTAGAAGAAACCACATGATTATCTTAATAGATGCAGAAAAGACTTTTGAGAAAGTACAACATCCATTCCTATTAAAAACACTAGAAAGTATAGGAATAAATGGATCCATCTTTAAAATAGTAAGTAACATCTATTTACAGCCATCAGCAAGTATTATTTGTAATGGGGATAAGCTAGAAGCATTTCCAATAAGATCAGGGGTAAAACAAGGGTGTCCACTAACACCTCACTCATTCAATCTGGTACTAAAAACATTGACAGTAGCAATTAGAGAAGAAAAAGAAATCAAAGGAATCAAATTAAGCAAAGAAGAGACCAAGCTATCACTCTTTGCAGATGATAGGATGATATACTTAGAGAATCCTAAAGAATCAAGTAAAAAACTACTTGAGACAATAAATAAATTTGGCAAAGTTGTAGGATCTAAAATAAACCCACATAAATCCTTGGCATTCCTGTATATTTCTAATGAAATCCAACAGCAAGAGATAGAAAGAAAAATCCCATTTAAAGTTACTATGGATATTATAAACTATTTGGGAATCTACCTGCCAAAACAAACCCAGGACCTATATGAATACAACTACAAAACACTTTTCACACAAATAAAGTCATATCAAACTACCTGGAAAAACATCAATTGCTCATGGCTTAGTCAAGCTAATATAATAAAAATGACAATTTTACATAAATTAAATGTTATATTTAGTCCCCTACTAATCAATTTACCAAAAAAATTACTTTACAGAACTAGAAAAAATAGTAACAAAATTCATTTGGAAGAACAAAAGGCCCAGAACATCAAGGGAATTAATGAAAAGAAATGCTAGGAAAGGTGGCCTCAGTATACCAGATTTTAATCTGTATTATAATGCAGCAGTCATCAAAACTACTTGGTACTGGCTGAGGAATAGAGAAGTGGATCAATGGAAAAGACTGGGTACACAAAACTCAGCAGTCAATGACTATAATAATCTTCTCTTTGATAAGCCCAAAGATGCAGTTTTGGGGATAAGAACCCACTATTTGACAAAAACTGCTGGGAAAATTGGAATATAGTATGACAGAAACTGGGCATATACCATTATATAACACTGTCTACCAAAATTTAGTCTAAATGGGAGCACGATCTAGGTATAAAGGATGCTATTGTAAGCAACCTGCGAAAGCAAGGAATAGTTTACCTGTCAGATTTACGGAGAAGGTAAGATTTCATGACCAAACAAGAAATAGAGAGCATTGTAAAATGCAAAATGGATAACTTTGAATACACGAAACTGAAAAGCTTCTGTACAAACAAAGCCAACGTAACCAAGATTCAGAGGGAAGTGGAAAACTGGGAAAGAGTTTTTACGAGAAATGCCTCTGATAAAGGCCTCATTTCTAAAATATACAGAGAATTGAGTCAAATCTATAAAAATACAAGTCATCCACCAATTGATAAATGGTCAAAGTATATGAACAGGCAGTTCTCAGAGGAAGAAATTAAAGATATCTATAAGCATATGAAAAAGTGCCCTAAATCACTGCTGATTGAAAAATGCAAATCAAAACAAAAAATGCAAATCAAAATCTCTGAGGTACCACACTCACCAGTCAGATTGGCTAAGATGACAAAGCAGCGAAATGATAAATGCTGGAGGGGATGTGGACAAAATGGAACACAAATACATTGCTGGTGGAGTTGTGAACTGATCCAACCATTCTGTAGAGCAATCTGGAACTATGCCAAAGGGCTATAAGTAATTTCATATCCTTTGACCCAGTAATACCAATTCTAGGGTTGTATCCCAAAGAGATCATAGAAGTGGGAGGAAGACTCATATGTACAAATATATTTATAGCAGCTCTTTTTGTGGTAGCAAAGAATTGGAATTTATGGGGATGCGCATCAATTGAGGAATGGTTAAACAAGTTATGGTATATGAATATAATAGAATACTATTGCACCATAAGAAATGAAGAGCAAATAGACTTCATATATACCTTAAAAGGCTTATACGAACTGATGCTGAGTAAGAAGAGCAGAACCAGGAAAAATTTGTACACAATTACAGATACAATGTATGTGTAATGACCAACTTTGATAGACCAGACTCTTCTCAGAAATGCAGGGTTATAAGCAAACTCAAAATGACTCATGATGGGGAGAGATGTCTACATTCAGAGAAAGAACGAAGATTAAAGTAAATCACCTACTCTCTTTCTTTTTCTTGTTTGGTTTTGTTTGCTCTTTCCCATTGCTCATTCCATCTGATACAATCTTTCTTTATAACCTGACCAATATCTAATGTAATAGTATCTACAGATCCTATACCTGATTATATGCCACTATGAGGGGGGACGAGAGGGAAAGAAAATATGAAACTCAAAGAACTGGGGAACTGAATCTTTTAAACTCAAAGTTAACAAAAAAATTAATAAAGACAAAAAAGGAAAAAAATATTAGGATAATAGTATGCATGGATGCACACGCTCATGCACACACACACACACACACACACACACACACACACACACACTCCAAGGTTGTGGTAAGAATAAAATTAAGTATTAATTGTAATATATATAATACTGAAAAAAAAGAAAGAAAACAGCTGCACAACACCCATAAAGCTTTGGACAGTGCTCGATCCTGGAAGCAGAGGCCCATTTTAACAAAGAGTTAAAAGGCAAGAAATAGGCTGGGAAAATGAAAAAATAACGGAAGAACTTTCTAATCTTAGAAAGTTATGTGACAAGGTCAAAACACACTAAGAAGAATATAAAAAAGTCAAAGTTCCTACATCTAAAGCTCACAAAAAAAGTATTAATTGGTCTCATAAGGAAAAGTTTTAAAAGGATTTTTTTTTCAAATACAACATACATAGATGAAGTAGACACAACGTAATTTCCGCCAGATTTTGAGTTACAATCATTTTCCCCCCGTTATTCCCCTACCCAACCTCCCAGAATAGCAGTCCCACAAGATATCGCTTCCTCCAATCTGCTCTATCCCATACCTTCTCCCATACCCCCTTCAAATTTTCCATTAGAGGAAAGTGAATCTTTGTGTCCCAATGCCTGCACATCTTATATCCCAATTATAAGCAAAAGAGTATTAATAATAGTATTTATATATATTTGAAACATTTAATCTTAAGACCTCGAATTTCAGATCCATTTCCTTCCTCCCTTGTCACCCATTCCCTCTGGGGAGATAAGTAATTCAGTATATGTTGTACATGTCTAGCTATGCAAAACATTATCATAGTAGATATATTGTACAAGGCTGCTTATAATTCCCTCCCACTCATCCCACCCCCCACCTGGTCCATTCCCTACATGATCCTGTCCCTATTCTATAGTGGGTACTTCCAACCTCCCCTCCCCCCAAGGATGCCCTCCCATCCATCATCCCTCCTCTCATCCCCCTTCCCCCTATTCTGCTGCAGGTTGAGATATCCCATTTAGTATGTATGTCATTCTCTCCCTGAACCAAATTCAATGAGAATGTGGTTTTGCCTTTTTTTTCCTTCCTATTCTCCCCCTCCCTTGCAACCACTTCCCCTTGCTTCTTCTACATGAGATAGTTTACCCTACCCTGTCTTTTCCCATCTCCTCTTGCCACTTTCCTCTCTCACCTCATAATTTCATCCCTTGAGTATTCTCCCTTCCCAACAAATTCAACCTATGCCCTCTATCCATATACACACACATTCACATATGTATTCATATGACCACACACCCTTCTTCCATTATTTTCATAGTGAGAAAGATATCATCAGTCACAGTTATTGTTTTTCCATATAAGAATGTAAATAGTTCAACTTTGATAAGTTCCTTTTGATTTCTTTTCCCTGATTACCTTCTCAGGCATCTCTTCCTTCTTGTGTCTGGATGTCAAATTTTCTATTCAATTCTGGTTTTTTCCTCAAGAATGCTTGAAAGTCCTCTATTCCACTGAATGACCATATTTCCCCTGAAACAAAATACTCAGTTTTGCTGGGTAGGTGACCCTTGGGTTCATTCCCAGTTCTTTTGCCCTCTGGAATATCATATTCCATGCCCTTCGATCCCTCAGTGTAGAAGCTGCCAGGTCCTGGGATATTCTGATTGTGTTTCCACAATATTGAAATTGTTTCTTCCTGGCTGCTGGGAGTATTTTCTCATTGATCTGGGGATTCTGGAACCTGGCTATAATATTCCTGGGAGTTTTCTTTTTGGGATCTTTTTCAGGAGGTGATCAGTGGATTCTTTCAACCTCTATTTTGCCCTCTGGATCTAAAACATCAGGGCAATTTTCCTTGAGAATTTCTTGAAGGGTGATTTCTAGGTTCTTTCTTTGATCATGGCTTTCAGGTAGTCCAATAATTTTTAAATTGTCTCTCCTGGATCTATTTTCCAGGTCAGTGGTTTTTCCCATGAGATATTTCACATTGCCTTCTAATCTTTCATTTGTTTGGATCTGCTTAACAGCATCTTGATTTCTCATAAAGTCATTAGCTTCCATTTGCTCCTGTCTAACTCTGAAGGAATGAATCTCCTCAGTGAACTATTGAGATTCTTTTCCCATCTGGCAAATTCGACTTTTTAAGGCATTCTTCTCCTCATTGCCCTTTTGGGCCTCCTTTGCCATTTGAGTCAGTCTATTTTTTAAGGAGTTGTTTTCCTCAGTCAGGCTGTTGACCCTTATTTCATACTTTTCCTGCATCCTTCTCATTTCTCTTTCCAATTTTTCCTCCATTTCTCTTATTTGATTTTTAAAGTCCTTCTTAAGGTCCTCTATGGCCTGCAACCCGCTCATGTTTTCCCCTGGGGCTTTTGGAGCAGGACTTCTGACCTCACAGTCCTTTTCCCGCTCTATGCCCCCCAAATAGGAGTCTATGGTTGCATTTTTCTGTTTCCTTTGCTTGGGCATGTTGCCACTTAATTGCTTGACTTTTGGGCTTGTTGCCACACTATGGCTTTAAGGCCAGATAGAGGAATTTTCGTCAACTTCTGTTTCTGGCAAGCTGTAAACCCACCCACGACTTCCACCCTAGATCACAATCCAGATCCAGGGAGGTTAAAGCAAGAGCGATTACTCCCCCCAAGACTAATCGCTGGATCTCCCTACAATTAATTGCAGGCCAGGAGCTGGAGCTGCCTCTGAAAACTACAAAATGGCGTGTCTCCTCAGTGGCTTCTAGCCCCCAGGGGAGGGAGCAGATGCATTCCCCCAAATACAGGTCCCAAAGTCCATAGGACACTAACCTCTTACTTTGTCCTAGGCATGTCTATGTTGATAATTCTGGAGTCGCCACAGCTGCTGGTGTTCTGAGGTTCCTCCAGCCTCCTGCTGGCCCTGTTGCCCTGGGGCTAAAACCTTCGCTCACAGGGACCTGGGCTCCGCTCGGCTCGGCTCCCGGGCTCTGCGCACTGCATGCTGCCAGCTCCCAGACCGCTGTGCTGGTCCTTCCTTCAGGGCTGCTGGGCTGTCCTCAGTGGGAGGTTAGATTCTTTGTGTCGTTCTGTGGGTGCTGGGGCTCCAGAAGTTGTTCAGAGTCCCCTTTTACATAGTTTGGGGGGAATTTGGGGGCAGAGTGGCTTGGATGAGCTGTTTCTACTCTGCCATCTTGGCTCCGCCCCTAAAAGGGTTTTGAAAATCAAAAAAGAGAGCAGAGGAGCAATTGAGAAGAGAAACTAGAGTGATACAAGGAAATAATGAAAAACAAGTCAATAGCTTGGTAAAGGAGACACACACACAAAAATACTGAAGAAAATAAAACCTCAAAAAACAGACAAGTTCAAATGGTAAAAGAGGCAAAAAAAAAAAATTACTGAAGAGAAAATCTCCTCAAAAAGTAAAATTGACCAAATGGAAAAGGAGGTACAAAAGTTCACTGAAGAAAATAATTCCCACAAAATTAGAATTGGGCAAATGGACGCTAATGATTTTAAGAGAAACTAAGAACCAATAAAACAACCTTCAAGAATGAAGCAATAGAAGACAACATTCTTTGGGTTCTGCCCCCCTCACTCACCATCAGTTTGTATAAGTCTCTCCAAGTTATTATGAAGGCCAATTGCTCCTCATTTCTTATAGCACAATAGTATTCCATTATATTCGTATACCACTACTTGCTTAGCCATTCCCCAATTGATGGGCATCCATTTCCAATTCTTTGCCACCACAAAAAGAGCTGCTATAATTTTTTTTTTTTACATATGGGTCCTCTTATTGGAAATGCTTCTAGCTTATCCTCATTACATATAATACTTGCTGATGGTAGATGCTACTTATTATTTTAAGGAAGATTCCATTTATTCTTATGCTTTCTGGTGTTTTTAATAGGAATTGGTGTTGTATTTTGTCAAAAGCTTTATCTACATCAATTGAGATAATTATATGTTTTCTACTAATACATACTTTTTTATACTAATACATACTTATACTAATACTAATTCATACTAATACATATCTTATTGATATGATCAATTATGCTGATAGTTTTCCTAATATTGAACCAGCCTTGTATTACTGCAATAAATCCTACCTGATCACAGTGTATTATTCTTATGATAAATTGCTGCAATCTTTTTGTTGATGTCTTATCAAAAGTTTTTGCTCTGTTAGGGAAATGTGTCTATAATTTTTTTTCTCTCTTTTGACTCCCATTTAGGTATCAGTACCATATATGCTTCATAAAAAAAAAAAAATTTGGTAGGATTCCTTCTTCAGCAGTTTTCCCAAATAGTGTATAAAGTCTTGGAATTAATTGTTTTTTAAATGTTTGATAGAATTTGTATATTCTATCAAATCTATATATAAATCCACCTGGCCCTAGAGACTTTTTCCTAAGAAGTTTATCAATGGCTTGTTCAGTTACTTTTTCTGAGATGGGGTTGTTTAATTCTTTTACTTCATCTTCTGTTAATCTGGGAAATTTATATTTTTGCAAATATTCATCCATTTCACTAAGATTGTCAAATTTATGGGCATACAACTGGGGAAAAATAATCCCTAATTATTTTCTTAATTTCCTCTTCATTGGAGGTAAATTCACCCTTTTAATTTTTGATACTGGCAATTTGATTTTCTTTGTTTTTTTTTTTATCAAATAGACTGAAGGTTTATCAATTTTATTGGTTTTCTTCATCAAACTAGCTCTCAGTTTTATTTATTAGTTCAATAGTTTTCCTAATTCCAGTTTTATTATTCTCTCCTTTGGTTTTCAGTATTTTTAATTTGGTATTTAATTAAGGATTTCCAATTTTTTTCTTTTTCTAGGTTTTTCAGTTGCAAGCCTCCCACCACAGGCTCCAGGTACACTTAACCTAGAGGCAGGGAAGATCTTAAAAATTTACATTCTTATAACAAATAGAAACCAGAATCCAGCAATATGTTGTCTACAAGAGACCCACTTGAAACAGAGAGAAATCCAGAGTCAAAATAAAGGATTAAAGCAGAATCTGTTATGCTGCTATTGCTACTGCAGCCAGTCCCAAAACCTAGTGCTGTCTTGTCAGGATGAGATCTGTACTGCATTTTAATCTAGGCAGGACTACCACCCTTTCCTGCACACCACCTAAAATGCCTTGGGCTGGAAAATTGTTTAACCTTGACATTTTGTTGGTTCTTCTACTCTACAATTCAATTTGAGACATTTTTAAAAAGTAGAATTTAGAGTACAATTTTGGAGGGTTCAAAGTAAGTTCCTGCTGTACTCTACCATCTTGCCTCTACTCTAATAATTATTTAATTAAGTCCATTTTTGCTGTTTCTTTGAATTCATTATTATTTTCCCCATTTACATAAGCAAAAGATTTTAACCATTGTGTGCATGTTTCAAATGTTTTATAAGTTATGTACTATGGGATTATAGTGTATAACCTATTCTGCTATTCTTGCTTTATGGGTGAGTTGGCTGAATAAAAGAAAAAAGAATGAAATAGAGAAAGTAAAAAATAGCATGCTTCAGTCTGTATTCAAACAATGTCAATTATTTCTCTGGAAACAGATAGTACACTTCATCATTAGTCCTTTGGGATTGTCTTGGATCATTGTATTGCTGAAAATTGCTAAGTAATTCACAATTCTTCATTGAACAATATTGCTGTTACTGTGTATAAAGTTCTTCTGATTCTCTTCACTTTTCATCAGTTCATATAAGATTTTCCAAATGTTTCTGAAATCATCCTGCTTGTCCTTTCATATAGCACAATAATATTCCATTACAACCCTATACCACAGCTTGTTTAGCCATACCCTGAATGATGGGCATTCCTTCAATACCCAGTTCATAGCCATTACAAAAACAGCTGTATAAGCCTATTTTTGCCTTCTGAAATAGTGTACTCCAAGTTCTTTACTCTGCTGTAGAGTAAAGCAGCTATAGTTCTTTATTTTGCTATCACATGCTACTGCTAAATCACATGTGATTCTGACTGTGACTTCTTATTCTTGAATTATTTCTTTCTGGCATCTCTTTGTCTCTCTCTGTCTCTCTGTCTCTGTCTCTGTCTCTCTCTGTCTGTCTGTCTGTCTCTCTCTCTCTCCACATATAAATATACAAATACATATACATATACACATTTCCCTTCTTTGAACTAGAAATTCTGAGTTTTGTCTGCAATGTTCCTGGAAGTTTCTATTTTGAAGCTTCTTTTAGTCTATTTTAAGGTGTTATTTTCTTTGGGATCTCCTTTAGCAAGTTGTTGACTCACTTTTTATGATTGTCTTGCATTATTTTCATTTCTCTTCCTAATTTTTCCTCTACTTCTCTTACTTGATTTTCAAAATCCTTTTAGAGCTCTTCCATGGCCTGCAACCAATTCATATTTTTCTTGGAGGTTTTTGATGCAGGAGTTTTGACTTTGTTGTCTTCTTCTGGTTCTATATTTTTGCCTTCTTTGTCACCAAAGAAAGATTCTACAGTATGATTTTTTCCCTCTGTTTGGTCATTTTGCCCAGCCAGTTATTTGACTTTTGAGATCTTAACCATGGTAGAACTGTGCTTCCAGAGGGGAGAGTGCTCTGTCCCAAATATCTGGGGTTTTGTGCAGCTGTTGTCAGAACTACTTCTAGGTAGCTGCCTCAGAACTGTGAGGAGGACTCCCTCTCCACAGCTGCCACAAGCTCTGCCACACCAGTGCTACTCCTCACCCCAGGACTGACATCCAAGACCGTGACCCAGATCCAACCAAAGCAAAACAAGACAATCCTGCCTCAGTGCCAGCAAAGAGATTCCTACAATTGCCCTCTGATCAGCTGCTTGGTACTCCCGTCATCTGTGGGCCTGGAGCTCTGGAAGCAGCTGCTGCTGCTCTCACAATTGTTGCTGTCACTACAGCCTCCACAGTTACCTTTACCAGGGCTGGACCATGCTCTTCTCTCACCCAAGTCCAACAGAGTTTTCCCACTGACCTTTTTGTCTTTGGCATTTGTGGGTGGAGAAGTCTGGAAACCAGCACAGCTGCCAGTGATTCAGTCTCCTGAGGTCGGCTCCACCATGGTCTATGTTGGGACAACCCACATGAGCCTGCGCTCTGCTCCCAGTCCAGTGCAATAGATCCTTCCTTTTGGCTTGCCAGACTGTCTTCATCTGGAAATGTAATTCACTCTTTCATTTTGTGGGCTCTGTAATTCTAAAATTTGTTTAATTTTTTTATAGGTATTGGATATGATTGGGGAACAAGCTCAAGTAAGTTCCTGCTTTTACTCTGCCATCTTGGCTCCATCCCCTTGAAGCTTCTTTTAGGAGGTCACTAGTAGATTCTTTTTGTTGTTGTTGTTATGACTATAAGGTAGTCCAATTATCTTAAGTTGTCAGTCTTTGATCAGTTTAGTTATTTTTGATATGGGATACCTTATAGTTCTTATATTTGCAGTCACTCAACTTTGTTTTAATATTTCTTGTTGTCTTATAGAGGCATTAGCTTCTATTTGCTCCATTCTTCTTTTCAGGGAGTTTGTTGTTTGGGCAAAGTATTATACCTCCTGTGCCATTAATTCCCTTTTCAATTCTTTCTTTCATAACTATCACTTGTCTTCTAATTCTTTCCCTCATCACTCTCATGTTATTTATAACATCATTTAAACATTTTTTAAAACTTGTGTTTCATCCTTTCCATGAATTCTAGGCAAATTTGTTCTCAAGTTATGTTTTTCTTTGGGATTTTGCTTATAGATAATTTAGAATCTTTTTCTCCTTATGGGTTCATGCCTAAAATATTCCCTATCATCACAATATCTCTTTGATTTGATTCTTTGTATATTTGTTGGTTTGATTATTCTTCCAGGTTTACTTTCTGACTGTAGACATTGTGTTAGGCCCAGGAACTGCACACTTCTGAAAGAAATGCCTGGATCATAATTGATCTTAGTTATTTCCTTTTTTGGTCACCAGGGCTTAAAACAGACCCAAGAGTTATTTTTTCCTTTTCTCTATCTCATCCTCCCCTTAACCCACTTGTTGTCAAATCCAATTGATTCCATTTTCATCATACTACTAACATTTATTTTCCCCTCTCCTCTTCATTTATGTTACCTCACCTTTAATTCGGGTCTTCCTCATTTCTGAATGTATTATTCAGAATCATTTTTCTAAACAACTCTATCTTCCAAGGTCTCACAAATTACCCTCATGCAGCTTTGGAAATTATCTTCCTAAGGCATGGGCCTAATTATATCTAATGTCTGATAAAAAAAATGTATAGACTATAGAGCCTAGCATTGAACAATCTCTACATTTTGATTCCTCTTTACTATTCCCAGTCTTATTTCATACATTCTAAATTTTAGCCAAACTGAACTATTATAGATGATTCCACTTTGTAGCTTTACCTTATTTCCATTGTGAATTAAGACAGGCTTCCCAGATATCTGGAATGCTCTTCTGCCTTATCTGTATCTTCTGTAATTCTTCCTTCAAAATGAAATTCAGACTTGTCCAGCTTCATTAAATTCTACATGGTCCTCTCAGTTGAATATGAATTATCCATTGTTGAATTTTCCTGAGCACTTTGTTGTTGTCTCTTCTTTACCCTTATCATATTCTATCTTTTATCATATGCATTTCTGTTTATATCATTTACTCCTGACTTCTTCTAACCTAACTGTACATTCCTGGAGTGCAGGAATTATATCATGGAATCTTTATATGCCCATCATAGTTCCTTGAATGTAATAAACATTTAATAAATGTTTGGTGAATTGAATTAAACCAGTTTTTTTTTTATTTTAAATCTCAAAAGTTTGCTTAGGAATAACCAACAAAGATTATTTTATAGTGTTCCAATATGTTTGGTTAAGTCTTTTGATAGACATCACAAGCATATGTTAATGGAAACATTGCAGATTAATAACTTCAGTTGCTCATATCTTTATGCTTACTCAGTACATCTTTATAATATATGGAGGAGGTTCATATTTTTCCTTAGCATTTATTTGAAGTGACTACAATCTATAAGCACATTACTGGAATATAGATGATCACAAATGAAGATAATATATTAATAAATTCATGTAATTCTCAGTTTTTTTAAAAAAGGTACAGCTCTTTTAAAAAATTAAAATCTATTAGAAATAATTTCTTCACTTTTTGCCCATCATTTGATTATTGCTTTTAAGAGTAGATGGCCAGGTAAATGAATTAATACATGCCCTTAGATAGTATTCATTATTCACCATACTTAGTAGAGCTGATATCATATTAGGTATGCTAATTTTATACAATTAACCTTATATAATTGCTTTAAAGACCTTGTCTACTTGGGCAGTGTATTATCCCATTGATGGAATAACTGATGAAGTCCCAAACCTATAACAAGCTCTTAAAAAACTCATTATACCTTCAATATACATATTTTCCTTTTGGGCCTTTAAAAAAGGGAAGGAAAAAAATCTTACCATTTAGCTTAATTATTCTAGGAAAAATCCTACCTCTATTGTTAAGAATTCCCAACAGAAATCTTATTTCTGCCTGGTTTAACTCATAGTTCTTATTATTCAAGAGTTGCTGGTAATGGAAAATCATTATTTGAGGTAGAACTCTTTAGGGCTTTTTTTTTTCTTTAATTCACCTCTCAATTAGAGGAAAAAAATGATCAAATACTCTTTGGCAGAAAAAAAATGACAATAAATAAAAGAGGAAAGCAGGATTCATTTGTGTATTGAAATTAAGGAACCATTTGCAAATTTTGTGCTTCATTGCTCAACATATGCTGATGGTGAGAAAAAGGTTAGCACAAGGTATTAACCCAATAATAGGTTTGGGGGAAATTGCCCTAGTTATAGAATTAGTTCAATCAGCAAACAAGGTAAAACAAAACAAATCATAACACTCTTGCTGTCAAGCATCTAAGGCAGGATGAAACGAAACTGGATAATTTAATTTATAATTTTCAATGAATCTTAGAAATTAAAACTTAAAAAACAAAACAAAATGAAGACCAGTGTCTAACCAAGGATGGTGAGAGACAGAATGGTGTAGGGGAAAGAGCTCTGGAATTAGAGGAAGAAGAGACCTGGGATTTAATTCTGCTTCTAATATTTATTAGTTGTCTGGCCACAGACTTAGTTTTTGTGAACCTCTTTCTTCATTTGTAAATTTACTACTTCCTAGAGCAAGTCTTTCCTGATACTCCATAGTTGCTATCTATAACTCTCCCTTCTCAAATTTTCCTATATAAGACTCCCTTTTTGAAGTAGTACTCTTCTTTCTCCAAGAAGAATGCAACTGTGAGGGCATGAGTTATTTTTTCTTTTTATCTTTTATATTCTAATGAGAGAGACAACATGCAAATCATTGGCTTCAAGCTCAAATAGAAATAGGACCACTAAAATTTTCATAAGTGTACACTTAATCCTCTGACTAAAACCTCTCACTTGAGCATAGTATGAGCTGCTTCCTTCCTATAGCTCCACATCCTCTGCAAATAGGTGAGCAGAATTAAGGGCTAGTTCTTACTATAGAATGCTAGAGCAAGGACAGGTCAAGGATGTTCTGGTAGAAAGTAAAAGAACAGCAGGAAAAATTGCTGAGTTGGTCCCATAATACAAGCTAATGTGTCAGATTGTGAACTCTACCAAGTATGAAGGCTGGTGGGGAGGAGTACTTGTTGATCAAGTTGGGAATTAGCCTCTATCATTAATTCACAATGCCATTTACCTTGTTAGGCATCTTTTTTGGTCTTGGCTTATAGAAACAGGTGTAATTGCTTTTCTTCTGGCTCAAAATTCTGTTTCTAGGAGAGATTTTGAGAGTTAATAAGTGCTAGAAAATATTTCTAGTCCTCCATATTATTGGGTTCTTGACTCCTAATGTTTAACACTTTCCTATAGTCACTAAACCCTGGCTTAAACTGGAAATATGAAAACTATACTTTTTAAGCAACTTAGGGGAAATTAAATTAGGAATCCTATTGGACTCTCTTCTGTGTAATGTGACCACAAATTTTCCGGGGATATGACTGAGAATTTACTACCTCATCAATAAAATATTCAGATTGAAGAATCTCTCTTTACATGAAAGCTTCCATTTATTTGATGAGGGCCATAAAAATATCAGATGTGTTTTATACACACACACACACACACACACACACACACACACACACACACACACACATAATGTACTAATATTAAAAATTTTATGCAAAGTGCTATGTATAAATTCTCAATTGTCAATAAGTTAGTAACTAAGCTAATTAAGCATTTATTAAGTTCCTCCTACATGCCAGGCACTGTGTTATACCCTGTGGATATAAAAAGAGGCAAAAGACAATCCCTGCCCTCAAAGAGCTCACCACCTAATGGGGAAGACATCAAGCAAACAAATATGAACAAACTATATACAAGATAAATAGGAAATAATTGATAGAAGGGACACACTGGGTTTAAGAGGGATTAGGAAAAGCTTTCTGTAGAAGATGGGACCTCAGTTGGAATTTCAAGGAAACCAGGAAAGGTAGACATGGGGAAGGAAAACATTTTAGCCATGATAGATAGAGAAAATGGCGGGAGCTGAGGGAATGAGTTTTGTTCATGGAATAGCAAGGAAAAGAGTGTCTCTAATTTGAAGATTATATGGTAGAGAATAAGAAGACTCTAAAGGGGTGTGTGTGAAGGACTTTGAATATCAAATGTAGGATTTTATATTTGATCCAGATGGTGAGAGGGAGTCACTAGAGTTTATTGAGTGTGTGTGTGTGTGTGTGTGTGTGTGTGTGTGTGTGTCATATTCTAAACTGCACTTTAGGAAATCACTGGCAAATAAATGGAAGATAGACTAGAGTGGGGAAAAACAGAGGCAGGGAGACCAACTAGCAGGCTATTTCAATAATCCAGGCACAAGGTAGAAAGGGCCTGTATTATTGTGGTGGCAATTTCAGAGAAGAGAAGACAGCATGCTTGAGAGATGTTTTAAAGGTCAAATCAATAGGCTTTGGCAACAGATTGGTTATGAGGGGAGAGAGGGGATGAGAAATTGAAAATGACATATAAGTTGGGAGTCTGGAGGACTGAGAAAATGGGAAAGTCCTTTGATAGGAATGGTGATTTGAAGAACTTCCCTTCCCTTTAATAGACCTAGGGGAGTTTGAAGACCTCCGCTGCTTTGAAATTAAACTCTAGCCCCTAATAGGCTGAGTAATTACATGGAGCCTGTGGTGGGAGGAGTCTGCTGAAGGGAAGCAGAGCCCACTGGAAGGTGGAAGTCAGAGCCAGAGAGATGATGGGAGAGAGAGGTGCTCAGGCAAGGAGAGAGAGCAAGAAAGGTTCGTGAGTAAATATTGATCTTGTACTGGTTTGTGGGAAAGCTGAAGGATGCTATGGTTCTCGGTATTATTATGGCTTCTTAATATCTTTGGTACTATGATGGAATTGGCTTACTGGTTTTGGGATTCGGTTTTCTGGTGTCTAAATAAATGCTTCAGTTCTGTCCTCTATATGGAGAGTTTGGTGTAGTTTGTGATCAAACGTCATATGATATTAATAGTCACAGTCTTTATTGTGATCATGGGCACTGTAAATATAGCATTGATGCTCCATATCCTTAACAGTAATATGGAAATTTTGAGGGTGGGGGAGAATTCAAGAGGATAGATAATGAGTTCACTTTTGGATATATTGAGTTTAAGATGTTTATTAGACATCCAGTTCAAGACATCTGAAAAGCTGTTGTAGATATGAGCCTGAAGGTTAGAAGAGAAGTTAGGGGAGGATATTTAGATGTGAGAACCATCATTACAGAGCTGATAATTAAATCCATGGGTGTTTATGGGACCATCAAGTAAAGTAGTGTAAAGGTAGAAGAGAAGAGGGCACAGAACAAAGCCCCATGAGACACCTATGGTTAGAGATAGTGAATAGTCTGAATGATATGAGAACTCAAAGAGAGCAACATTTCTAAAATCTAGAGAGGGGAGAATATTGAGGAAAAGGGGGTGATTAAGTGGATCAAAGGCTACTGTGAGGTTATGAAGACTGAAGATTGAGAAAAGGCTATTAGATATGGCAATTAAGGGACCATTGATAACTTGGAATGATGAGGTTGGAAGCTTAATTCTAAGGGGTTAAAAAGAGTAAAAGTGGAGGAACTTATTGAAGATCACTGTATAAAGGAGTTTAGGCACAAAAGGCAGAAGAGATATATGAAAATAGTTAGCAAGAAGGGAAGGATCAAGTGAAGGTTTTTTGAGGCTGCAAGAGACATAAGTATATTTGTAGGCAGCAAGGAAGGAACCAGGAGAGAGGGAAACTTTGAAGATAAGTGAGAGAGTGGGGATGATTTAGGGATTTTAGATGAAGCTCCTCTTTTGAAGAATATGTATTTTGCCTAAAGTGAGGGCTTTTAGACAGAAAACTAAATAACAATAGGAAATGTGGAAGGGTAGCAACAGGTATGGGGCAACTAGGTAGTACAATGGCTATAGTGCTGGGCCTGGAGTCAGGAAGATCTCCAGTTAAAATCTGACTTCAGACACTTACTATGTGACACTTATTAGCTGTGTGACCCTGGGCAAGTCAGTTAACCTTGTTTGCTTCAGTTTCTCATCTTTAAAATGAGATGGAGAAGGAAAAATCACACATAACTAAACAACAACAACCAGGATATACCAGGATTGAAGAAAAGGGGACTGGAATCTAGTTCAGAACAAGGGGACCAATTCTCTTTTCCCTGAAGCCTCCTAGAGTAGGGAATGAGGTCAGGGAAAAGTGAATTCCTAAAAGTGGGAGAAGATTGAAACATCTTTGAAGTCTAGCCCCTGGGAAATTCACCCTCAAAACAGAACAAATGAGAAAGTAACCTACAGGGAAAGACAAGAAAAAATAACTGAAACTACCCAAATCTCAAAATGAAGAAAACTCAGTTAAAAACCTAGAGAAAAGATGAATAAATCAAAAAAAATTATATTTAAAAAGAAGAGAAAATGTGCCTAAATTTGGCTACCAAGACATCTAAATGACTGCAAATGTTTCTAAATAAATATTGCAAAACAAAGGAAATTGAACTAACCAAATGAAATGAACTCTCTTGATTTCCCCAAAAGCATGAAACTATAGCAGAATGCTCCTGAATGGTTAAAGAGAAAGATTAGAATCTTGGAAAAAGAAGCTAAAAAATAACAAAGGGATGAATTTATGGCCTACTTAGAATAAATAATTAATAAAGTTAAAAGAAAACAAAAACAAACCCAAAAACCTTTAGTAAAAAATGGTGTCTCCCCAAAGAAGTAAAAAAGAACAAGTGATTGGTAAATACAGATATACTGAAATGAAGGACAATCTGGAAGAAGAAAAGGACAAAGCAACAACATTAAAAGAATATATCATCTCGATATAGATAAAGACACATTGATGTCAGACAGGATGGATAGAGGCAATTAAGGTATCATAGAAAAGGCAAGGCAATGCAAAAAATAAGCACTTCATAGGTACTAGGCACTGTGTTAAATACTGGGGATAAAAATCCAAGTAGAAAGATAGTCCTCAAGGAAATTACATTCTAGTTTAGGAAGAAAATGCATAAAAGGGAAATAAAAAGCAGCATGAGGGTAGGGAACAGACTGGGCCAGTTAAAACATTTAGCACATGGACTTGATAGAAAACCAAAAACATTGCTGAGAGGAAAATTAAATTTGGTTGACCTCGGACACTCCTAAAAATTGAGAGCTCAGGAGGAACTCACCATTAATAAAAGAGAGAAAGGAGATGTGGCAAAATAGCTGCATGAGAAAAATTACCAGGTACTGAGTAGAATTCCAGGGTAAGCCTGTAGCTAAAGATATAAAGTGAAGTGAGAAGAACCAGGAGAACACGGTACAGAGTAATGGCAGTATCTTAGGATGATCGACTGTGAGTAATTTAGCTTCTCTTAGTCATAAAATGATCCAAGATAATTCCAAAGGACTCATGATGAAAATTCTATTCATCTCCAGAGGAAAAAACAAATAGTCTAAATGATGATTGAAGCAAACTATTTTTCACTTTTTTTGCGTGTGTTTTCACAACATGACTAATATGGAACTATGATAAGCATTATTGGATATGTATACTCCATATCAGCTTGCTTATCTCAGGGAGGAGGGAAGAGAGGAAGAGAGAAAGAATTTGAAACTCAAAATTGAAAAAAAAAAAGAATGTTAAAATTATTTTTACATGTAACTGAGAAAAAATAAAATATTATATAAAAAGGCTTCAGGTGAGGCATGATGTTGAAGTAGAGAATTTCAGAAAAATAACAAGGAAGGGAATACACTTTCTAGAAGAACATGACAAGCCAGAAAAATCTGAACAAAATAATGCAATAAATTAAAAAAAAAAGTAAACCACTCAGAACTCTTGAATGTTGAGGTGGAGGGTAGGCATCCATAAAAAGAAGATATAGATTGTCTCAATAATTTTTTTAAAGCTCTATGCTACAAATCCCAAGGCACATAGTGTATACATTTACTAATTCAAAGGGGCAGCTAGGTGGTGCAATGGTTAAAGCACCAGTCCTGGAGTCAAACGGACCTGAGTTCAAACTCAGCCTCAGATACTCTGTGTCAGCTGTGTGATCTGGACAAGTCACTTAGCCCTGATTGCCATCCCACCCCAAAAAGTTAATAATTCTAACAAACACATATTGAATATTTCTAAATGAGACTACCAAAGAATATGCTTATTTCTCAACACCATATAGAACTTTTGTAAAAAATGACCACCTACCAGAACAAAGATATATTGAAAACAAATGTAAAAAGGCAGAAATAATAAATCCTGTATCAACTATAATACAGCAAAAACAGTGAACAGTTTATCAAATGTAAGCAAAATATGAAATCAAGTGGAGACTTAATAATGGAATCCTAAACAATGAATTGGTCAAAGAACAAATCAGAGTAACAATCAAAAATAATGTGAAGGACAATGATAATGGTTAAACAATATGCCAAAATTTCTGAGAGACAGCTAAAGGAACCCTGTGGGAAAATCAGTATACCTAGAAACATACATCAACAAAATAGAAAACAAAAGAGAATAAACTGATTGTGTAGTTAGCATCTACATAGTGTTTATTATGTGCCCAAGGCACTGTGCTAAAAACTTTACAATTATTATCTCATTTGATTCTCACAACAATCCTAGGAGTTAGGTACTATTATTCCCCCCATTTTATAGATGAAGTAAACAGAGATTAAGTGACTTGCTCAGGGTCCCACAGGTACTAAGTGTCTGATATCATGTATGAATTCAAGTCTTCCTGACTCCAGACCATTATAGCACCTAGCTGCCTCATACAAATAATCCAAAATAAGAACAAAGGAAAACATTTGGAAATAATAGGAGAAATTGATAATTCGTAAACAAAAAATACTATAGAAATGGTAAAAAAAAAAGGGATTAAAAGCTGATTAATAAAAGGCAGACAAACCAACAAAAAAACAAATGAACAAGATAAAATCACAAAAAAATATCAGAAGAAATAAAAAGAATCATCAGAACCCACTAAGCTGTTATTTGCTAACAAAACTGAGAACATGAATAAAATAGAAAGAATACCTTCCAAACAAACAAACACCTTAACTAACAGAAGACTAAATAAAGTTCTTAAATAATCTTGACTTGGAAAAAGAAATTGTAAAAGAACTATCAAAGAGAAGTAGAAGGACAAAAACTTATTGGGACTGATAGGTTTTCAGAAGTCTATCAAAATTTTAAAGAATTGATTCCAATGCTAGATAATTCTACAAAAAATAAAAATAAAAAACAACCTCAGAAAGAAAGCATGCTAACAAACTCACTATAGTCCTTCAGAAGATAAGTTTATATATTGACACCTTTTTTTTCAATTAAAAAAAGTTATTTTATCTGCCTATGCAATAGTTTGCAAAAATTAAATACAAACAAGAGCAGGATAGAAACTTGACTTAGGACAATTTGTATCTGAGTTTTATCAAATAACTCATATTGTTAGGTAACATTAAGGCTCACAGTACACATTTCTCATAGCAACCCTGTAAGTTTAGGTATTGTAAAAATGTTTTACAAATGCAGAAACACAGACTCAAACAGCACCTCAGTCCTCTCTTCCACATTCTAACAGTTGACATGACCCAGTGCTCACTGTCTACACTGTATTCTGCACTTCACTGACCTTGGCAACCACTAAATGATGAACTCCTTTAAATTCTGCTTTTAAGAAAAAAGGCATCATTTTTTAAGCCACGAGGGACAAGCTAAGACTTACAAAACTTCTGTAGTACTGAAAATAATATGAATTCATGTCAAAAGAAAACTTGCTACTGGAATACATATGTACCTGGGAATGGTATCTCTTTCAGTAGAGTTAAAAATTCAGTTGGTCTTACCTAGCCTGTTTTTATGTTTACTCCTTTTCCACTAGTATAAGTGAGGACAATGGCTTTTAGAAACACAGGAGATACACATCTGGATATGTTTTCTCAGGGAAACACCTTTGGGAGATGAACAATGCTGCGCACCACTGAGCTGTAACATCTCATTATCACTGGTGTTGAAAGCTGTACTGAATTGGTGAGCTCTTAGATAATACCGCTTTATGTGTTTCTTCTGTTACCCTGTCCACTTGTCATTTAGGTAGAAACTGATGGATGCCTTCATTCATCAGTCATTTGAAAAGAATATTCCTTTGGAGGAAAGGGATTAGGAAGGGGTTTTGAAAACACAATGCTTTGGGAAGGAGTTTGATTTGGGTGGGGGGGAGAGGTGGGGAATAATCATGGATCTTTTGTAGGAAGCTAGATTCACAGGTAACTGAGTTCTGTTTAACAATCTGGCTAAGATAGATAAAAAAGGAGTCTCGACTAACTTCAGATGCTGCCATTCTTTCCACAATACATTTTTTTGGGAAACAAAATGAAAAGTCCCATCAGTCAGTTTCTGAGCATTTTCCCTCACCATCAAAATGCTTCTTCCTCCCTCTTCCCCTTTCATGCTTTTTAAGCTATGCTCTTATATAATCAGCCAGGTGAAAGGTACATTATAAGCTTCCCAGATAAAAATGTATGCATAGCATTATTTATTAAATACTTGTCACTCAGTCAGTACAATAAAAATAGTCATTTTTAAGGCATTTTCTCATTTTTCTACTCTGGTACAGTATGCTGAAACATGCTGCTGTTTAAAGTCCTCTGGCTGCTGAATCATCCACATATAATGGCAGAACATGGTGAGAGGGGGGGAATTTCAACAGAAAACTGAGTTGATTAACATAATTTTCCTCCAATACAGAGATTCCTTAGGATTGTGATGCTAGGTTATAGTTTGTTTAATGATCATTTCTAAAGACTGACATTTTGCTTTCGGTATATGTTTGTTTAAAGCAATTTAGATACTATCATTATTCCTTCATAAAACAAAGTGCTCCATGTCTTCTGTGATCCAGTGACACTGGTTTCTTGGCTGTCTTGTTTTAAGATACTCCAGGCATTTTCAATGTCTGTTCCCCACACCTGAAATTATTTCCTACCTCATCACTACTTAATAGCTTCCCCAATTTCCTTAAAGTACTAGCTAAAACCCTACTGTTCTACAGGAGGCCTCTCTTGATGGCCCTCAATTTTAGTGACTACCCTCTGTTGATTATTTCATATTTTCCCCCAGTAAAGATCTAGTTTGTACATAGCTGTTTGCATGTTTTTTCCTTCATTAGCCTGCTAGCCCCTTGACAATAGGGAGGATTATGCTTTACCATTCTTTGTAACCCTAGCACTTAACAAAGTTCCTAGTAGATAGTAGGTGAAGCTTATTAACTGACTGATGATACAATTTTATTTTGTTGGTAGTGGTGGTGGTGGTGGTGAGGGTTTTTTGTTTGTTTTGAAATCAGAGAGTGTACAATAGAAATAGTGTGGTACTGAGAACAGGGCATAGGATCTGGAATCACAGGATCCTAGTTTGAATAATAATCTGCCACTTCCTACAATATCTTAGGAAACTTTTTTTTTTGCTTTTTGGAGGGCAATTGGGGTTAAATAACTTGCCCAAGGTCACACGGCTAGGTTTTTGTTTGTGTGTGCGTTAAGTGTCTGAGGCCCGATCCGAACTCAGGTCTTTCTGACTCCAGGGCCAATGCTCTACTCACTGTGCCACCTAGCTGCCTCTTTAGGAAAATTTTAAAACTTTTCTGGGATTCATTTCCTCATCTGCTGTACATGTTATCTCCAACAGAATGTCAATTCCTTGAGGGTAGGCACTATTTCATTTGTATCTTCCTGTCCTATGCTCCTCAAGCAGTGTCTGAAACATAACATATGTTTTAAAAATAGGCTTGTTGATTGATTGATAGCAGCAATTCTATTTCCTTCAGATGTTATTCATAGAAATTAAGGAGATGAGGGACCAAGTGTATCTGGGAAAAGTTGTGGAATTTAGCTATAGACATGTTTAGAGAAACAACGAGACATCCATCTAGTTAAAGTGCCTAATATTTTATTTAATCCCTTCTAACACAACAAAAACCACTTTAAATTGTAAATGCTTAATGTTGAACAAATGAAGGAATGTAATATAAAGTATTTAGATAAAAATTAAGTATTGGATGGGCTATATAAATCTGGGAGGCATTCACAATAAAATCAAGTAACAGGAGTTGATGAAATTGTAATTAAAAAAAAAAGAGTAAGAGAAAGGTGCCAAGGAAAAGATGTTAGATAAAGCTCATATTTCAGTTATTTGACTGGATAGCCTCTGACATTTATTATAATCCTAAAATTCTATGGTTTCTTCAAGAATTCTTACAGGACAAAAGAAGAAATAGAAATTCAAGAGGTAGGATGGAGCCAAGATGGTGGCATAGAAGCAGGAAAACTCTGTGAGCTCCCCCCATAATCATTGCAAATACCTATAAATTATTACTCTAAAAAAACTTTAGAGCTATAGAACCCAAAAAGTGACAGAGAGAAACAAATCTCCCACTGAAGGCAGCTGGGCAGGCTGGCAGGAAGTATACATTGCAACTTGCTGGGAGCCCAACCCAGCTTGAGCCCAAGGTTATAGCCTCAGGGTGGCCCCAATCAACAGCTGCAGCAGACCATGGGAGAGTGGATCACCAGCAGCTATGGTGGTTTCCGGAATTATCAACCCATAAATGCCAAAGGCAAAGTAAAAGGTCAGTGTGGACTTTGGAACAGGGGACCTATAGTGTGGTCTGGCCTCTGCCCCCTGGAGGGAAAAGCAGCTGAGGTGAAGTGGCCATGCAGCTGCTGCCACATGGCTGCTTCAGAGCTCCTGGCTTGCAGATTGTAAGGGGACCAAGTGACCATTCAGAGGGATAATAGCTCTTGCTTTAACCTGCTAGGATCTGGATGACTGTCTTGGATGGAGGTCCTGGGATGTATGACCAGGTGCCAGAGCCTGTGGAGGCTTCAGAGAGGGCACCCAACTAATAGCTCTGGCAGCTGTAAAAACCCCAGCAATTTGGGACAAAGCTTTTCTCTCTGGAAGGAGAGCTCTACTCTGGCAAAAAGCTCAAAAGTCAGGAGGCAACATGAGCAAGAAAAGGAAGCAAAGCAAGCACAGCAATCTGACTTGGGATTCCTTTTTGGGGGGCAAAAAGGATCAAAGCATGGAAGAGGAGGAAGACAACTAAGTCAGAACTCCTGCAACAAAAGCTTTCAAGAAAAATATGAACTGATTACAGGTCATGGAGGAGCTTAAGAAGGATTTTGAAAACCAAATTAGAGAAGTAGAGGAGAAGAGAAGTGGAAGAGAAATGAGAAGGATGCAAGACAACATGAATTAGCGTCAACAACCTGACTGAAGAAAATAACACCTTAAAAAATTGACTAACTCAAATGCCAAAAGAGGCTCAAAAAGGCAATGAGGAGAAGAATGCCTTAAAAAGCCAAATTTGCCAGATGGGAAAAGAATTTTAAAAGCTCATTGAAGAAAATAATTCCTTCAGAATTATATTGCAGCAAATGGAAGCTAACAACTTTATGAGAAATCAAAATACTATTAAACAGATCCAAACAAATGAAAAAAAAAAAAGAAAGCAATGTGAAATATGTCATTGGAAAAACCACTGACCTGGAAAATAGATCCAGGAGAGATAATTCAAAAAATATTGCACTACCTGAAAACCATGATAAAAAAAAAAGAACCTAGAAACCATCCTTCAAGAAATTCTCAAGGAAAATTGCTCTGACGTTTTAGAATCAGAGGATAAAATAGAGGTCGAAAGAATTCACCAATCACCTCTTGAAAAGGATCCCAAAAAGAAAACTCCTAGGAATATTATAGCCAAGTTCCAGAGTTCCCAGATCAAGGAGTAAATATTACAAGCAGCCAGGAAGAAACAATTTGAATAGTGTGGAAAAACAATCAGGAAAATACAGGATCTGGCAGCTTCTACACTGAGGGATATAAGGGCATGGAATATGATATTCCAGAGGGCATGGGAGCTGGGATTAAAACCAAGAATCACCTACCTAGCAAAACTAAGTATCATTTTTCAGGGGAAAATATGGTCATTCAATGAAATAGAAGACTTTCAAGCATTCTTGATGAAAAAACCAGAGTTGAATAGAAAATTTGACATTCAGATACAAGAAGCAAGAGAAGCATGAGAAAGTAAAAAGGGAAAAGAAATCAAAAGGAACTTATCAAAGTTGAACTATTTACATTCCTACATGGAAAAACAATAATTGTAACTTATGAAACTTTTCTCAGTATGAGGACAGTTGAAGAGAATGTAAATGTACATATATACATATATACATATATATGCATACATATATATGTCTATATAGGAGGTTATATGTGTATATGAATACATGAGTATGTATATATATATACATATATATATACGTGTGTGTGTGTGTGTGTGTGTGTGTGTGTGTGTGTGTGTGTGTGTACAACAAGTATACATAGACAAAGGGCACAGGACCAATTGAATAGGAAGGGATGATACTTAAAAGGTGAAATTGAGAGGTGAGAGAGGAATATAATGAGAGGAGATAGGGAAAGACAGAATGGGGTATATTATCTCATATAGAAGATGCAAGGGAAAACTGTTACAATGGAGGGGAAGAACAGGAAGGCAAAAGGGAATGGGTCAACCTCACTCTCATTGAATTTGGCTTAGGGAAGGAATGACATACACACTAAATAGGGTATCTCACTCTACAAGAGAGTAGGATTAAAGGGATTGAGAGGGGGGATGATGGAGGGGAGGGCAGGTTGGGGGAGAGGGTAGTAAGAAGCACACACTTTTGAAAAGGGACAGGGTCAAAGTAGAGAATAGAACAAATGGATGGCAGGAAAAGATAATGTTATGGGAATGGGAATTTAAGATCTTCCCTGCCCCTAGGCCTTTTGATAGGCTTAAGAACATCTGGAACCTGTGGTGGGAGTCTTGGTTTTCAGGAATGCCTACACCTTAGTGCTGTGTGATTGGGTTTTGACATTCTCTGAGCCAGGAGAAGGTTATATATACCCTGATGTGAGGCTCTGCTTTGGGGCTCACTTTGAGAAGTCTTGTGTGATTTGACTAGACATCAAATCTGGGCAGCCGTCAAGCCCCCCAGCTTTGAAAAACAAGATATTGGTGCTTCCCTCTCTGGTAACTGTGACTAATATGGATGTAATGGTCAGACAGTTGGAGGCCTATCTGCTGAAATGTTTCTCTGTCTGCTTGTAACTTGTTTGTATTCTCTGAAGTTCAGGGTGCTGACCTTTTCCCCCTGAACTAGGTAAACGACATATGTTTGATTAAAGCAAGATTATTAACCCATTTTGAGTTGCTTTCCTTTAGAAAAGCAGATCTAAGATCCTGTGTTGACAGCCATCCTGGGGATGCTAGGGTGCTTGCTACTACAGATGTAGGGAAATATAGTCAGTCTTTCATAATATATCAACTATGGAAATGTTTTACATAGCTATACATGTACAAGCTATATTGAATTGGTTATCTTCCCAGTAAGTGTGGGTGAGAAGGGAGGAAGGGAAAGAATATGGAATTCAAAGTTTTAAAATCAAATGTTTAAAAATACACACACACACACACACAAACACACACACATATATTTTACATGCAACTGGGAAATAAGATATACAGGCACTGGGATATGGAGATCCATCTTGCCCTACTGGAAAGTCAGAGGGGGAATGGGGGATGATATAGGAGAGAGCAGATTGGGGGAGGGGGTATTCAATGCTTTTGCTGTTTTGTGGTGGTGGGTAGGGGAAAGACAGGGAGAAAATGTATAACTCAAATCTTGTATAAATGAATGATGTAAACTAAAAATAAACATTAAAAAAATAAAATAAAATAAAATTGGAAAAAAAAAGAAATTCAAGAGGTAGGTCAAGAGAATTCATTTTTCAACATAGGAAAATCTGAACATGTTTGAAAGTTGAGGTGCAGGAGTAAGTGGAAAGTTAGAGGTTGCACATGCTAGAAAAAAAAGTAGATAATTGAGAGAGCAAAGTCCTAAATTGGCTAGAATTAGGTAGATTAGAAGATAAAGACATTGACCTTTGAAAGGAAAAGGAGCACATTTTATCACACAGGAGATAAGGAAAACAGAGATGTTTAGAAGGATCAAGGAAGAAACTCATTCTTGATCTTCTAATATTTAATAACCTGATACCCAGTTGCAATTACAGTCTATCCCTTAAGAAATCCTTTTGAATCATGTAGTCAGCAAACACCTTTTCCTTCCTTTGGACTCTCATAGTATTTATAATACATAATATTCATTTTTAAATCAGCTATGTAAATGTGATAAATCATACATTATTATACAGAATTATTTGTCATGAATTACATTTTTGAAATTGTTATGTAAGGAAAGTTAAAAGATAATTTGGGCAAATTATTGTACATGACAAAATAATACAGAATGAGAAAGTTTGGATGGACTGCTATCTGTACCTTTCAAGGGAATATTTACATCCACACAGAGCAATTAAAATTCTTAAATCAACAAATACATATTTGTCCCTTTTAAGAGCAAAGCATTGTGCTAGTTCCTAATGATAAAAAGATTAAAAAAACAAAGCAATTCTTGTCCTCAAAAAGCTAACATTCTGCTGGAATTATACAACATACGGATTATGAAGTACACATATGCCTACACAGAGATGTATATGTTTGCTCTCTTTCTCTAAACAGATATGTATATATACAATTAATTGTGTTCGTATGTATGTTGTTGTTCAGTCAAGTCTGACCTCATTTGGGATTTCTTGGCAGAGATACTGGAGTGGTTTGCCATTTCCTTCTCCAACTTGTTTTATAGATGAGGAAACTTACATCACACAGGGTTAAGTGACTTGCCCAGTATAACACAACTAGCAAATGTCTGAGGCCAGATTTGAATTCAGGAAGATTAGTTTTCCTGACTCCAGGTCTAGCTCTCTATCCTAACTGCAGGCAGGGCACTTTATACAGTATACCACCTAGCTGCCCATAAATACATATAGTTAAGTGTCTGTGTGTGTGTGTGTGTGTATGTATGTATGTAAGTATGTGTAATGTGTTTATGTATGTGTGTATATATGTATATATACTTTACATATGATTAAATGTTTATAAATTATATGCAAATAAATTTAATTATATATAATCTCACATGCATACATGTGTATAAATATGCTTAATCACATATACTCATAAGTGTGTGTGTATATATACATATATATGCATATGTCTTTAGATCAGTCCTATGACCTTATTGGTAGGGGAACTTATGAAGAAGTTCCTTCTACCAACAGAGAAGGGGATCTGTTCTGTAATTCATATTCCAGACGAGTTGTCTAGGGCACTGAGAAGATTTAAGTGAGTCACCCAAATTTATATAACAAGACTGTATCAGAAGCAGGATATGGTCATTCTAACTCAGAAGGCAGTTGTTTAACCACTAGTCTATTCTATCTTCAGTGCTGCTCTATGGTCACCCAATTACCAAACTTTTTTTTTGTTTTGTTTTTCTTTATTGTTTTCTGTGATGGCTGTTAAAGACAGAGAAAGGTGTCTATATACTAACATTTTTGCAATATTGCTTTTTAGTGTAGAAAGGAAAAGGTAACAAGGTGGGTTTATATCAATTGGGGTATGGCTAAGCAAAATGTGGCATAGGAATGCAACAGAATATCACTGCCCCAAAAGGAGAACAAACAAGAGGAATTCAGGTATATCTATATTTATCTATCTGTTCCAGTTGTAGACCTGGAGTTGGGAAAACCAGAATTCAAGTCCAACCTCCCTCACTTATTGTGTAACCTTGGGCAAACCATTCAACTCCTCTCTCCATCAGTTTCTTTATCTTTAAAATGGGAATAATAAATGCATCCACCTCCCAGGACTGTGGTGAGGATAAAATGAGGCATTTGTAAAGCTGCTTTTAGGTTTACCTTAAAGCAAGATATAAATGCTATGCTATTCTTACCTAGTGTGGTAAGTTATGATAGGTGTGAAGCTGAATCACAACAAATATATCCTAAGGCAGTAACAACAAAAAGAGAAACAATCAAATAAAGCTAATTAATGAGTAATTATAAAGTCAAAGCCAGTCCCCCACCCCCATGGCCACCCAGGCTCCTCTCTTGAGGTCCCAGCCTGAAGCAAGTCTATGGAACAACCCCGAAAGGCAGGTGGCGGTGGGGGATGGGAAGAATGCTCATACAGCCCTTGGTGGTTGGCAGTGGCCTTAGTGGTCAAGGCTGGGACAAACTCCCTTCACTGCCTCCTATGAGAAAAGGGAGTTACGCTGCTCTGGCTGTAAAACCAGGGATGGACTCAGAGACACCAGACACACCTTCTCGTGAGACTGCCATGGGGTATCCTTCATACAGCCTCTCGCAGAAAGCTTCTCGCGAGACTAATCCAGGTAACCTTGAAAGCCTGAGTATGCGGTGGGGCCTCCGGTACTGAGAGATTCTCGCGAGATGAAGGACGCGAGTACAGGATCACCATAGCTGGTGGACCTTGAGGAGCATCAGAAATTTAAATCCGAGTCCGAGTCCTGGAGGCTTAATAAATGGGTAGGAATTTTTGTTCCTAGATGTCTAGGTTGTGCTTTTCACTGAATCTTTAACAAAGCAAACATTTATTATGCTCTTATTATATGCCAAGTATTATGCTAAGCCCTAGAGGTACAAACAGAAGGAAATGCAGGGGTGGCTGAGCTGGGCTCACTCCTTAAATGCAGGATCTGGGAGGAGTCATCCAGTAAGAGGGCGGGGACCCAGGCTTTGCAGCTACTTCCTGAATATGCATTCTAGGCTTGGTAAGAAGTGCTTTTCTAGAGCTACATGCATATCTGTGGATGCTTGGTTCATACATCTTTTGCTGAGTGTGAGGTGAAAACAGGAGTTTTTTTTTTTAATTGCATTTGTTTTAAGAGTGATTTGGAGCATTCTTTCATGTGGTTGTTAATAGTTGTCAGTTCTTTAGAGATTTTTGTTCCTGTCATTTGGGCACTTGTCTATTGGAGGTCTTTTGGTCTTATATAGATATAAATTTATCTATATCTATATATATTTATACCTATAATGAATAGGTATATCCTAATGCAGGATCATTTAAAAAAAAATTTCCACGAGGTGCTTAGAAATACCTATATTCTTTACCAATTACATTTAGGGAATACCTTCCAGAAATTTGTTTAGTTCTATATTTTCTTTTTTTTACATTCTGTTAGACTTAGCAAAAACTGAGAGACATTGGAGTTGCCTGTCATTATTGTGTTACTTTCTATGACCCTTGTAACTCAGCTGATTTTTCCTTTATAAATTTAGATGCTTGGGAGTTTGGAATATGTGCATTTTTTATATTGTTTTGTTACCTATGGTTATTTTCAGCAGATGGTACTTTTCTTGTTTATTCCTTTCTTATGTTTTGAATGTTTGTTTTTCCATTGTCTGATAACATGATTACAACACCTACTTTTTTCAGATTCACTTGATGCATAATATCTTGCTTCCTACTTCTTGGCAAACAAGTCATGCATTCCCTAGAGGTACACAGTGCAACATACAGCTTCAGATTCCCCTAATGTCGAATTTGTATTGCTTGGCTATACTTTAGGGGAGTGTTACAAGCAGAGCAAGGTTGTTGGACAATGGTAGTGGTGGGAAAAGAAAGAAAATACCATTAAATAAACATATTGAAATATGCAGAGTAGAAAGGAAGAAATCGGAGGGGGCCAATCAAGCAGAAACTTTCCTTAGTATCTTGGAGGGAAGAAGGCAGAGCAATTGGGGTTAAGTGACTTGCCCAAGGTCACAGGGCTAGTAAGTGTTAAGTGTTTGAGGCCGGATTTTATCTCCGGTCCTCCTGACTCCAGGGCAGGTGCTCTATTGACTGTGCCACCTAGCTGCCCCTCCTTTTTTTTCTTAAAAACAACTTTTATTTGCTATATAATTATAACAATTTTATAATTCTTTCAACAATTGATATTCTGTCATATATTACTTTTGCTTCAATTATAGCATCAAACAAGAGGGTCTGAGTACTGGAAGAACTGATGTTGATTTCCCATCTGTCTGTCCCCATCTTGTTTTGTTTTACTTTTGGCCCACATCTGTGATTTTATTGCTATAGGAAGCTGTCAGGGTGGAAAGTTACTTCACTTATCCAGATCATCTAACTCCTCTATAACCTATGATATTAAAATATTGATCTAAGAGGTTCTGTGATTTGTTCAAGCTCACATAGCCAGTATATTTGAGGCAGAACTTAAACCCAGGTGTTCTTAAATCCAAAGCTGACTCTCTCACTCTTCTATAACTGGTTGCCACTAAGTTTGTTTGATAAATTACTTCACGTGAAATTAAAGTGAAACCATCAAAAGAAAAGCAATTAAATTATTTACACACAAAATATCCATAGCAGGTTATCAGTTACTCCCTCTGTGGTCTGTGTAAACTTTTTTTTTTGTCCATTCATTCCTATATATCTGTGGATACCTTTTTTCTTTACATTAGAGGAGCAGTGGGAAGACACACTAATGTATTGTAGATGGAGCTAGGAATTGGTTCAACTGGTCTGCAAGACAGTTTAGAATTATACTATGAAAACTGACTAATTATCCTCTTTTTTGTTGTTTGTGTTTTTTTTTTTTCCGTTTCTGTAGGGTAGTTGGGGTTAAGCAACTTGCCCAAGGTCATATGGCTAGTAAGTATTAAGTGTCTGAGGCCGGATTTGAACTCAGGTCCTCCTGGCTTTAGGGCCAGTGCCACCACCTAACCACCCCAGTCCATTCTCTTTTAAATCTAAGAAATCCCACTGCTAGACATAAAGTCCAAGGAGGTTAAAGACAAAAGGAAAGGTCACATATACACAAAAAATAACTATAGCATAACTTCTTGTAGTAGCAAAGGATTAAAAATGAAATAGATGCTCATCAATTGGAGAATGAATAAACAAATTGTCAATGCAATGGATTATTAGTGCAGTATAAGAAATAATGAATATGAAAAATTCAGAGAAACATGGGAAAACTTTTCAGGAGCCAATAGGGTGAAGTAAGCAAAACCAAGCAAACATTATTCATGTTGACTATAACAATGTAAGTTGATAGAGCAACAGTTGTAAGAATAATGAAATGAAACAGTGCTGTGTAATTGCAATGATAAAGATTTCCCAGAAATAAAAGAATTGGAAATTGTGGGGATGCCTATCAGATGGAGAATGTCTGAGCAATTTATGGTATATGAATGAGATGGAATGCTGTTTTTTCTAAGAAATGATGAGCAGACAGATTTCAGAAAAAAAATTGTAAAGACTTTAATGAACTGACAGTGAGAAAAGGGAGCAGAACTAGGAGAATATTGTGCCCGGTAACAGCAACATTTTGCAGTGATCAACTACAATAGACTTAGCACTTTTGAGCAATACAGTGATCTAAGACAAGTCCAAAAGACTTGTGATGGGACATGCTATCCACATCCAGAGAAAGAACAGTGGAGCCTAAATGCAGATTGACACATACTATTTTCACTTTTGTTGTTCATTTTTTTAAATTTTATCTTTCTTGTGATTTTTCCCTTTTGTTTCAATTCTTCTTTCATGACAATACTAATATGGATATATGATCAACATGATTATACATATATAACCTGTATCAGATCGCCTACTTTCTTGGGGAGTATAATGGTAATGGAATTTGAACACCACAAATGGATGGACTTGTTGATGGAACAAGAGGGGGCTGAACTGGGAGGAGTTGCTGTCCTGTATAGGGAGAAGCCCAAGCAGCATTGTGGAGGCAGAGAGAGAGAGACAGAGACAGAGAGAAACAGACAGAGAGAGAGAGAGAGAGAGAGGAAGAGAGAGAGAGAGAGAGACAGAGAGACAGAGAGACAGAGAGACAGAGAGACAGAGAGATAACTGCCAGTTGGAGCTGTCCAGGACCTCAGAGAACTGCTCCCTGGAGCTGCTGAGAATTGAGGAGACACTACTGTGGTGCTGGTACTTCATCTGTCTGTTTTGATGGTACTTGGTCAGATGTGTTTGTTGATAGAGGCATCAGACCTCCTTGGGCCTAGGTTGATTTCAAAGATAGAAAGTGAATTGACACATTTATTGTGTCTTTGTTAAGCTTTGTCTTCCCAGGAACAGAAACTGCTGAGAACTTGCCTCCCGGTCCAGATGAAGAAAAGATCTCTTCTTGGGTATGGAATGCTGTGATGATATTGTAACCTAGTTGTGACCCAGGGGTGGATGGCCTTTGTGCTTTGTGACTGACCAAATGAATGTACTTTTTTTATGATTGGAAACTAATCTCCGATTGAGATTACCTTGGGGTGGAATACTTTGACTTTTGTACTTTGTGATTGAATTGAGGATTTACTAAATGATTGAGTTACCCTGTGTTTTGATTTTCTTGTTTCTGTGAATGTTTTGCCTTAATCTGTTACTGAATAAATGGAGAGTTACTATGCTTGTAATCTTTTTTTTTTTTTTTGCTTGTTGGAGGGCAATTGGGGTTAAGTAACTTGCCCAAGGTCACAAGGCTAGGTTTGTTTGTGTGTGCTTTAAGTTTCTGAGGCTGGGAACCGAACTCAGGTCCTTCTGACGCCAGGGCCGACGCTCTATTCACTGTGCCACCTAGCCACCCCCTATGCTTGTAATCTTGAAAGTTGCTTGTGCTTGGCATTACAGGGAGGGAGAAGGATAGAGAGAAAAATATGGAACTCAGAATTTTATAAAAATGAATGTTGAAAACTATCTTTACATGTAATTGGAAAAAAACTAAAATACTATTAAGTGTAAAAAAATAAAAGAAGCCAAGTGAACCTCCATCCGTTCTTTGCTGAGGTGGGAGACTATAGATGTGTAATATGTGTATATTGTTGAATCTGGTTTATGTATTGGTTAATGTTGCTGAACAGTTTATTCTTTTTTCTTTCATTTTTATTCTTTTTTATTCATTTTTATAAATGTATTTTATTCTGAAGAAATAAAACCAGCATTTCTATAACACAGTAGAATAGGAAAAAATGATTGTACATGAAACTATACATCTGTTATGTACAACTTGTTATTCCTTTTAAATATATAATAAATTTATCATGTAACTTTTTTCTTTTTTTTTCTTCCCATCCTAGAGATGGGTGATGGGGACTTACTACATAAAGGATAGATAATTTATTTATTGAGACATTGCAGTAACATTAAAATAAAATATAGAAATACAAACTGAACTGTTAACTGTTTTTTCTTTTCCCATCATATATTTTATCCTCCTTCTGTTGATTTCATGGGCCATTCCTCATTCTTTGGATGCCCTTCCTCCTCTGACCATTAAAATCCTTCTCTTCCTTCAAAGTCTAGCTCATATTCTATTTCTTCCATGAAATTTTTCTTTGTCCCAGCTGAGATTGATCTTTTTTACTTCAGTTTTCATATAACACATTGTTTGCCGTTCTCATTTGCTGCTATCACATTTTACCTTTATTTATAGATGATCCTTCCCCAGCATATTGTAAATTCTTTGAATTAAAAAATGAAGGAATTGGATTACATAGGTGTTTCTAAGCTCCCTTCCAGCTGTAAATTCTGTGATCCCATGATGTAAATTAGGGCATACATTATTTTTCCATCTTTATAAACCTAATGTTTAGACTAGTATCTGGTGCATAGTTGGTGCTTAATAAATGTTTGTTGACTTAAACTAAGTTGAAGATAAGAAACAAAGGAAACTTTCCTAGTGGTCATTTTATCACCATAATAGGAAAGAGTTAATGATATAGCATAGATCTTTTGAAGTTCTGCTCCTGATATTCTAGTGAATTATGAAATATTTCAAACCAATGGGTGAACTTTATACTCTTAACTCTTTCTGGTGCTCAATTCATATTAAATTTCTGCCTAAGCCTAAGAGTACTATATATTTGTATAGTGCTTTTTATAATTTTCAAAACCCTTTTACTATCTTATAACTACCGAATCCTCATTATAACCTTGTTGAGATAGGCAGGGCAGTGGGGGTGGCTAGGTGGTGCAGTGAATAGAGCACTGGCCCTGAAGTCAGAAGGACCTGAGTTCAAATACAGCCTCAGAAACTTAACACAAAAAACTAGCCGGGTGACCTTGGGCAAGTCACTTAACACCAATTGCCCTCCAAAAAGCAACAACAACAAAAAAAGAATTGAGATAGGCAGGGCAAGTGTAATTATCCCCATTTTACAGATTTAATTCAATAAATATTCATTAAATAAACATAATATGTGAGATATTGGAGATAAAAAGACAAAAATGGAGATAGCTAAGAAAAATTCAGTCAGTGAAAAAAAAATGAGAAAATTTAGCCTCAGAGCAACCCAGTGTCTTGCCTAAAGCCACACAGATTAAATAGAGGAATCAGAAATTCCAGATCTATAGGTGCTGAATCCAGTAGTGTTTCTTTTTTATCACAGTGCTGGGAAAAACTCAGAGATCAGAGGAATTTTGACCATCTGGCCAAATCAGTATCAATGTGATATGATTATTAGGATGTTATCTTTGTCTAACCTTGCCCAAATGCCATGGCACAAATAAATGTCAGCAAAGAAAAATAGAACCACTTGTTTAGTGTGTAAAGACAAATTGTATATATAATATGCCATGTTCCTTAGAGTAGGAAAAATATGATGATGTCAAAAAAAGTGGAAACAGCCCATATCACCATCTGATCAAAAACATTCCTTAGGCATTTATTTATTCATGGCAGCCTCATAAGGATCATGAGAATTATTTGGATTGTAATAGCTACTGACTTCTACGATCTCAAGCATGCAACACGAATTTAGCAAAAAAATAAAAAATATAGGGAGCAAATCAACAACATTTATTTAACTTCCAAGTACTATATACTAAGTACTTGGTAATACAAAGAAAAGGTGAAATTGGTCTATGACTTCAAGGAGTTTACCTTCTAATGTAATATATGACAAGTACATAAATAGGTATATATGAAATAGATGTAAGGTAGATAGGAGATGTTAAATGGTAAGTAAATAGGTGACCTTGAATGGTAAGTAAATGGGTATGTACAGGATAGATACAAATTAGATGGAAGATTGCCTTAGAAAAGACTAGAAACTGGAAGGAGGGAGGGAAGGAGATAACAGAAAAGACCATGCAGAAAGTATCATCTGAGTTGAGCCTTAGGGGTTCTTAGAAGCAAAGGAGAGTCGACAAAACATTCTAAATACGGGGTATATCCAAGCCAAAGTTATGGAGATTGGAGGCACTGTGGTGCAATGGGGAGAAGGTTGAATTTGATCTTGTTTCCCATCTCTTCTTCTTGCTATCTATATGACCTGAAGCAAGTCACTTCAACTTTCTGGGCCTGAGTTTGTCTTCTTTAAAATGAAGATCATGTACTAGATGATCTCTGAGGTCCCCTCTTGTTCTAAAACTATGATCCTATGAACTCCACCAACTTTTTTGACAACTGATGCAGTTTTCCTAACTGAAGAGACATCATTTTCTAGATATCTTTTCTACATCTTCACATCTATTTTCCATGTAGTTTATTGTCTGTGTTTTTTCCCTAGCTTTTACTGCTAATAGAAATGAATAATAAATATTTTACGGGAATAGGGATGCATTGCTTAGCATTCAGTGCCAGTGTCTGGTAGAACCAATGCATAAAACACGGTGTTAGTCAGCCATTTAGCAGCATGTGGGTGTAGTGTTAGAACTCATATACATGCAGAAGTTTAATACAGCATGAAAAAGGTAATATTTTCAACTCATATAAATGAAAGTCACTCATGGAATGGGTGCACTCATTTCCTAACAAATTGTGAAAGTAAAGCTATGCCAAACTATTTGGATTTGGGGCCACTCCTGAGATTTCTTGAGCTGAGGGAACTCAGTGAAGAAAATCCCCTCTACTAGTACATATCAGTACCTGTTTGGCCCCTTATAGGTTTTTTTTTTTTATCAAATGCTTTATTAACTTCTAGTTTACATCATTCATTTCTGCAAGATTTTGAGTTACAAGTTTTCTCCCTGTTTTTCCCCTCCCCACCACCCCAAAATAACGATCCCACTGGATATCCCCTCCTCCAATCTGTTCTCTCCTATATCTTCTCCCTTACCCCCTCCAACTTTCCAGTAGGGCATGGTGAATCTCTGTGCCCCAGTGCTTGTATATCTTATTTCCCATTTACATGTAAAATAATATTGATAATAGTATATATATATATATATATATATATATATATATATGTGTGTGTGTGTGTGTGTGTATTTCAAATATATATATATATATGTGTATGTATATATATATATATATTTTTTTTTTTTTTTAAACATTTGATTTTAAAACTTTGAATTCCAGATTCATTCCCTTCCTCCCATGTCACCCACCCTTACTGGGAAGATAAGCAATTCAATACAGGTTGTACATGTGTAGCTCTGTAAAACATTTCCATAGTAGATATATTGTAAAAGACTGACTATATTTCCCTTTCTCCTATCCCACCTCCCACTTATTCTATTCTCTACTTTGATCTTGTCCTTTTTCAAAAGTGGGTGCTTCCAACTTCACTCCCCCACAGCTTGTCCTCACTTCCATCATACCCCCTCTCATCCCCTTACCCCCTACTATCCTGTAGGGTTAGATACTATATTTAGTATGTATGTCATTCCCTCCCTAAGCCAAATTCAATGAGAATAAGGTTGACACATTCTCTTTTGACTTCTGTTCTTCCCCTCCATTGTAACCATTTTCCCTTAACTCTTCTATGAGAGGTAGTTTACCCCAATCTGTCTCTCCCTATCCCCTCTCATTGTATTCTTCTCTCACCTCCAATCTAATTCTGAAGTAATGATTCTCTTCAGTGAGCTTTTGAGATTCTTTTTTCTTTCTGGCAAATTCAGCTTTTTAAGGCATTCTTCTCCTCATTGCCTTTTTGAGCTTCTTTTGCCATTTGAGTTAGTCTATTTTTAAGGTATTTTTTTCAGTCAGGTTGTTGACTATAATTTCATAATTTTCTTGCATCGTTCTCATTTCTCTTCCCAATTTTTCCTCCACTTATTTGGTTTTCAAAATTATTTTTAAGCTCCTCTATGGCCTGTAACCAGCTTGTATTTTTCTTGTAAGCTTTTGGTGCAGGGGTTCTAACTTCACTGTCTTTCTTGTGTGCCATGATTTGATCCTTTTTGTTCCCAAAATAGGAATCTAATATTGGATTCCTCTGTTTACTTTGCTTCCCTCATTTACTCATGTTGCCATTCAATTACTTGACTTTTGGGCTTTTTGCCACAGTAGGACTCTGCTCCCAGACAGGGGAGCTTCATATCAAACGCTGGGGTTTTCTCACCTGCCAAAGGTATTAGTTGTGTACCCTCTCTGAAGCCTCCACATGCTCTGGCACACTGGTCACACACCCCAGTACCTCCACTCTAGACCGCAATCCAGATCCAAGCAGGTTAAAGCAAGAGAGATTACCCCTCAGCCTGGTTGCTTGGTCCCCCTAGAGTCTGCAGACCAGGAGCTGGAGCTGCCACTGGATGGCAACTGCACAGCCCCTGCAACTCAGCCACTTCTCTCCCCAGGAACAAAAGCCAATGCACTCTGAATTCCCAGGTCCCAAAGTCCACACTGCACTGACCTCTCACTTTGTCCTTGGCATCTGTGGGTTGATAATTCTGGAAACTGCCACAGCTGCTAGTGATCTGAAGACTCTCCAGCCAGTGGTTAATCATGCCTGACCTGGGGCTAAAACCCCTGGCTCCCGGGCATGGTTGGGGTTGGCTCCTAGAGTGCTGTACTGGCTGCTCCCTGCCGGCCTGCCAAGAAGCTGTCCTCAGCAGAAGGTTAGCTTCTTTGTGTCATTTTGTGGGTTCTGTAGCTCCAAAGTTTGTTCAGAGTCACCTTTTACATGAATTGGAGGAGGTGAGAGCTGGAGCCCAGTGGAAGTCCTGTTTCTACTCTGCCATCTTGACTCTGCCCCCCCTTCCCCCTTACAGGTTTAAAGAGTGCTCTGGGGCACTGAAAGGTGAAGGTGACACTTAGCAAGAGTTACACAGGTTATGTCAAAGGTAGGAATTGATTCCAAGTCTTTATCTCCATACATTGGACAATGCTGCCTTTTGTGCTAAAGTGCATCAAAGATACTTCCAAATAGTATCATTTTTCCAAGACAATGTAGCATGAATTCCACTACTTGGAATAAAGCAGAGGGAAAGGAAAACAAGGTAAATCCAAACATAAGGGAATTGGCATCTAGCATGGGATGACTGAACCCTCTCTCTCTTTCCAGTATTCAACTTAAAATGATAGCACTGTCTTCATCTTGGTAGAAGATGCAATAAGAAAAGAATAGACACAGGATAGAATGGGTCACAAAAGATGTGATATTTTTTTGATGTATCATAGGATACAGTGAAGGCTCTTAGTTCAGTTATTATTCCTCTTTTATTTTGACACCTTTCTGTCTGCTACATGCTTTGTTATACAGGAATAAGCCACTTGTCCAGTGCCAGGTCGCCACATGGCTGGAAATAAGCAGAAGTCTCTTAGCAGCAAGTAAGTGCCACAGAGTTTATTTCCTTTACTCTGTAGGGGAGGTACAGTCATCTTCAACCCTTCTGAAAAGAAAAAAGAAAAAAAAAGAACAATTGTATGTTAAGTCTCACAAACTGACAGTTACAGAAGTGGTAGATGGTAGCAGAGGAGAGGGAAAACAAAAACAAAAAGTCACAACTGTATGAACACACTTGAAGCAGTGTGATAATCTGGGATAGGAGCAAGTGGTTGTACTCATCTCAGCAACTTTTGATAACAATCAGTCAATCAACAAACATGCATTAAGCTCTTGTTACATTAAGCTCCTATGCTAGGTTCTGAGGATTTAATAAACAAGTAAAACAATCATAGGATAATAGAGCTAGGAGAAACCTCAGATACTTATGAGTCCAGCCCTCCCATTTTGCAGATGACAAATGAGGAAACTGAGGCACAGAGCTGTCAAGCATATTTTATAGTGTCTGAGATAGCATTTGAATATCGTTTCTCCAAGCCCCTATCCTTTATTCTATAGAATCCCTACTCTTAGAAATAGTTTATATTCTATCAGGAGAGACAACACATACATAATTATAAGTAGAAAAAAGGTATATAGAATAAATGTAAGTAATTATGGAAAGAAGTGCAATTGCTTAGTGGTAATTAGAAAAGGTTTTAGGTAAAAGACAGTTTTGGGGATTTATCTTGAAGGAGGAAATACTATGAAGTGGAGTTGAAGAGAAAAATGTATTCTATACATGGGGAATGATCAGGGAAGAGGCAAAATAATAAAAATGGAGTACTGTGTGTATGTGTGTAATAGAAAGAAGGGAAGTTTTGCTGGACCACAGATTATAGGAAGGAGAGTAATGTATAATGAGACAAGTAAGAAATTTAGGGCCGGAGTGTGAATTGTTTTAAATGTCAAACACAGAAGTTTATATTTTATAATAGAGACAACAGAGAGCCACTGACATTTATTAAGTAGGGAAGTGACATGATCAGATTGGCCCATAAGCAAAATCGCTTTGACAGCTGTGTGAGAATGTATTTGAGTCAGGAAAAAAAAGAAAAAAACCAAAAACTTGAGGCAGGGAGACAGATTACGATAGTTGAGAGATTTTGAGGACCTGAACTGGTAAATAGTGAGAAAGGGTCAACTGTGAGGCATGTTGTGGAGATAGGTTCTGTCAAAGGCATAGGCACTCTTCCAGAATGTGTGTGAGTGTGTGTGTGTAATATACATGTGTATATATACCTACACACACACACACACACACACACACACACACCATCATCTGGTCATCTTACTATCTTAATATAAGTGATAATTAAACCCATGGGAGCTAATGAGATCACCAAGGGAAACAGTTTAGAGAAAGAACAGAAGAAAGCTAAGGATAGTCTGAGGAACTCCTAGGCTTAGGGGTCATGTGGCTGATGAGTTAGCAAAGGAAACTGAGAAGGAATTATTCAGACAAGTAGGAGTAGAACCAGGAGACATAAGTAACACAAAATCCCTGAAAGAAGTGCATACCTAGAAGGGAATCATCAACAATGTCTAATATGGAAGAAAGCTCAAGGGTGAAGACTGAGAAAAGACTATCAGATATGACAATTATAAGATTGTTGTTAACTTTAGAGAGAACAGTTTTAACTGAGTAAGTTTACAACTGATGTTGGAAGCCAGATCACAGAGGAGTGCTACAATATATAGTATTGTTCAGCAAATTTAAACTTTGAAATAATTCACAGAATCTCAGAGATGGAAGGTACTTTAGAGGTCATTGACTCTAACCCCAACCTGAAAGAATACTTTCTGCAGCATTCACCAAATTGAACCTATACTCTGCTTGAAGATCCCAGATAACAGGTACACATGACTTAATAAAGCAATACATTTTACTTTAGACAGAGCTCATAGTTAGAATTTTTTCCTTTGTATTAAGCCCAAACTTTGTCCCCTGAAATATTTTATCCATTTTTCTCATAGGTCCTCTGAAATCAAGAACAATTCTAATCATTCATCTATATGACAGCACATCAAACTCATAAAAAGAGCTATCATATCACATCTTTTTTACATTCAGTTCCTTTATTTTATCTTTGTCAATTAGGTACCATTGAATAAGTATCTACTAAACACTTACTTTGTGCCAGTCAGTATGCTAAGTGTTGGGAATGCAAAGAAAGGCACATTCTAAAGGGGGAGACAAGATGTAAGCAAATGTGTGTAATGTTCATGGAATATGAAGGTCTTCATTGTCCATTAATAGGCCTATGTGACCATGTGTGTTCAATCACAGATGCCTTACTGCTTTGAGCTCCAGCCCAGCCATGGTACATCCTGAGTCACATAGAGCCCATTGGGGGAGGAACTTGCCCAAGGAAGAGCTTGCTTAGGTGGAAGCTTGCTTACAGGGAGGCTTGCTTGTAGGAGGTCTTTAACAACTTTTGGTACTAAACTAAGTCATGAGGGTTGTGGTGCCTTCTGGCTCTGAGCCTATTAATTGGAAACTATATATACTGGGAGGTTGGTATTTTACTTTGGGGGTTTGCTTATGAGAAGGACCTTTTGATTCCTTGGACAGGACTCTGAGTAGCTCTTTGTTAAGAGCTCCCCACGCCCCCAGCTCCTCAGAGATTTGTGCCCTCCTGGTCTGATGGTGTATTTAGGAGGTTGTATTACTTTGTTCAGGCAGTATGAAACCTGTCTGTTGAATCTCTGTGCAAATTTCTCTGCTTGTATTTTCCATTATCTGTAGAGTATGATTGTTGACCCCTCTAAAACTTGTTTTCCTTTAGAAAAGCAGTTCAAAGCATCTTTGCTAGCAGCCATCCTGGGTGTGCTAGCGTGCTTGCTATTACAATGTGTACAAGCAAAATATATACAGATTAATTTGGAGGGAATCTTAGAGGGAAGGAATGGGAAAAGGCTTCTTGCAGAAGGAATTTTGTCTGAGACTTGAGAGAAGAGAGAGAAGTAAGGAGAAGATGATAAGGATGGAGAACATTCCAGAAATGGGGGACAGCCAGGGAAACTGCCCTGCTGGGTGATGGAATGTCTTGTCCAGTGAACAACAAGGAAACCGGTGTCACTGGATTGTGGAAGAGAGAGTGAGGAATCACGGATGATAGTTTGTGAGCCTCTAGTTAGGAAAATGGTGGTGCTATTGACAATAATAGGAACATTTGGAAGGGGGAAGGGTTTGAGGGAAAAGTTAATGTGTTAATTTTCAGCATTTAGATGTCTATGAATAAAGCAGCTGGAGCTACTTCATGGAGCCTTGTGTGGGTAGTCTCCGGAGCCATTATGATCCTAGATACTCAGCACTGAACTTATTCCAGATTTTGTGTCTTTCTTACAATGTGATGCTCCAAACCGAATCCAATTCTCTAGATATAGTCTGAACTGGAAGGAGTACAATGGGATTTTCATTCCTTTCATTCTGTATACAATGACTCTTTTAAAGAAGTCTAGGAGAAATTATTTACTTGCTTTAACTGCCAAGTCTATTTAAATTGAATTTATGTTTCCCTGTAACTCAGATGTTATCTTCAAGAATTGTTATCTGTTGATATCTCTCCTAAAAAATTTGTGAAGCTGATTCTTTGGACCCAAGTGTCAGATATTTCACTTATTACTGCTGAATTCCATCTTATTTGAATCTAGCATATTGTTCTACCAGGGTGGGTTGTGGAACCTGTTGCCTGGAGTTCCACATGTGGTCCTCTAGGTTCTCAAGTGCAGTTTTGATTGAATCTAACCTTCCCAGAAATTTTTATCTAGGCTATAAGGAACTTTTATGATCCTGACCCTTATCCAACATTTAGATATCCTTCCCTGCTTCACATGTTTGATTTATATACTTATCTTACTTACTTATACTATATATCTTATCTTACTTATATACTTATACATTCATCCAAGTTTTCATAAAAATATAGAACCCAGGACAGATCTAGGGAACATTTTACTAGTGACCTTCTTTCAAATTGGTATTGACTTTAAGAATGATTCTTTTGTTCTATTCAATTAGTTCTGAATCTATCTCCCTGTATTGTCATCTAGACTAGAGGTATGAAACACACTGCCTGTGGGCACTAACATTCCCTATGTGACCCAAATCAGATTAAAATATAATTGAAAATATTTATCAAAATAAATAAAAGTCAGGTAAAATATAGATAACATTAATTTTAAAAATAAGTCAATATGCAGTCCTCAGGAATCCTTACATATAGATTAGTGATACCCATTCCTGTTTTAGCATGACATCACTGATGCAGATCACAACTCTTCATCTTGTCCATAAAGGCAGCAAGAGAGATTGGGTCAAATGCTTTGCTAAAACAGAGATGTAGTCCCACCACCTGTAAAGGATAACACTGTGATACCTAGTGGAGAGCCTATTCCACATGATTCAAGGTGAAAAGAGATATATACGATTGTGGATCTTTTAAAATTTCCCTAAATTTCAATGTTATATTTAAATTTGGTGAAGGATAGAAGAATAGTATTCATCCCTAAGAACAATCTTAATTTTTAATATCTTCATCTATAATATGACTCTATATCCTAGAATTCTCATTTACTTTACAAATATTAGATTTCTTTTAGAAAATTATCATATTCACCCTGAAAATTAAAAATAGAAAACAGACATTTCTTTTAAAATCTTCCTTAATTTATAAGTCATGTATAAAAATGGATCTGATCCTTGAATTTACTCTCAATATATGTATATGGGACTGGGGTGGTATGGCAGTGGTAAAGTGATATTTTATATCACTAAGAGGTGAGCTAAATAGATAAAAAATATAGAACTTGCTGGAGAGTTTGGAAAACTCTTAATTCATAGCCTTGGTATACAGTAAATCTATTCCTTGAACAGGTTTATTTCTTTTATCAAACAGGATTTCACATAACGGATGGCACTGTTATAAAATGGTGACTGTATTGTTACAAATGGTACTAGGTGCATGAGTCATCAAGACTGATGAAAAATAAGGAGGACCCGAATTTCACAAGTGTTACCGAGAGATGGGACTTTTAAGGAATAATTTTCTTTCAACTTTAAGAGTGATTTGGGTCTTCAAGAAAGCAAAGGTGCTGTCCTTGAAGCACACTACAAAGTGAATGTGTGATACAAAAGCATCCTTACAAGAAACAGCAAAGCAGTGCAATCAGGACTTGAAATCCTTTCTTATTCTAGGCCTATATATCTGAGCTGCTAGATGTATTGCTTTTCTTGATGTTTGTTAAGTTGTCTTTTTGCTAGATGGGTAAATTGGGATAGGAGAAAAAGAGTTCATTAAGCAAACACATGGGAATTACTTTAAATTCAAGCTGTAACTGGGGAAGGCAATTGAGCCTCTTCTCCAGGGTTCTCCAATAGGCCAAATGTAGAGGGCACATAATTTATAGAGGGCTAATAATCCTTGGAATTCTTTAGAACCATAGGAAAAAAATAGAACAACACTGAGTTAGCAAGAATAATTAGTTAAAAAATAAAGTACCAGGTGATGGCCTTGGATGTAATGTATTCTTCCTCTTCCTACATTGCTAAGTGTCCTCATGGAGTCCCTACCGTGGGGAAGTGTCCCAATTCCTCCCTCCTAATTGCAGGTGTCCTTCATACTGCTTGTCCTGGGCATACAGTTTGTGATACTTGCCTAGGGCATAAAAATCCTATTCACAAATCTACAGTCTCTTATTTCTGTCAGTGTTTTGACCTCAACCTTGATATAGACTATTGGTACACCTCAAAGTATTTAAAATTTCAGTTTATATAAAAACAGCAACAACATACACATTCATTGTTGACCTTCAGTGACTCTGTGTAATGTAATTTTCAGCTGAAAATCTCATCGACTCTCTCATGAGATATCAGTGGCTGGTTCTGGTCAGGTCAGAATTACCATGAAAAGGGCTTTTCTAATGATATATTTAGCACAGTATATCTGCTCCCACTACAGACTAAAAAGGGAGAAAAAAGTGCACTCTGTATCTTCCTGTTGACTCCTCTGCTTCTCTGGAGTCATGCACTTTCTACAGCAGGGAGAAACTTGTCAAGATGATCCATGATCTATTCTTGCTTCACATCTAAGGTGCTATTAGAAGCAAGAAAATCACTCTCAGCCCAAAGACTTACAGAAGCAAACACACAAGAATGTGAATCAAGTCCACAGAGTCCTGAAAGACAAGGTATCTTCCTAGTCAGTAGGGCCAAAGAGAGATAGGCAATTTGAAATGCGTTGCCAGAGAACTGGGTATATTTTAGTTGAGTATATGCAAAATGTGTATAATAATGAGATAACAAATCTATTGAAATATTGAATAACTCATTATTTTAATATTTAGAAACTTGGCAAGCTTATTTGAGTAGGAGCATAGAAGCCAAAAGGGACCTAGTCCAGTTCTGTAATTTTTGTATGAGAAAACCGAGCCTCAAAAATGTTAAATGACTCATCTAAGGTCACAAAATGCCTCTCTCTTGCAATTTTCAGACTTTTCCTCTTCTACTAATAGTCAATCACATCTTCTTTGAGGTTCTTTCAATTCAAATTTATTATTATTGTTTAAAGAGCTCCAGATCACTCTCATTTTCTCAACCAGTTCAGTGTCCAGCTCACAGTCTCATCCCTAACTACTCCCTAATTATTAGGGAACTTAAACATTTTTTGTGACTCTTTGTGATCTCATTTTGGGTTTTCTTGGCAAAGATATTGGAGCAGTTTGTCATTTCCTTTTCCAGCTCATTTTATAGATGAGGAAACTGATGCAAACAGGATTGAGTGATTTGCCCAGCATCACACAACTAGGAAGTGTCTGAGGCCAGTTTTGAATTCGGGAAGATGAGTCTTCCTGACTCCAGGCTCAGCTCTCCATCCATTGTGCCACATAGCTGCCATTCTGACATTCTCAAACCTCCCAATTCTTCAACTTCTTGTTTTCGGTGGCTTCCCTTCACCACAACTCCTCACAGAGAGACAAAGTTATCTTTCCTTGATCTTATAGTCCTCCACAAGTATTCAATGTTTGTGCTTATCAGCTCTGAAATTCTTTTCTCAGATCACTATCTGTTGTCATTCCATATCTTCCTCCTTCTGCTTTGCCACTCCAAGTCCTGTTCTTCATTCTTATCATAACCTCTGAATCTCTCAACCCCTTAGTTCTTTCCCAGGTTGTTACTCTTGCAGTGGGTATACTATCTTTCCTTCCTCATTTTGACCCCTGGGCAAATCACTTCAACTCCACACTTTCCTTTTCTCTAGAGTCCCTTGCCCATTTATCCTATTGAAGATTTGACCCTTCTAAATCATAGCTTTAGATTAGTCCCATCATCTGTGGCCTTTACTCAATAATTTAATGTCAAAGCTAGAAAAAAATCAATTAAGTGTAATAACTAGATCCACTACAAATTTATATTATCTAATTTCAACTGGGCCCTCACTGTGGCAAGGCAATCAGTCCTTTTGTGCCTGCCTAATTGATTCACTAGGCCACTTACCACAATAGCTTTTCCAAACCTTTTCATCTGTTCTTAAACTTCCCATAGCATTCCCCACCCTTCCTCTTTCAGCTGAGAACCTTGCCTCATATTTCACTGAAAAATAGTAGGTCAGTCACAGAAAGCTCCCTCTTCTTCACTGCCCCTTATCTCACATCAAATGCCCAACCTTTTGCAATTGCTTTCTCTGTTTCACACAAAGAGGTGTTTCTTTTACATGTACACATGATATCGTGTTCTCCAATAAATGGTCCTGTTCATCATCCCTACTTTATCACTAACCTCAGAAAATCCTCACTTAATCTATCCATCCTCTCTGTTTATCATTCCATATCACCCATCTGTTTTGTGGCAAAAATCTTTGAAAAGGTGACCTGCAGTTATTGCCTTCCTTTTCTTTCCTTTCACTTTCTAATTAACTCTTTGCAATTTGGTTTCTGACTTCATCATTCAGTTGGAACTGCTTTCTTTAAAATTACCAATGATCTCTTACCAGATCTGCTTCTCTTGTCCCAGTCCTCATCCTTCTTGACTGCTCTGCCCCATTTGACATGGTTAATTTCTCTTTTGACCTTAGTGCTCTTAACTAGATTTTTGGAACACTGCACTCTTGATTCTTTTCCTAAATTTCTGACTGCTATTTATGTTTCCTTTGCTTGATCTTCATACGTATCATATCCACCAAATCCAACCCCCCCCTCCCCCCACATAACTCAGGTTTGGTCCTTGCTGCTTTTCTCTTCTCCTTTCCATATTCTTTCACTTAATCATCTCATCAGCTTTCATAGGCTAAACTATCATTTCTATGCTTATGCTTCTCATATCACTAATCTCTGCTGACTCTAGTCTCACAACTCCAACTGACTTTTTTCATATTTTGAACTAGATGTCCCTTAGGCATCTTAAACTTAACATGTCCAGAACTAAACTCCTTAGTAGCTTCTCTCCACCCAAACTCTCCACTCTTCCTATTTTCCCCATAACTGTTAAGAGTATTATCATCCTTCTGGAGGATGCTAAAGGCAGATAGTGGTACAGTGGATAGAGTGCCAGACTTTGAGTCAGGAAGACCCGAGTTCAGATATAACCTCAGACACTTATTAGCAGGGTGATTCTGGGCAAATAATTTAATCTCTGTTTTCCCCAATTTCCTCAACTGGAGGGATAATAATAGCACCTACTTCATAGAATTGTTGTGAGAGCCAAATTAGACAATATTTGTAAAAGCACTTACAAGTGCCTGGCACATATTAGGCACTTATATAAATGTTTATTTCCTTTCTCTCTCCATCCCACTCACCCAAGAATGCAACCTAGGTGTCATCCTCAACACCCTCCTCTCTTTCCCACTGTCCCATATCCAATCAGTTTTCACATCTAGTCATTTCTACCCTCAAAACATCTTTAATATAGGCTCCTTTTTCTCCTCTGACATGGCAAGTATCCTGGTATAGATCTACATCACCTCACACCTGGACTATTGTAGCAGCCTGCTGGTGAGTCTCCAAGCCTCAAGTCTCACCCCACTCCCATATGTCTTCTATTCAGCTGTTGAATTGATTATCCTAATGCTCAGATCTGACCATATCATTCCCTATTCTTTAAATTCCAATGGCTACCTATTGCCTTCAGGATAAAATATAAAATCCTCTGTTTAACTTTCTACTTTTTACCTCAACTAAAGCCCAATAGTTTATGCTCTGGCCCCTTGTTTTTGTTCTGTGTCTCTCTGTTTCAGCTGTGTTTCTTGTAAACAACATATTATTGGATTCTGCTTATTAATTCATTCTTTTTTTTGTTTTATGGGTGAGTTTATCTCACAATATATAACAATATTATTCATATTGTTATAATTATTAACTGTGTATTTCCCTCCATCCTGTTTTCTTGTTTATTCTTCTCTCTTTCTCCCTCCTTCTGTAATTTCCTCCCTCCCTCCCTCCCCTGTCTGTTGTCCCTTTTCAAAAGTTTGTTTTCAAAAGTTTTTTTTTCTATCAGTCCCCTGCCCTTTCCCCTTCTCTTGTTGCATTCCCACCCTTCCCTCCTATTTCCCTACTGGGTAAGTTAGATTTCTGTACCCAACTGTATATGTTATTCTTTCTTTGAACCAATTGGAATTGGCTTCAGTGAGAGTAAGATTCAAGCATTCCCTGCCACCACCATCCTTTCCATCTTCCCCTCCATTGTAAAAGTTCTTCCTTTCATGCCTCTTTTATGTGAGGTAATTTTTCCCATTCTCCCTCTCCCTTCCCCTTTAATCCCAATTCGTCCTTCTTTCTCAACTCCTTAATTTTATTTTTTAAAAATCATCTCATCATAGTCATCTCACACCTGTACCCTCTGTCTGTGAATACTCCTTCTAAATTCTCTAATAATGATAAAATTCTTAGGAATTACAATGATCATCTTCCCATATGGGAATGTAAACATTTTCACCATATTAATTCCCTTAGGATTTCTCCTTCATGTTTACCTTTTTATGCTTCTCCAAAGTCAAATTTTCTCTGGTCTTTTTATCAAGAATACTTAAAAATCCTGTTTTATTAAATATACCCAGTTTCTCCTGAAGGATTATACCTAGTTTTGCTGGATAGGTTATCCATAGTTGTAATTCTAGCGCCTTTGCCCTCTGGAATATGATATTCCAAACCCTTCATTCTTTTTTTTTTTTTTTTTTTTTTAAAAGCAATTGGGGTTAAGTAACTTGCTCAAGGTTACACGGCTAGTCATTTGATTTATTCGTGGGTGCTCATTTTCTGAGGCCGGATCTGATCTCGGGTCATCCAAACTCAGAGGCCGGCACTCTTACTCACTGCGCCACCTAGCCGCCCCTTTAGGGCAATTGGGGTTAAGTAACTTGCCCAAGGTTACACGGCTAGGTTTTTGTTTGTGCGGATTAAGTGTCAGAGGCAAGCTCCGAACTCAGGTCCTTCTGATTCCAGGGCCGGCGCTCTATTCACTGCGCCACCTAGCCGCCCCTAAACCCTTCATTCTTGTAACATGGAAACCGTTAAATCATGTGTGGTCTGGACTGTGGCTCTATGATATTTGAATTGTTTCTTTCTGGTTGCAAAATTTTCTCCTTGACCTAGGAACTTTGTAATCTGACCATAATGTTCCTGAGAGTTTTCATTTTGGACTCTTTTTCAGGAGGTGAGCAGTGAATTCTTTCAAATTCCATTTTACCCTCTGCTTCTAGGAGCTAAGCTCTTTTTTTTTGATCATGGGTTTCAAGTAGTCTAATAATTCTTAAATTATCTTTATATGTCAGTTTTTCCAATGAGATGATTTATATTTTCTTTTATTTTTTTTTCATTCTTTTGATTTTGTTTTATTGTTTCTTGGTGTCTCATGGAGTCGTTCACTTCCACTTGCCAGATTCTAATTTTTAAGGAATTATTTTTTTCAGTCATCTTTTGTACCTCTTTTAAAAATTTGGATAATTTTACTTTTTAAGATGTTATTCTCTTTAGAGAATTTTTGTTACTCTTTTACCATTTAACCAATTCTGTTTTTTTTAAGGTGTTATTTTCTTTAGTATTTTTTGGTGTTTCTTTTATCAAGCTGTTGATTCTCTTTTTGTAATTTTCTTGTTATCACTCTCATTCTTTTCCCAGTTTCTTCTCTACCTCTTTTGTTTAATTTTTAAAATTCTTTTTGAGCTATTCTAGGGATTCTCTTTTGGGCCAGTGACCAACTTCATGTTTTTCTCTGAGGCATTGCTTGTAGGTGTTCTGACATTGCTGTCTTCTTTTTGGTGATTGTCTTGATTTTCCCTGTCACTATAGTAACTTGTTATGGTTAGATTCTGTTTTTGTTGTTTGGCTCAATTTTCAGTCTATTTATTGAAATTTATCTTTATGTTAAAGTTGGTCTCTGCTCCCCAGCTTTAGGTCTTTCTTGCTTCTTTTTTTCAGAGCTAGCTCTGGGCGTCTGTAGGTTTTTGGTGCTTCCAAGTTGATATGATCTGGGGAGAGTTGTGGTTGTTGCTCTCCTAGTCTTTGTTCTGGTCTTTACCCAGTAAAGGGCCTTCTTCCCCTGTAGCCACCAGCACTATCAATCATCCTGGCCTTGGGACTATTATTGGGTCCCCCACTCACCTGCAGCCTCAATTGCTAGTTCTCCCCTCAGTCTTGAAATTGAGGCCAGGGTCCCTCTTCCCCTGTGACTGACCATTCATCTTAGCCCTGGGACCATAATCTAGGTCCCTGCTCCCCTGTGGTCACAAGTACTGTAGCTCCTTTTGGCCCTGTGACTGTGACCTGGAACTGTGTATGGGCAATGCAACAAAGTGCTAGCAAAGGGTCCTCTGCATCTCCTTTGACCAGTTGTATACCCCACTATCCCTGTCACTGTCATGGACTGAGAGTTTTCAGGCAATGCAACCATGCCAAAGGCAAGGCCTGAATTTAGCTCCCAGGGCCCACTCCTAAACTATGAGACAAACCTTTCCTGCTGCCTTACTAAGTTGTCTTAGGTCAGAAAATTGTTTTAACTTGAACTTTTTGTTGTTTCTGCCACTGACAAATTTGAATTGCAGTACTATTTCAGAGTTGTTTGGAGGGCAATTTGGGAGAGCTCAGCTGAGTGCTTCTCTGCTCTGCCATCTTGGCTCTGCCTCCATGCCCTTCATAACCTGGCCTTTTTCTGCCTTTCCAATCTTCTTACATATTACTCTCCTCCATTTTATTCCATGGTTTAGTGGCACTGGCCTTCTTGATATCCCTCAAACAAAACACTCCCATTTCTAATATCTATACATTTTCCTCTACTATCTCCTGTGTTTGAAACTCTTTCTTGCCTCATCTCTTGCCTTCTAGCTTCCCTGAATTTGTTCAGATATCCACTTGCGTGCCATCTTCTGCAAAAATATTTTCCTTCTTTCTGACACTATCACAAATTTATCTTTTATATATTCATTTTACATAATTGTTTACATGTTGTCTCCTCTAATATTATACTGTAAGCTTCTTAAGAATAGGGACTGTTTTTCCCCCTTTCTTTCTACCCCCAGCAATAGCAAATTGTCTGAAAAAAAATAGATGTTTAATAAATGTTAGTTGACAACTGACCATAATGCCAGTGGCATGTATATTCTCTTTGCTGATATAATTCCTGACCTACTAATAAATTTAATAAGTGGTCTTTGTGAATTGTTTCATCCATTTTTACTCTGTGTAATTCTTGTTTATGTTACTCTAGAACATTTCCATATCTACACAGTGCATTGAAGACATTTCTTTGTATGTTTTGTTTAATATACACACATACAAACACACATGTATGATTTGTGCAACATGGAGGTTCTCTGTCTGCTATTGTCCACTCTCATACACCTCTTTTTTTGGTCATATGGGTACTTTTGGTGTATTTTACATTACTTCTCATAAGCAAATCATTATTGATAGTATCTTTTGACCTACTCACCCTACTACAAATTTGACCAGGATGTCTAAGAAAGTGGAAATAAAAGATGAAATTCACATCATCATTTTAAGCCAAACATTCTTAAACTGTGGTTAAGATTAGACTTCAAACGGTTCATGAACTTGAATAAGAAAAAAAATATACAACTTTCTTTTTACTAACCTCCAACTCAAATTTATCATTCACTTTATTCTTTTATGAATTTGAAAAAATCATGGTCCTATAGGGTTCAACAGACTGCCAAAGAAATCCATTACATGGAAAAAAACGGTTAACCCCAGGTTTAAATACCTGAAAGGTATCAAAGAAAAACTCAGTTGTAAATAAAAACAGTTCTCATTATAATGGGAAAGGGAATACAATAAAATAAATGTGAAGTTTTTTTCAGTTCCCAAAGCAACAGAAAACAGTTATATACACATATGTGTGCATATATGTATGCATGTATCTATTCAAAAGCCATTAGGATAGTACTCATAAAGGGACATAGTATATTTCCTTATTTTAACAAACCACTGACCAAGGAAAGGTGCAAGATTTTATTTTATTTTTTGTTTTGTTTTCATCAGAGGAGACATAGAGAAAATAAATATCTAGTAAGACATGATGTATTTCTATTGCTGTCCTAATAACATGTTTTTCCTTGTTTTTCTGATTTTACCTTGTCTTTAAATTTTTTCCCCTCCCCACATAGTCAGAGTAATTTAAGTTTCAAAATTTGTCTCTCCAGGAAGAACATCTCAAATCCATATAGAAAAATCGCACAGAATCATCCCTCCCCTCCTGACCTTGCTCCTCACTGGAGTGTTTACTTTTAAAAATGCTATGAGTCTAGGAATACATCTAGAAAGGACTTTAGAGGTCATCTAATCCAGCTGCCTCTGAGTATTAAACAGTTTTAGTTTTTTTTGTTTGTTTGTTTTGTTTTTTGCTTTTTGGAGGGCAATTGGGGTTAAGTAACTTGCCTAAGGTTACACGGCTAGGTTTTTTTTTTTTTGTGTGTGTGCGTTAAGTGTCTGAGGTCGGATCCGAACTCAGGTCCTTCTGATTCCAGGGCTGACACTCTACTCATTGCGCCACTTAGCCACCCCATAAACAGGTTTAGTTTTGCAGACTAAAAATCAAATATGAAAGTTAGGGGAAAAGGCTGACCTCAGAATGTTTAAAGACATCATGTTGAGACAGGCAGTTGACTAAATGAATAGAGCACTAGACTTGGAATCAGGAAGACCTGAATTCAAGTGTAGCTTTTACCACTGTGTGACCCTGGGAAAATCACTGAACCTCTTTCTGTCAGTTTCTTTATCTATAAAGTGGGGACAATAATAACACCTACTTCTCAGAGTTCTTATGAAGATAAAATAACATTTGTAAGGTGTTTTGCAAAACTTAAAGTGCCCTGTCTATGCATCATTATTATCTTTATGATAAAGATATCCTTTGCTATATAACAAAATTCATCTATAATTATGCTCTTCCTTTTATTTTAATTTTGGAAATATTAGTGGCTAACATTTATATATTGCTTTAAGGTTTTCAAAGTTCTTCGTTTTGATTCTCACAAAAACCCTGGGAAGTAGGTGTAACTATGACCCCCATTTAGCGGATAAGGAAGCAGTCTGAGAGTTTAAGTGGTTTATCCAGAATTACAACTAATATGTCTCTGAAGAAAAATTAGAATGCAAGACTTTCCAACTCCAAGTCCAGCAATGTGCTGACTAGAAAATTAGTCCAGTGTACTATTTGTTATTTCTTATCTACTTAAGCTAGTAATAAAATTTCTAGTAGGAACTTTTTCATGCTTTAGCTTTAGGCATTCATAAAGAACAAAGTGAAAGGTAAGTATCATTGATCTGTGTATTCATTATTGGATATGATTAATTCTTATTCTTTTCCCTAAATCAATCATATTTACTTAGATATTTTGTTATCCTGTGTATAAGTCTTTTCTTGTAGAATTGATTAACAATTTTCCCCTTATTATTTGACCACAGCAAAGAAAAGATATTACCCATAGACATCGTATTAATTTGTACAATATACCTGCCTCTAATTCACTTGTTCAAGTGACCTTGTACAAGTAATTTAATTTCTTTGTGTTATCACTTCCTAGTCAACAAAATAGGAATAATATTCCTTCACTCTCCCAGGAATATCATGAAAGTAAGTTACAAAATATATGTTTTGAGTGACTATGCCTAAGAAAAATAAAGCCACGAAAGTTGAATCAGACAACTTGAGTTTTGGTCCCAGTTTTTGCCCCTTAATAAGCCTTAGTATCTCCTCAAACTATTGTCACGTGTCTCTCCTCCATTTCACGTTCCTTCTCTGGCTTCTCCAATTCATCCTTCATGTGACTGCTACCAAATCAGAGTTCCTAAAGTGGAGGTCTGACCATGCCGCTTTTGTTAAAGAAGCTTCCTGAGCTTCCTGTCACTCTTTAGTGTAAAATACAAGTTCTTCTTTTTGACATTTAAAGCCTTTCCAAACTGGCTCCGGTCTCTCTTTCTAGACATATTACACATTTTTCTCCTTCATCTGCTTTATGCTCTAGCCAAACTGGCTAACTTGTTTTTCTCTGTATGTGACATTTTGACTTCTGACTCCATGATTTTGGATCTCTTAGCTGTACTACTCTTCCTCCTGACCTCCACTTCTTGGAATTCCTAAAAAAGAGTCAAGGTTTATTTCAAGTGCTGTCCCCTCGACTCCATTACTGTTCCCCAGGTTGTTAGCTCTGTTTCCCCCCACCCTATGTATTTATGTTATATATGTTTTATTTATTCATCTGTCAATATATTGTACTAATAGTAGATTAAAAGTTCTCTAGTGGCAAGGACTTGCTTACTTTTCTATTTAAATGCTCAGCTCCTAAACACAGTACTTGGCTCATGGTAGGTACTTAATGCTAGCTGAATGGCTGATGGTATACAAGCCATTTAACTACCAAATTTTGAGTTTCCTCTTTAAAATGAGGATTATAGCATGTTCATTATCAACCTTATGCAATGGTCACAAGAGAAATAGTTGATGAAATCATAAATGATTTTATAAATGTGATCTATATATAAACTTTAAATAGTACCATTTACATAACACACATATGTAGATTTATATATAGTACCATTTACATAACACACACATATGTAGATGCTAGCACCAGCTTGGGCCAGTTGGATGGCACGGTGGATAGAGTGACCTACCTTAGATCAGGAAGATTTTTCTTCCTGTGTTCAAATCTAGCCTCAGATATTTAGTAGCTGTGTGATCCTGGGCAAGTTATTTTGTCTCAATTTCCTCATCTGTAAAATGAACTGGAGAAAGAAATGGCCAACCACTTTAGTATCTTTACCAAGAAAGCCCCAAATCAGGTCACAAAGAGTCAAACATGACTAAAACAACTAAGCAACAACAATACTAACACCAGGTTGAATTAATATGTAATTAAACTTTTAGAGTCTACACAGATACCTAAGTGTTATTCCTAAAACATCGGTCTGATCATATCATTCCTCTGGTCGGTAACCTTCAGTTGCTCCCTATTGTTGCTGTTCATCCTTCATTTTCAAAGAGAACCAGTAACATCACAGGTGATGTCTTTACATGTGTTTTAAGTTCAAATACAAACTCTTGCTTAGCATTCAAAACCCTTTTACAAGCCAGATCCAAACTACCTTTATAAGCTTATTATATGTTAACTTTCTTATAGACTTTATGATGTAGCCAAAATGTTCTAGATGCTTCTCATACATGGTACTGCATCTCCTACACCTTTGCCTTCGAACAGGCTATGTAAAGTACTTGGAATGGACTCTTTCACCTCATGCCAGACTAAATTCTTACTTTCCTTTACAGTTACTTCCTTAGTCACTTTCTTTGTGTCCTTTCCTGATCTTCCCAGCTGCTAGAACTTTTCCCTGAAATTCTGATAGATGGATAGATAGACAGACAGATAGATAGGTGCCTATATAGATGGACAAGATAACTAGAAGACACAGTGGATAGTGGTGTACTTGGGTTCAGAAGAAGGTTCAAATCCAGCCTCAACCATTTTTTAGCTATGTGACCCTCTCTATACATCCCTTAAACCCTGCCTACCTCAGTTTCCTCATCAGTAAATGGAGACAATAATAGTACCTACTTCCCAGAGCTGTTCAGAAGGTAAAATGAGATATTTGTAAAGTTCTTTGTAAGCCTTAAATTTCCATAGAAATTATATTTAACACAAAACATATATATTCATGTATGTGTATGTATATATTATATAAGGATGTATTCTCCCCTTCATGGAGTACTCATTAAGTTTTTCTTAAGCATGGTTTATTTTTTCCTGCTGGATTCATTATAGAGTCTTGTATCTTCCTTTCCTCATTGTGTCCAGTTATAGTTCCCTATGCAGAGAATATGTCAGCTGTTGTTCTTCCAGGAAAAATGCTCAGATGCTGTAAAAAAAAAAAGTCCAAATACTGTAGTCCTCTGAAGTAATCCATAAGTACTGTTGTCCTATATATGTACGATTAAACATATGCATATGTAGAAATAACTGTATATATACACACAAACATATAATATGTATATATGTATATTATACACACACACACACACACATATATATATATATATATATACATATACATATTCACATACACATGTATTTTCATTAGGAAGAATAGAATACTACCTAGGCAACAGACTAGTTTTAAGATAAACATGGTCATTGACATTGGTTATCATACATGTTTGACTTCAGATTTATTGTTGGCAAGAAGTTTCTTTTGATTCAGTTATTGAAACATAAGAACAATAAATTGAAAACTCAATCTGTTGGACTACTTAAAATGTTCTTTTTCCCTCTAAGTGATAACTCAAGTTATTTGAATAAAAATACAAATTCTTCTATAAACTTCAGTAAAAAAAATGCATGAGAAAAAAAAGATGAAAAAAAAAAGCTGGGTTTAAGTCATGGTTAAAAAAGACCTTTAAGGAAAGACAAGCTGTCCAGAGCTGTCCAAACACTTTAAGGAGTAAGCAGGCAAAGCGGGAGGCTTATATCACCTCTCCTAAAGCACCAAGGAACTAAGATTGGTTAAAAATATCTTAATCTCTTTACTAAAGCAATAAGGTTTGAATGTCACGTCACCAATTTAACACTTTTTTGAGTGTTTCTAAGAGATACCAGACAATTTGTAAGTCTCATTGCAGTGCTTGGGGAACTTGGAGGCTGGGCATAGCCACAAGGACTCTGGAGCAAAAGAAAGATGGAAGCATTGTATACCAAGCCACCCAATGGCTAGGGAAAGTGTTCAGGTGTGGAATCAGGGCCACAAGTGAACCCACAAAAGGTAAACACTTACTGTGGGCTCAGAGAATATGTCAGAATGTGTGCTGGCACTGAAGGCAAGTTTCCTCTTTAATTCAAAATACTCAGCCAGGTTAGTGATAAAATGACAAAAATCATACATGTAGTAGGTGCATTCCTAGATTTGGAGTCAGGGATATAGGTTCTAATCCTACATCTGATGTTTGCTACTTGTGTGACCTTAGTAAATCATTTACTCTCCCAGGGTTATAGTTTATGTAACTGTAAAATGACAGGGTTAGATTGAATAGTTTTTAAAGATAGCTTATTTCTTCTTCCTAAGATCACTTCCAGCTCTAGATCTTTTAATGCTATCTTCCTGTCTTTGTGTCTGTCTATCTGTAAACGTCTATTATTGTACCGGCTAGGGTACAGTGCTTAATACCATTATTTGAAAATGCATTCAACAGAAGCTTAAGTGGAGCAGTGTTAATTTACCTTACATGAAAACTATTATCTGGTGTTATTCATCTCCCATTTTCAACCCAATATGAAGAGACTATACACTGCTGGTTTTTTTCATGCTCCCCTTTCAGTAAGCCCCCTGTGTACATAGGGGATCATTTTCCCTGGGCTATTCTTTCTCAGATATTGCCTAGTAATTTGCAGGCATGTGGCCTTTGACTCTCTTCCAGATGGTACCATACCTGCTCAGGTCCTTTTAATTATTTGTTTCTCTAATAGCTGACCTACAAGTCAGACATGTGCCTTAATCTTCCTGACCATCCTAGAGATTTAGCACAAGTCAGAAAAAGCAGAGTTTGTGGAGCAGAAAACACATCTCCTTGGACACATATGTACTTTGCAGTTGGCAACTTCGGCATCTGTTTGTGCAGTGAAAATTGTAAATGATTTCACTCAGCCGGTCTTTGGTAGCATAAGGCCTACGAAATTACCAAACTATGCATTGAAAGAAAAGAGATCAGGCAAGGGCCAGAACCTGAAAGGTTAACATCCATTCATCAATTATTTTCATTTCTTATTCTTTCATCACTTAATTGCCAAGAGACTTCATTCAGATCCCTGTGTTCTGGACAACATATGACTCTAACAGGTATCAGGATTCTAGGACACACAGAAAACATTTCAGTGTATCAGCCAAATCATGTGAAATAGCAATTATGCCAAAAGCAAATGCGATCATGTGTCTTAACAATGAGTTGCTATTTTCAAAACTTTGAACAATGAATTACACATGTTTTGTCATCTTTAAGAATGTAGAATATCATTGGTATAATAGTATAGATAGCAGTTCATTCATTCCTTTTCATCCTATGCATTTCTTTTCCACATTCTTCCATGAAACTCCAAAATGGCATCTAACTAACAGAGTAGGAGACTTTCCTCTAGTCATTTAGTATTTCTTGGATTGGGCTGCAACCCATCCATTGCCATCCTTCTGTCTTCCCTCATTTTTACTGTATGGCTGGCTGGCTTACATTTTGGTCATGTACATATCATGTAATGATGTTTTCCACATTATTTCTGACAAGACATCATTCATAATAGGGTACAAGTTACTAACACATATCATAAATCTCCCCATTGTCATATGGGTCACTCATAATTTTGGTTCTTCAAAAATTATCATATTCAATGATTCAAATCTATATAATATCACTAGGAGAATATTTGTGATGAAAAGATGAGTTTCTGTATCAGGAAGCATATTTCTATCATTAAATACCTGCATACTTTCCCAAATACCATGTAACTTGTGTGTCTCTCCTTATTCACTTCTGGGACCAGTTAATTGTCCAACTGCAATACCCATACAAGATATATGCACTGATGGAATAACTCTGTGGGCTACCTATACCACTTCATATCATAATCTGAACAGTAACATTCTTCATTACCTTGATTTTTCCTAGACTCCTAGGTCTAATATTTTAGACCTTGATATAATCAGCATAATGTCAAATGCATTCAGGAGCAACTGGAAAAATTCAATCTGTAGATCCCTCTTTCATTTGTAGTGTTTATCTGAGGATATTCTCCTTGACACTAACATACATTATTGGTGAACGTATTTCTTTCTGTTTACACTTCACTTAATATTGATTATTAAAGGATTGTTAAATGAAATTATCTATAAGGTAGGATCCAGCAAAAATCTTGTATAATCTTATATCTATAATAGACATTTGGTTGGAAGAGAATTTTTTTTTCAAGGTGATATATATTTTTTTAATTAAACAAATGCTTTATTAACTTCTGGTTTACATCATTCATTTCCACCAGATTATGACTTACATTTCTCCCCCATTTTTTCCCTACCTACCACCCTAGAATAGCAGTCCCACTAGATATCCCCTTATCCAATCTGCTCTCTGCCATATCTTCTCCCATATCCCCTTCGACTTTGCCATTAGGGCAAGGTGAATCTCTGAGCCCCAGTGCCTGGACATCTTATGAAACATTTAATTTTAAAACTTCGAATTTCAGATCCATTCCCTTCCTCCCTTGTCACCCACTCCCTCTGAGAAGATAAGCAATTCAATATGTGTTGTACATGTATAGCTAGGCAAAACATTACCATAGTAGATATATTGTAAAAGACTGCTTATATTTCCCTCCCACCTGTCTCACCTCCCACCTGGTCCATTCCCTACTTTGATCCTGTCCCTCTTTGATAGTGGGTAATTCCAACCTCCCCTCTCCCCAGAATGCCCTCCCCTCCATCATCCCCCCTCTCATCCCCCTTTCCCCTACTCAGGAGAGTGAGTAAGTGTAAGATATTCCATTTAGTATGTATGTGATTCTCTCCTTGAGCCAACTTCAATGAGAATATGCTTTTGCCTTTTTGCCTTCCTGTTCTTCCCCTCCCCTGCAACTATTTCCCCTTGCCTCTTCTACATGAGATAGTTTACCCTACCCTGTCTCTCTCCATCTCCTCTTGCCACTTTCTCACCTCTTGACCACCCCTTAAGAATCAGCCCTTCCTTGGGGCAGCTAGGTGGCGCAGCAAGCAGAGCACTGGCCCTGGAGCCAGAAGGACCTGAGCTCGGATCCAGCCCCAGACACCCAACACACAAACAAAAACCCAGCCACGTGACTCCGGGCAAGTCACCCAACCCCAGTTGCCCTAAAAAAAAAAAAATAAAAAAGAATCATCCCTTCCCATCAAATTCAACCTGTGTCCTCTATCCATGTATACCTGTGAACATATGGAACATATGCCATGTACCCTTCTTCAATTATTTTCATAATGAGAAATGTTTCATCAAACACAGTTATTGTTTTTCCATGTAGGAATGTAAATAGTCCAACTTTTATAAGTTCCTTTTGATTTCTTTTCCTTGATTACCTTCTCAAGCATCTCTTGCTTCTTGTGTCTGAATGTCAAATTTTCTATTCACCTCTGGTTTTTTCATCAAGAATGCTTGAAAGTCCTCTATTCCACTGAATGACCATATTTTCTCCTGAAACAAGATACTGAGTTTTGCTGGTTAGGTGACTCTTGGCTTCAGTCCCAGCTCTTTTGCCCTCTGGAATATCATATTCCATGCTCTTCGATCCCTCAGTGTAGAAGCTGCCAGGTCCTGGGCTCTTCTGATTGTGTTTCCACAATATTGAAATTGTTTCTTCCTGGCTGCTTGTAGTATTTTCTCCTTGATCTGGGAGTTCTGGAGCCTGGCTATAATATCCCTAGGAGTTTTCTTTTTGGGATCTTTTTCAGGAGGTGATATGTGTATTCTTTCAACCTCTATTTCTCCCTCTGGGTCTAAAACATCAGGGCAATTCTCCTTGAGAATTTCTTTAAGGATGATTTCTAGGTTCTTTCTTTGATCATGGCTTTCAGGTAGTCCAATAATTTTTAAATTATCTCTCCCGGATCTATTTTCCAGGTCAATGGTTTTTCCCATGAGATATTTCACATTGCCTTCTATTCTTTCATTTGTTGGATCTGTTTAATAGTATCTTGATTTCTCATAAAGTCACTAGCTTCCATTTGCTCCAGTCTAACTCTGAAGGAATGAATCTCTTCAGTGAGCTTTTGAGATTCTTTTTCCATCTGGCAAATTTGACTTTTTAAGGCATTCTTCTCCTCATTACCTTTCTGAGCCTCTTTTGCCATCTGAGTTAGTCTGATTTTTAAGGTGTTATTTTCCTCAGTCAGGCTGTTGACTGTCATTTCATACTTTTCTTGCATCTTTTTCATTTCTCTTCCCAAATTTTCCCCCACTTCACTTATCTGCTTCTTAAGGTCTTCTATGGCCTGTAGCCAGCTTGTATTTTCATTTGGGGCTTTTAGTGCAGGAGTTCTGACCTCACAGTCCTCCTCCATGCTTTGAGCCTCTTTGCCCCTAAAATAGGAGTCCAATGTTGAACTTTTCTGTTTATTTTGTTACATTTGCCTAGGCATATTGCCACTTAATTACTTGATTTTTGGGCTTGTTGCCACAGTAGGACTCTGCCACCAGACAGGGGAGCTTCCGCCCAAACGTGGGGTCTTAACAACTTCTGCCAGTTGGGTGGCCTCTGTAAATCCTCCACGCACTCTGGCAAGTTGGATACCCACCCCAAACTTCCCCCCCGCCCAGACCACAGTCCAGATCCAGGCAGTTTACCCCCAGACTGATTGCTGGATCTCCCTACAGTTCACAGACCAGGAGCTAGAGCCACTACTGATGCTTGCTGCAAAATGGCTTCTGTGCAGCTGTTTCTTCAGCAGCTTTTCGCCCCCAGGGGAGGAAGCCATGCGTTCCCCAAATTCTTGTCCCAAAGTCCAGAGGGCACTAACCTCTCACTTTGTCCTAGGCATATCCATGCTGATAATTCTGTAATCGCCACAATTGCTGTTGTTCTGGGGTCCCTCCAGCCGGCTGAAGGCCCGGCCACCCTGGGGCTAAAACCTCGGACCTGGGCTGGGCTCTGCGTGCTGCTCTGTTGGTTCCCAGCTCACTGTGCTGCCTGTTCTCAGAGCGCTGTGCTGCCTGCTCTCAGAGTGCTGTGCTGGCCGCTCTCTGCAGGGCTGCTGGGCTGTCCTCAGCAGGAGGTTAGCTTCTCTGTGCTGTTCTGTGGGTGCTGTGGCTCCAGAAGTTGTTCGGAGTCCCCTTTCACTTTGTTTGAAATTTGTGTGGGGCAGAGCACATTGGAAATGCTGTTTCTACTCAGCCATCTTGGCTCCGCCCCCCTGGAAGAGAATTTTTGAGGCTGAATTTTAGCAGGGCAGATGCTTTTGTCATCATCAATAAACAGGGATATAACTGTCTTTTATTAGCCACATTTCTTTCTTTTTTAATTCATTAATTTTTAGTTTTCAACATTCATTTCCACAAAATTTTGAGTTAATTATTTTTCTCCCCATCTTTTCCCTACCCCCACCCCAAAATAACAAGCCTACTGAATACCCCTTTCCTCAATCTGTTCTTTCTTATGTCCTCCCGCATCACCCCCCTCAACTTTCTAGTTGGGCAAGATGGATTTCTATACCCCAGTGCCTGTATATCTTATTTCCCAGTTGCGTGTAAAAAAACAATTTTTTTAAAAAACATTTGTTCTTAAAACTTTGAGTTCTACTTTTTCCCTTCTTCCCTCCTCACCTGCCCCCCCCCCACTGGGAAGATATGCAGTTCAATATGGGTCGTACATGTATAGTTACCCAGATAATTTCCATAATTGTTATATTGTGAAAGATTAACTCTATTTCCCTCCATCCTGTCCCACCTCCCACTTATTCTATTTTCTCCTTTGACCCTATTTCAAAATGTTTGCTTTTAACTGCCCTCACCCTTAATCTGCCCTCCCTCCTATCCTCCCCCCTCTAAACCCCCTACCCCACTATATTCCTGTAGGGTAAGATACTCAATTGAGAGTGTATGTTATTCCCTTCTTGAGCCAAATTCAATGAGAATCAGGTTGTCCCATTCCCTCTCACCTTCCTGCTCTTCCCCTCCATTGTAACAGTTTTCTCTCTTTTATATGAGATAATTTAACTTAATCTATCTCTCCCTTTCTCCTCCTCCCAATAAATTCCTCTCTCACCTCTTAATTTTATTTTTTAGATATCATCCCTTCATATTCAACTCATCCTATGCCCTCTGTCTATGCATACATGAACATACATGCCCACACACATATATTTATATATACATACACCCTCCTATACACCCTAGAATATCAGGGCAGTTTTGCTTGATAATTTTAGAACTATTGGACTACCTGAAAGTCATAATCAAAAAAAGAACCTAGACACCATCTTTCAAGAAATTATCTCTCCTGGATCTATTTTCCAGGTCAGTGGTTTTTCCAGTGAGATATTTTATATTGCCTTCTATTTTTTCATTTGTTTGGATCTGTTTTATAGCATCTTGATTTCTCATAAAGTCATTAGCTTCCAGTTGCCACAATCTAATTTTGAAGGAGTTCTTCTCTTTAGTGAACTTTTGAAATTCCTTTTCCACCTGGTAAATTTGGCTTTTTAGGGCATTCTTCTCATTGGCTTTTTGGGCCTCTTTTGCCATTTGAGTTAGTCTATTTTTTAAGGTGTTATTTCCTTCAGTGTATTTTTGGGTCCCCTTTAGCAGGCTGTTGACATGCTTGTCATGATTTTCCTGTATCATTCTTATTTCTCTTACCAATTTTTCCTCCACTTCTCTACTTGATTTTCAAAATCCTTCTTGAGCTCCTCCATGCCTGTAACCAATTCATATTTTTCTTGGAGGCTTTTGATGCAGGAGTTCTGACTTTGCTATCTTCCTCCTGCTCCATGCCTTTATCTTTTTGTCCCCAAAAAAGGATTCTATCGTCTGTTTGTGCTTCCTCTGCTTGCTCATATTGCCAGCCAATTACTTGACCCTTTAGCTCCTTGTCATGGTAGAACTCTGCCTCCAGAATAGAGAGAGCTTTGTCCCAAATTGCTGGGGTTTTCGCAGCTGCTGAGGCTATTAGGAGGGTGCCGTCTCTGCAGTCCCCACAAGCTCTGGCTCATTGGTCACATGCCCCAGGACCACCAAAAAACATAGTCCAGATCCAATCAGGTTAAAGCAAGAGTAATTGCCCTCTGAATGGTCTCTTGGTTCCCCTACAATCTTTAGGTCAGGAGCTCCTGAGGCAGCCATGTGGCACAGCTGCTGCGCCTCCCCTACTTCTCGCTCTGGGGGTAGCAGCCAGATCATACTCTTCAACCTCCCGCCACCTGTTCCAACAAAGTTCCACACTGACCTTCTACTTTGTCTTTGGCATTTATGGGTTGAGAAGTCTGGAAGCTGCCACAGTGTAGCAGCAAGCACCCCAATATCCCCAGGGTGACTGCCAACACAGGTTCTTAGATCTGCTTTTCAAAAGGAAAGCAACTCAAAATGGGTTAACAAGCTTACTTTAATCAAACAAACATACATTACCTAGTTCAGGGGAAAAAGGTCAGCACCCCGAACTTCAGAGTTACAGAACTTACAGATCAAACAGACAGGCTTCCAAACTGTCCTACCATTATATCAATACCAAATCACAGTTACCAGAGAGGGAAGCATCAACATCTGGGTTTTCAAAGCCGGGGGGCTCTCAACAACGGCTTCCCAGAGTCTCATCTGGTCAAATCACACAACACTTCTCACAGTGAGCCCCAAAGCAAAGCCTCTCCTCAGGGCTTATATAGCCTTCTCTTGGCTCAGAGAATGTAACAACCTTCTGGACCCACTGCCCAATCACAAAGTATCAAGGTGTGGGCTTTCCTGGAAAACCAAGCCTCCCACCACAGGCTCCAGGTGCACTTAAGCTAGGGGCAGGGAAGATCTTTAAATTTGCATTTCCATTACACACAGCTGCTAGTTATCCACTCTCCTGAAGTCTGCTTTGGCGGCTGCTGGTCGGGGTCTCCCTGGGGCTGGAATCCCCTGGCTCCTGCCAGGCTATGCTTGGCTCCCAGCCTGCTGTGATAGACCTTTCCTCTTGGCCCGCTGGCTGTCTTCAGCAGATTTGTTTCTTTGTCACTTTATGGGTTCTGTAGCTTTAAAATTTGTTTAGAGTCATTTTTTTTACAGGTATTATATTTTTTTGGAGCTGGAGACCATGCCAAATTTGTGCTTCTACCTATTAGCCACATTTCTAAGTCATTTGCAAAGAAGCAGGCTGCTGAGGAAGATTTTTGCAAAGTTGTTCCTTTCCTTTATTTTTCATTAAGTAAAGATTTTATAGAGCTGAAGAATATAATAGTTATGTGGGTCACTGTCATGTGGGTCACTACCTACTGATATCTTCTTAAATGTCCTTTTTTTTGGTCATTTACCTTCCATAAAACACTAATCTAATGACTCATCCTGATGTAGAGGTGACCCTTGATATATTAAAGTTATATCAGCAGCATACCCGTTCTGGCAGATTTTAGCATCCTGGAATGTCTTCTAGTATGTTTCCATTATAAGGATCAAGTTTGATGAGAACAGAAGCTCATCACCAGTAGGCAGATTACTTCCTGATGAGTTGTTTGGTCATGTCATCCCATGAAACAAATCGAGGTCCAGAATCATTCTCAGTCCTGTGTATTTTCCTTTCACTTCTTGAATGACAGTAGTTTAGTAAGTGAAAAGGCTTGGAGGTGAGAGCAGAGCATGATGAAAATCACACAATTATTAGACTATTTATAAATGTCAAGTTCAGCTGTTAGCACTCTAGATGTGAGTTCCTTTTCTAGTAACTAGCGAGTGGGCATACTACTGGAGGCATTTACTCATCAACTTTGATATTCTCACTATAAATATGACCAGAAAACAAGTGGAAATTTCCCCAAGTGGAAGAATGACTCATGCGTTTTCTTATTGAACATTCACAGGATATAAGAAACATTATTTCATGGAGCACTTGGTTGTCTCATACCACAGTAAGCATTTGAAAAAAATAAATTCATAAAGATAATTGTATTTTATTCATCACCATTGATTATAGAGGATGAACACTTAGAAAAAAATTCTATGAAGAACATTATAAAAACTCTCCAGATTAAATCAACATATATTTTCATGCTTAATGATTTCAGTGAAAAAACAAGAAAAGAGGAATATCATACATATATACATGCGTGTATACATATATGTATGCATATGTATATATTACATAGCATATACATATGCACATAATTGTTGTTCACTCATTGAGTCATGCCAAACTCTTTATGACCCTATGGTTCATAGCATACCAATACTGCCCATGGGGTTTTCTTGGCAGTGATACTGGAGTGTTTTGTCATTTCTTTCACCAGAAGACTAAGGCAAATAAGAGATAAAGTGAATGTCTGAGGCCATATCTGAACTCAGGTTTTCCTGACTGTAGGCCCAATACTCTGCCTAACATCCAGCTGCCTCCTGAGCCATCTAGCTACCTCCGGTACACATTATAGGTGCGTTGCATACATATGTGTGTACTTACACATGCAATGACACATATGTGCACATATGCATAAACATATGTATATTTATACATATATATCCATATTGATGCTTATATATGTGCAGTCATAACAACTTATATATGTATGTAGACATATACTTCTATACACATGCATATATACATACATATATACTTGTATGTCTATGCATATATACATGCAATGCAATCCACAATAATACAGGTAAACGTGTGTACACATATGCATGCATATATATACACAAATTTTATCCACATATTCCACAATATGCACTTATACATACCTATACATACATATTTATACATATCCATGCATATCCATTATATACATATACATATATCTACACATGCCTTTATACTTACATACATAATTATACATATACATATATGCACATGCACAGACTTATCCATGCACATACATATCCATATATAATTGTCCTTGGCAAACATGGTTTGTAAGTGTAAGATAAATGAGAAAAAAATCTTACTGACTCTGCAGACTCTTTATGTCCTGAATACTTCCTTAAAGAGGAGAGTCAAGAGCTAAAAAAATAAAGAAGTTTTCAGAAGCACAAAGCTGAATTATCAGTAGCCCTTTGAAAATGTATTCTACATATGGATACTATAGCAAAAGAAACAAATAAAAACAGCTTTGAGGTTTGGCCACATGCCTTGAAAATTGGCGCAGATGAGGAAACAGAAGGACTTTGTCAAGGTGAGGGTGGCTATGGAAAGACAGACACCTTTAGATATCGTTAGTGGGATTTTGTATTGGTGTAGCCATTCTGGATATCCCTTTAATTTGTGTAAGAAAAGTCAACAAACTGCACACAGACTTTTGACCTAATCATTCTGTTAATGAGTATGTATCACAAGGAGGTAAAAAAGAGAAACAAAAGTATTAGACTGACCAACTGCTTTTAGGAATACTCTTTTGACTAACAAAGAACTGGAAACAAAGTATTGCCTCCCTGTTGTGGAATATCTGAAAACAACTGTCACATTGAAAGGGATGGATAGACATGAAGAGAATTAATTTTAATTTGGACATTAGGGAACTTGGAGAAAAAGGGTAGTCTAAGCTAAGGGGAAGAAAACTGACAACAATTCTGGGCAAAGTTTCCTCTCATCTCAGTTTTATTCCTTCCCACCCCCAACTTTGGTTGTAAAATTCATGAACAAACCTCAGTAAAAATACTCTCTCCAAAGTGATCAAGAAAAGGGCCTGTATATCTGCAGAGAATGATAGGTTGCAAATCAGCATAGAATGTTAGCTGCAGCTATTCTGGAAGAAGTAGCCTTTAAAAAAATTGCAGCTACTCGATCAAGTTGTTTTCTCATCTGTAGTGTCCTTTCTTGCCTTTCCATCTGAGCCAAATGTAAATCAAAAGCCTTTAGAGTTGTGGATCCTGATGATTCACAAGGTAATCTTGCAAACACAGTCAAGAGAATTTATGATTCACAAACTGCTTAAGTGGCACCTCTGCTATTACCCTAAAATATTGTTGCAGAAGATCTCATTTCATAATATTTCAGCTTGATTATATTTTAAACTTTGCTTTTTTCAGGATAAATATACTATTTTCCATTTACATACCTTTATTTTGTTAAGGTTATCTATGTACTAAAGGGCAGACTACTTTATTTCAAGTTGCTCTCAAGTTATTCTTTTTGACTTGAGTGTCCATGCATATTTGGAATAGCTATTGAACTCCCAAGTGATGTGTTTCCTAACTCAAAATTATGATTGAATTTCCCTGGAAGTTAGCATGACGAAATTGCTGGATTTTAAAAAATTTTGTATTATGCCTACTCAATGAAAAAGAGCCCTGGAAGATATAATTTATCCTTACATCTTTTTCACTACAGTTTCATTAACTAGAACATTTCTTAAGCATTGTTTATTTTCCTTAAAATAAATGTTTAAAATGCACTGAATTTCTATACAAGATTTCTTTGCATTCTAAGAGCTCCTGAGGTGGGAGGATATACAGGAAGAGAGAAAGAAGATCATTTTTAGATTTTTTCCTGCAGTTCATTGATATCATGCCATGCTATGTTTTTTTTTTACCTTGATCAGTAAATTACAGGGTAAGACCTGACCTGATTAATATTGGAATTACTTATGGGTTTAAGACAGTAGTCTTCTGTTAGATAGTTTATGTGGTGCAATAGAAAGGAATTAGTGTTACAGTCAGAAATAGCTGAGTTTGAGTCCCACCGCTGTCATTTAACTGTCTTTGTGACCATGACTTAACATTTATGAATCTCAGTTTCCTTATGTTTCATGGGAATAAACATATTTTGGGGATGTATGGGGTGCTCAGTACTAGCACCTCTGGGGTGAGGGCTTGCTGACCCCTTTTCAGGGCTGCTCATCTTTGGTGTCCACCTGATTCACTTAACTCTCACCTGTAAGATGGTGGTCAGTGGTCACATCCCAGTAAAATGTCTTGGCAGATGAACTAAAGCAGATTGAAGGTAACCAACAGACCTCAAGACTGTTGGTGACTTGGGGGGAATGTTTGTTTCAAGCATGTGAAGGCTTTCTCTGGAGTAATGGGCATATGCATACAGTTTGTTCCAATGACTGTGAAGGTGGCCAAAGGTGGTCACCATGTGCTGTGGAGTGTTTAAAGCTTAGTTACACATTGAAGATGCCAAGGTCATGCATTACATTCAGAACTATTGCTCACTGACCTGACTTTTGTCTTGCCACTGGACTTCAATGATTCTAGAAGAGAGCGAGGCTGGTAGCTTTGTGTAACTGCCTTACTTAAGTCAAATACATATGTAAGTCAGTACATCACCCATGTCACTGATCCTCTACAAAAAGAAAAAAACAAGCAATAATGGGAATAATATACCTATAGTACCCATAGCACAAGTTTGGAGTGAGGATCAAAAGATAATATATGTACAATGGTTTACATGCCTGAAAACACTGTATATTTTCATCCACCTTTTATAACAATTTACACATTAAGAGGATGAAGGCGTTTTTTTAATACTGAACTATGCTAGGGACAGGGATTCCAATTTTTTTTTTCTAATTTACAAGGTCGAACTCTCAAAAGAGAGATATGTTTGAATTCCAAATGTGTGAAGAGAAATGCAGTTGTAACTATTGATAAACTATTATTGCCAAAAATAAAGTTGACTCAGAAAAAGTAAAATTTTATCCTTACAATGAGTGGACAAAGGTCAGTATTTTGACCACAGTTTAATTAGGTGGTGTGCTGGAAAAGTAAAGGAGAAAATATTCCCTGTGCTTGGAGATAAATTCTCAAAGTTGTCAATGTTCTTCATAAACTTCAGTGTCCAGATCTGAATATAATCCTCCACATGAGAATGGCAGGTATTTAGTATAGTAGGATTCTCAATTCCTTGTTGCTGGAAGCTATGCCCCTCCTGCTATAGCCCAAGATTTCATTAGCTTCTTTGTTCCATCACATTGCTGACTCATATTGAACTTTGAATTGTCTAAAACCCTGAGGTTCTTTTCAGAACAATTGTTGTTTCTGTTCCTGTTCCTATTTGCTCAGTTTTTCATTTAATCTATTTTTTTTATTTTGTGAGAACTTTTGAAGAAGTTGACTATTTTACTAAATTTTGATGTTGCTGAATGTTTGATTTTATTTCTCTTATATAATTATTGAGTAATGATGATGATGATAATTATTATCATAATTATTCACAGTCAGGTTAGAATAATAAGCATATTTATGAAATGCTAAGTAGGAATAAGAAAATTATATGACAGTTCATGATGGCAATTGAAGATATCCCAAGGTAGGACATATTGAAATGACAGATGAGCTCTAGGACAATTGCTATAAAAGTTTAAAAGAGGAAGAAAACCTAAGCTTGAGTAATCAGAAATGATTTTATTTGGAGGTGGAATATAATCTGAGTTTTGACAAATTGATAGATATGGAGTAGGCATTGTGAAAGGAGGAGGATATATCTAGTAGGTATGAAAACACAAGCAAAAACTGAAAGGCAAGAAAGTTCAAGTTAGATTGAGAGGAGCTGAAACTTGACAAGTATCTAGAGTAGAGGGTTTGGGAAGGTGAACAGTGAGACAAAGCTAACAAACTATCTTGGAGCCTTAGAATAGAGGTCCTTGGACATTAGGTGAAGATTGGACCTTATGTAATAAGCAATGGAAAACCTTTGAAAGTCTGTGAGCATATGTGCAATGTAATGAAAACAAGAATTTAGGAATATTAGCCCAGTGGCAGTATTCAAGATTAATTGGAAAGGAGAAACAGCGGAGGCTAAAATACATTAAGAAAATATAGCCTTAGTATTTAAGTGCAAGGTAATGAAGGTTTAAAGTAGGGAAGTTAAGGGAGAATTGTCAGGGAGCATGATCTCATTGGAAAGAATGAGGAAAAAGGAAGAAGTAATCAAAAATAACTCCAATGTTTATAGAGTTCTTCATCTTAATATCCCACTGATACCTCAAAGTCAATATGTAGTACTCCACTTACTATCGTTCCCAGCCTACTCCTCCTTCTGTCTTCATCATTTCCAGCTCTACACCACCATTCCATATTCCTTATTTGAAAATTTAGGTCTATCTCTGTCTGCCTCTCGTGTTCAATTAGTTAAAAAGCTTTCCCCTCTCCTCTCTATTCCCAGGACCTCATCACTGCCCATCTGAACTAATGTAATACCTTTTAAAAGTTCTTTCTCCCTCTATTATTTCTACTTCCTCCAATGCCAAAACTAGTATAATTTTTACTATACATGCCATTCCATGTCATTCCTATACAGAAAACTTCAATGATTCCATCTTACCTTCTGTGGCATGCCTTTGACTTATTCAAAGCCCTCTACAGATTGGTATTAGCCTCCTTTTACAACTTTAATTTTTTAAAAGGCATTATTTTGAAACAAATAAAAACATTTAAGCAAGGATATAGAAACCATCCGTTATAACAGAGTTTTTGGGGAGCGTTGAGAAAAAGGTGCAGGGAAAAAATTCAGCAAAATGGATTTTTTTTCCTGTTTTTGGTCAGAGGAGGCCCTTGGAACTTGAAAAGGTCCAAAAGATGCAGGACTTCCATTTTCCCATAGATGTCCTAGCACAGTTCCCAGAATGGCTGGTAGCAGAATCTGCATTGGAAACTAAAGACAAACTGTTACCTAAATTTATGGCATAATGTGAACGTGTTGAAGAAAAGTCCTTCCAACAGCCAGGACTTGGGGTTTAGCCCTTTGCTACATATAGTCTCTGAGTTTGAGGCTGATTTACTCTGTATAATGATATGTGCTGGTGGAAGAGTGTGACATAGACTTTGGGGGTTATGTTTTATATCAGCAGTTCTTAACACCATCGTAAATAAAACTTCTAAAAGCTACTTAAATTTCTCCTACTAAGATTATTCTCAATTTATAATTATCAAGCAGGAATTAGATATAATAGCATTAGATAACTTTTCCAAGATTTCTTAGGGATACCCCTCAAACCCTGAGAGGCACATATAGCCTTGATCAGAACCTGAGACTTGCTTGTCAGAATAGGAGGTTGAATAAAGAACTCAGAGTTTTAATGGACTTTTCTGCATTCATCACCTTCATTGTTACATCACACACACACACACAAAAAAATTCCTGGTCCTATTTCAACCTGAAATTAAAATCTGGGGCAATATTGTTCTGGCTATTGTTTTCATTCAGAATTTCCTCCCATCCTCCCAAATTTCATAATTTTTTTTCCTCCCCAAATTTAGTCCCTAACTTACTTTACCGGTCCAAATCCCTCCTTGTCATCGAGTTCTCTCTTCTGTCCCTTCTTACCTAGCCTTTTTCCCACTGAAGTCAGAAGCATAATCCTTACTTACATAAAACCAAGAGGTATTCCCCAGTAAGTAGGTGGTCAAAGTATATGAGTCAACAGTTAATTATTGCAAACTATTAAACACATGAAAGACTGTTACCAAATAAAAATACGAGAAAGACAAAATTAAAATAGCATGGAGGTTTCATTTCACATACAGAAAGTTATTAGATGACAAAAGATGAAGTGTATCATTGTTGGAGAAATCCGAAAGAGACATATGTACTAAAACACTATTGGTGGAACTATACATTGTTAATACTACTGTAGTTAAAACTGTAATACTTTTCAGAAAAAAATTGGAATTTTTTCCCATAAACATCTTAAAAATGGAAAAAATAGGGGATAGTGAAATAAACTGTTCATATATACAAGCGCACACACATATATGTATGGGTAGTATTTTTTGAGGAGGAAAACAATTATAAAGATAATAGATGCCAATTAGGGGTAAGGCTGAATAAGTAGTGGCATATGAATGCAATGAAAAATTGTGCAGTAAGAAACAACAAATATAAGGAATTTGTATATATATGTGTGTGTGTATCTATATATAAACATTAATGTATGTTTGTGTGTGTATGCATGTGTGTAGGTGTACTTTTATGAAGTGATGGAAGAATAGGAAAAGCCCAGAGCATAATGGCTACAACAATGTAAAGACAAATCAAAATGGGATATTGTGCAGTTAAAATAACCAAATCTTATATCAGGAGAAGAAATGAAGAAATCCCTTTTCATCCTTATTCTGGAGAGGTGGGAAAACCAAGCTTGCGAAATGTTTTGTATATTGTTGTACGTGGTTAATATGTCAGCTTTTTGGACTTTAAACTGATTTTCCTTTGTTACAAAATCAGACTAATTTGAACATTAGGAAAGGGAATAGAGAGGCATATAAAGAATTTAATGTTGTTTAAGAGCAAAATTAATCAACGAACCTTTAAAGAGCACTGACTTTGGAGTCACTGGATCTGGGTTCAAATCCTGACCCTAAAGCTTAGTACCTATGTGATGATGATTTAAATCACTTAACCTCCCAAGTCATCTCTAAAATAAGGTAGTTGCTGTAGATGTTTCCTGATTTCCCTTCCAGGTCTAACACCATAATTCTATGATCCCAGAAAAATAATGAAGTGAAACAGTTTTTCAAATGATATAATGATGACTGAAGTTTGTTTTTTTCAAAATCTGGGAAATTTGGTAGAGTGAACAAATTCCTACATGAACAGGAAGAAGGGGGGGGAGAATGAAAAGGAAATAGAAAAGCATCTGAGCAGTGGCTATGAAGAGGCTCTATTTTGAGAAAATAACCAAATCCTATTAGATCAAGAAAAGAATTAAATATAACAAATGAGCCAGTTGAGAGAAACTGTCCTCTTTTTTAGATGATAGAATGGTGGGACTTGTTAAAATTGATATGAAGAAAGTTTTCAAGTAAGTAAAAATGTCAAAAAGCTTTAATATTCAAACTGTGTATCTGTAGAAGTGATTAATGGAGTGGATGGATTTTTAAAAAGAAAAAAAAATGGAGGAGAAAATCCTTCAAAATGTTAATTAACAAATGAGTGGCTTACACAGCTAAGATCAAGGCAATTGGGAGAAAAAAGTAGGGCAAGCATAGGTAAAAACACTTATAAGCTAGAAATATGTCAAAGTATGCAAAAAAGTGAGGGTTGTAATAAAATTCATATATAAAAAATGAACTGATGAAGAAGGCATGAACAGAGAATTTGTGAGTTACTAAAAAAGTTCTCTTGCATAGGTATGAATTATTTCTAGATAAGGACAGTATCAGGAGCTGGAAATGTTACAGATAGAGAGAAAATAATGCAGTCCACTGATGGGGTAACAATCAAAGGTTGGGGGAAAAAAAACTTACTAGAAAATGAGTTAAGAAGTTCTACCACTATCAGCTTATCAAAAATGGGAAGTGTTCCTGGGTCTGATGACCTCAGTGCTGATTTAAAAAAAAAAGACATCTGGTAGAATAAACCTTTGCCTTTCCCTGGTTTTAGAGAAAAATATAGGTCTTCAGAATGAAGCATGAATGTGAGTGAAGAAATCTACAAAAAGGAAAAGATAACATTAGAAATTGAAGGCTGCTGCCATAACTAAATGCTTATTATATGATTTTCATAGTAATATAAAAAGTAAAGCTTGTAAGACATAGTAAGTATTTTATAATAAGGTCAGTCATATAAGTGTAGGGAGGGAAAATACCTCACTGATCAACTTAAAAGAAGTCATTATGGAACATGCTTAAAGAAAAGATGTTAAAGGGATATTTACTTTATTTAGTTAAAGGGGAAAAATCTCATTGGTTGAACAATTGTGGTTTTTGTTTTGTTTTTCACTTTAATATCATGCAAATAATAGAGTGAGAAATATTGTTGAAATATGTAAGACTATATATATATATATATATATATATATATATATATATATATATATACTTGTACATATTATACCAATGTGACCTCTATAATGATGTTTGGGTGAAAAATTAAGGTGTTAGGTAGACCCATAAGAGATCTGGAAAGCAACAAGGCACAGTAAGTTGAGTTCCACTCTTGAAGACAAAAATGTTTGGGTTTAAGTTCTTTACAGTTACAGGCTGTGCAGAAGTATACTTCTGATACACACTAAGTATATCATTTATCCTCTCACACAAAATAGCAAGTCACTTAACTACTTGGTGTCTCAGATAACTCTCAAAGACTATAATTAGAAAGAGTTATTACCTTTCTAGAACAGGTTCTAAACCAGGAATTCCCTATATCAATGAAGGCAAAGGTCTAGAACCTTCTTGACTCTTTTCATCTCCCCACCTTAAGCAACAACAACAACAGTTATATAATCCATAAGCCCTCTCCAAAGGAAAAAAATGTCAATTTTAAATCATATTGAACAACCTGGGAACTCTTATTGAACTTAGAGCCCGCTAAAGCCCCAAGATCTTTTCCAACGGCATTACTGGCTAGCTAGGCCCTATTCTGTACCCCTTTATATTCTTTTGAAATTGATTTTTTTTGAATTCCAGTATAAGATTTTACATTTATTTGTATTTTACTTGATCTTTTTGAGCTTAAAACTAGACTTTGGATTTACTTTGGTCAATTAAACCAACATTTCAGAAGAGATAGAAAATGTCCAGTGTAAAGTTTAAAGGGAGGCCAAGTGAGAGGCAGAGTATAATGGGGGGGGGGGGTAAGTAAAAACGGCAGTGGATTTGAAATCAGAGAATATGACTTGAAATCTTGAATATGCACCCTGCTACTCATATGACTTGATATCTTGAATATGCACCCTGCTACTCATATGCCACTAAATGATGAAGATGTTCATTCATCTCAGCTCTGCAACTTAATCTCTGAGGGATTATCAAGTCACTTCTCATTTCTGTATCTCAGTTTCCCATTTGTGTAATTTGATGGATCTGATGACATCTAAGATCTTTTCCAGGTCTAAATTGACACTGTCCATTCATTATATATGCCAAAATGACAAGCAATAAATAACAGGGGATATATATTTATGTTATTAAGAGGATAGACAAATGAAGACCAAAGTCATAAAATTGCAAGAGAATAGGGAAATAGAATAGTGTAAACCTATTGGACAGGGAATGAGATGCAAAATAATTTGGAAAGTAGAAAAAATGGAAGTTAAAAAGTGATGCATAGAAGATTCAGAAGTATGTATGTGTGTGTGTGTGTGTGTGTGTGTGTGTGTGTGTGTGTGTTACAGACTTGTTATTCTGCTATCATAGAGAACTCTCAATGAGGAATTGAGGAATTCCTCACTTTTGTTATTGTTAAGTTTTGTCTGACTCAACATGACCCCATAGACCATACTGTCCAGGGAGTTTTCTTGGCAGAGATACTGGAGTAGTTTGCCATTTTCTTCTCCAGTGTGTCTCCATTTCTTACACATGAGGACCTGAGGCAAATAAGGATTAAGTGACTTCTGCATGGTCACACAGCTAGTAAGTGTCTGAGGTCAGATTTGAACTCAGATCTCTCAGACTCCAGGCCCAGTGCTCTATCCACTGCACCACCTAGCTGCTCCAAAGAGACTCACTCTATCAATGTAAATTAGCAAATTCTCAGCAACTGATAGTCATAGGGATTTGCTTACTTCACTGAAAGGTTAAGTGAACTGCCCAGGGTTATATAATCTGAATGTGTCAGAGGCAGTATCTGAAACCCATTATTTCTGGCATCATTGTAAAATTAACACAAGACTGATCAAAGGATTTCTGGGAGGCAAGATGGTGGAGTAAGCAGTAAATTGCTGTAAATCTCCCATACCCAAAAAACCTTGGAGCACTGGCAAGAAAGGTCCATCTAATTGAAGTGAAAGGGGAATACAGTCCAGGATGGGAAGCATCCCAGTAAGCCCCACTTCAGCAAACCAGTGGGATATCCTAAACCCCAGTGTGATGGAGCAGGCAAATGCCAATACTAGGACCCCTAACATGCCTTAACATAGCCAGGAAAACTGGTAGACTCTGCCCCAGACAAAAAGGGATCCTCCAGCATCCAGATCTCCAATTGTTGTAGCACAGCCCTGGGCTAACAGGGAGATACCAGACCTTTGCCTAAGGGAATAGATGTCCCAGCCAACACCAGGTTCACCACTCTTCAGCATAGCCCAGTCTGATAGCAAGCACACTAGCATACCCAGGATGACTACTAGCAGGGGTTCTTTGATGTGCTTTTCTAAAGGAAAGCAAACTCAAGAGGTGTTAACAATCTTATTTTAATCAGACATATGTATCATTCACTTAGGTCAGGGGAAAAATTCAGCACCTTGAACTTCAGAAAATGCAAATGGAAATTACAAGCATACCAAAAATACAGAGAGAGAAAATAACACAATTTGACAGATCAACAGATATCTGTCTGACCATTAACATACATATATAGTTAGTTATCAGAGAGAGGAACACCAACATGTGCATTTTCAAAGCCAGGGGCTCAGTGGCTACTGAGAGTCTTACCTGACCAAATCACACAACTTTTCCCATAAATGAGCCCCAAAGCAAAACCTCAGCTCAGAGCATATAGACCGTTCTTCAGGGTCAGAGGACATCACAACCTTCATGACCTACTGCCTAATTACAAAATAACAAAAGGTGTGGGCCTTCCTGAAAAACAAGCCTTTCCTTTTGGGTTCCACTTGAGGCCCATTAAGGGGCAGGGAAGATTTTCAAATTCCCTAGTCGTGTTAAGGGGTAGGGAAAATCTTCAAATTCCCTTACCATTCTTTATACCCAGGGAAAACAGGTAGCTTCCAGAGGCCATATGTCCACAGCCCCATGCAAACAGATAGCTACCAGCTAGCATCATACTGCCAAGCTTCAGCTTAGACCCAGGCAAACAGGCAGTCTCCATAGGCAAGATCACCATATACTAAAACGTAGCTGTCAGGAAACACATAGATACCCCACCTGGGCTCAGCATATGCCAGACACCACCACTAGGACCCCAGTTTAGCATCAGGTAAGTGGCCAGACCCCTTGACAGTTGACATTGTCAAGCAGTATCAACCAACTCCCACCCCAACCACTCACTGTAGTACCAGACACAAGGATCCACTATGGGCCTCAAAGCAACATCAGCATAGCACTGGGTAAACAGCCAGGGACTGCAGCCACTAGTACCAGAAGCCTAAGACAATGCCCCTTCCTCACTCAGAGCAGAGATCAAATTTTAAGGAAAGGAAAAAAGGCCAACCTCCCTCCCCCCACACAAAAAAAGATGAACAAAAAAACAACAAAAAAAGAATCTGGACATAGAAAGTTATGGTTAATATGGTGGGTATGGGTGTAAGATGAATTTGAGGGAATGATAAAAAATCAAGGGATGAGAAGAGGTGTACAAGGAATGTAGAAGGAAAGGAGAAGTTGAGTGAGGTAAATTGTCTCACCTGAAAAGGTGTGAAAAACCTATTACAATGGATGGGAAAATGGAGGGGGAGGCAATGGGCATTGCTTGAACCCTACTCCCATCAGTATTGTCTCAAAGAAGAAAAAACATATGCAGTCAGTTGAATGTAGAAATCTATCTTGCTTAACAGGGAAATAAGAAGGGAAGGAGATCAAGTAAAGGGATGGTGGGGTGGGAACTGATAGAAGGGTGGGTAGATTAGGGGAAATGGTAGACAGAAGCAAAACACTGGTAAGATGGGAAAGTGTAAAAGGAAAGAGAAGACAAAGAGAAGGAATAATAGGATGGAGGAAAATAGACAGGTAATAATCATAACTGAATGTGAATGGGATGAACTCTCCCATAAAATGGACACAGATAGCAGGGTGGATCAAAAACCAGACAGTATTACAAGAAAAATACTTGAAGCAGAGAGACACACAGGGAGTAAGGGCAAGGGGCTGAAGCAGAATCTGTTAATCTCCAGCTTGAGTTAAAAAAAAAAGTAGGGGTAGTAATCCTGATCTTAGACAAAGTAAAAGCAGAAATAGACCTATTTAAAAGATATAAGGAGAAAAACTGCATCTTCCTAAAAGGTACCTTAGACAATGAAGCAATCAAATTAGAAAAGCAAGGAATGATCTGTCAGTGTTATGGTGAGGGAAAGAATTCATGATGAAACAAGAGACAGAGAACATTATGAAATGTAGAATAGATCATTTTTATCATATTAAATTGAAAAGCTTTTATAGAAAAAAAAACAAACTGAAACTAAGATTAGTAGGAAAGCGGAAAGCTGAGAAACAATTTTACAGCAAGCGTCTCTCATAAAGGCCTTATTTCTAAAATATATAGAGAGTCAAATTTATGAGACCTCCAGCCATTACCCAATTGATAAATGGCCAAGGGATATGAATTGGCAGTTTTCAGATGAAGAAATAAAGCTCTCTGTAGGCACATGAAGAAGTACTCTCACTTTTAATTAGAGAAATAATTAAAACAACTCTGAATTATAATTTTTGATGCTTCACTAACCCTTTTTTAAACCATACTATCCCTTCTATTTTGTATCAACCAGTTGTCATACTAAAAGTATTCATTTTTAAAATTTTTCAGTTTAGGTTTCCCTCTATTCTATCATATGTAATATCACCTCATACCAATCAGATTGGCTAAAATGACAAAAAAAGGGAAATGGATAAATGTTGGAGAAGATGTGGGAAAATCGAGACACTAATGCAATGTTGGTAGAGTTGTGAACTGAACCAACCATTCTGCAGAGCAGTGGAACTATGCCAAAGGGCAACCAAACTGTGCATGCCCTTTGATCCAGCAATATCACTTCTTGGTCTGTATCCCAAAGAGATCATAAAAAAATTGGAAGGGGCCTACATGATCAAAAATATTTATAGAGACTTTATTCATGGTGGCAACATTTTAGAAACTGAGGGGTTGCCTATCAATTGGGGAATGGGTGAATAAGCTGTGGTAGATGAATATAATGGAATACTAGTGTGTAATAAGAAATGATGAACAGGCAGACTTTAGAAGAACCTGAAACAACTTGTATGAACTGATGCAAAGTGAAATGAGCAGAACCAGGAAAACATTGTGTGATAGTCAACTGTGAATGACTTGGTTTTTCTCAGAAACACAATGATCCAAGAGAAGTACAAAGGACTCACAAACTGATAGGCTTTGAATGCAGATTGGATCATATTTTTTTCACTTTCATTGTCATGTTTTTTCCCTTTTGATCTGTTTCTTCCACAGCTGTGATGAATATTGAAATGTGTTACATGATAGCACATTATAAACTATATTGAACTGTCTACCATTTTCAGAAGAAGGGAGGGGATGTACAAAAATTTGGAACTCAAAATATTGTAAAAATTAACCCCAAAATAATTCTTTTTTTTTTTTGCTTTTTTTTTTGGAGGGCAGTTGGGGTTAAGTAACTTGCCCAAGGTTACATAGCTAGTAGTGTGTGTGTGTGTGTGTGTTAAATGTCTGAGGCCAGATCCGAACTCAGGTCCTTCTTGACTCTGGGGCCGCCACTCTACTCACTGCACCACCTAGCCACCCCTCCAAAAATAATTCTTCATATGGGATTGTGGAACAATAAAATTCTATTTAATGAAATAAATATATAATTGTCTATGAAAAAGAAAAGACTGATCAAGTAATTGTTAGGCTACATTTTCTTGTGGGGTTATTCTTCCCATTAACATATGTGGTTATTTTGATTATACCTTGTTTTATTGCTCTAAGGAGCAACAGAGATAATTTAGGAGACAGATAAATTTTAACCCATGGAAGAAGCAGGGCTACATATATTTGCTGTACAACTTTTATTCTGAGTACTATTGTACTTAAGCTTTAAGAAGGTTGAAGATTACAATAATTTGTGCAGTGTCCACTTTCCACCAACTTTGTTAAAAAACTTTATATGAAGGATGTGATTGCTCAATGGATGGGAAAGGACTCCACAAAACAACAGCTACAATCATAGAAATAATATGGGAAAGATGATAGAATAGAGGAAAACCTAAATGGAAAATTTTTAAAAATGAAATAAAACTGAATACTTTTGGTATGACAGCTGGTTGGTACAAAATAGAAGGGATTGTGTGGTTTAATAAAAAGGGTTAGTGAAGCATTAAAAATTATAATTCAATGAATTTATTGTACAGAATCAACACAAGACCACTCAAAAGCAGAACATGGTCACTTGTGGGAAATTCATCCAATAAAATTGTTCTGATGACTATGCTTATACCTCAGTGCTTTGAAAGAAGTATGTGTTACTCTGACCATGGATTCATGAGTATTATTGTAATTAAATATTTAGCCTAAGCAGATGAGTCACAAACACAGATTCCCATATTTGGAAAGGACCTCAGAGAATCACCTCTTCCATATCTTCTGAATTTGGTCATACATTTGTTCATGCAGCTTTTCTTGAATACTCCTAGTAGAGAGAAACCTGTGACCTCTTAAGGCAGCCAGTGCCATTTTTGCTTAAGGGTTTATTAGGAAGGTTTTTTTTTAGTTATTAGATATATAGATAGGTAGATATATAGATGAATGGAGAAGAGAGAGTGAGAAGGAAAGAGTGGGGAGAGAGAGAGTGGGAAAGAGAGAAAGAGAAGGGGGAAAAGGGAGACACACAGGAAGAGAGAGAGAGAGAGACAGAGAGAGAGACAGAGAGACAGAGAGACAGAGAGAGACAGAGAGAGAGAAAGTATATACATGTGTGTGTTTACACTAAACACTGTGAAGGGCTTCCCAACTCAAAGTTTCAACTTTCAGTCATATCATCTAGTTCTGTCTTTGACCAGAGAGAACAAATCTAGGTCTTCTTTCAAGTGATAGTCCTTTAAACATTTATAGACAAGTATCACAAACCCTTAATGTCTTCTCTTGTCCCTGATTACAAGCAAACACACCCTGGTTCTTTCAGTTGTTCTCATAAGCTATGACCTCCAGGACATTTCATCATTCTAGTTTTCCTCTAAAAACTCAAACTTAACAATTCCCTTTGTAAACCTTGGTGTCCAGAAGTGAGTACAGTGTTCCATTTGTTGTTTGACTTAAGAAAGCACAGCAGGATGATTTTCTGATTCACTTAATATAACCTAAGATTAAATTTTCTTTTTTGTTCCACAGATTACTTTGTTGACTCATTGAATTGCAGTTCACTAAAACCCTAGGTTCTGTCTCAGGTGAACTACTGAAGTTTATTTTTGGAACCCAAATGTAGAAATCTACATTTATTAGATATATGTGTTGGTCAATTAGGATTTTTTAACAAATGAACCTTTCTGAAGTTCCTACTACATGCAAGGGCATGTATGGTGGCTACTAAGAGAGAAAGAGACAAGGACAGAGGGAAGAGATGTGTGTGTGTGTGTGTGTGTGTGTGTGTGTGTGTGTGTGTGTGTGTGTGGAGAGAGAGAGAGAGAGAGAGAGAGAGAGAGAGAGAGAGAGAGAGAGAGAGAGAGAGAGAGATTGTTTGCTTTTAGGGCAGTCATCTGCACAAAGGGGAAAGATCAAACTTAGTACTGTGCATTAGTTTATCATTTAAACAAAGTTATTTTAAAAGAATCAGGACAGAGCCAAGATGACAGAACAGTAGAAAAAAATCACAGCATAGCTCCCCATCACAACTCCTATACAAAGATTTAGAAAATTCACCACACCAGATTTTGCCTGGGAAATCCAACAACAACAACAACAACAAAAACCCAATGAACGATTTATTTTTCCAGCCTATTTCAGCATATAGAAAAAGAGGAGTCTACAGACAGAAAAAAAGTTTAGGTAGGAGTATCACGTGGCAATTCTATCATATCAGGTGAAAGAGACCCTAGACTGGTATGTCAGTGCTAGAAGAAATCCTAGACTTACACAATAGGCTGAACCTTGTACAGGATGAAGGAACAGATTCCAACTGTCAGGTCACTTGGTTACCATTCAGTTCTGGATGATATATAGAGAGTTGATTAAGGAGAGAGTATGAACTTAGTGGTGATATTCCAGAATGAGGAGCTATCATGAACCCTAAGCTAAGTATTGACCAAGAAGAAAGATCAGAATCAAAGAGATGTGCGACTGAACTCAGATGCAAAGCATGGGTGCAATTTTTATCATCCAGCCAAGTCTAAAGTATGTGAATGAGGGCAAAAATCTCAAATCAATGTGGAATCTGCAATCCCGTCATTCTGAAGGTACTGAGCTTTCTAGTCAGCTGATAGTGGCTGGGTCCACCGAGGGATAAGACCAAAGTGTATTGCTCAGACACAGATCAAGGCTAGGAAGATGCAGAACTCACATCAGGAGAGCCATGATCAGCCTTTTTCCTGGATAACTTTGAGAGCACTGAAAATGGGAAAGTCCCCAGCTTGAACCATTTTGAAGATGCAGGAAAAGTATAAACATAACTAACCACATTAATAACAAAAATTGTATCATTATATGAATAGATTTTAACATTTAATTTTTTTGTTTTTTTCTCAATTACATATAAACAAAACTTTTTACCATTCATTAAAAAAAATTGAGTTCCAAATTCTCTCACCCCCTCTCTTCCCTAACCCCTCCTTGAGAAGGCCAGCAATTTTATATGGATTATACATGTGCAGTAATATATAACATTTCCATATTAGCCATGTTGCAAGAGAAAATTTACCTCTCTGGGACCAACAGCTTGATAATTAATCTTGTTGAAGTAATCAAGATTGGTCCTTGCTTAACAGTAACATGGTTTGTTACCATCCTTAAAAGCTTTCTATCTTACACTCAGCTGTCATAGCTTTAGGGAATGCAAGTTCATCTGTATGCTATAATGGAAATAACAGAAGAACTTGAGAATCAAGGAACATAGTCACTTTATGCATCTACATTCACCACATACATAACCAATAAAAATGTCTTTTTCTGTGAGAGCACTGCACAGGGCACCCAGTATTCCTATACAGCCAACCTCAATGTGCTTGGAGACTGAGAAATCAAGAGCATTTTTCTGAGACATAAGGAAATCACAGTGCTCAAAAGTCTAACAGTTTCTTTTCTGGAAACATTCAAATCCTTCCCTAATCCATAAAATTGGTTTGGGTATTAATGCAATTTTACCTTCAAATTAGTTTGGTGAATTCAGATCAAGTTTTAAACCCCTGAAAATACATCTGATAGTAAATCCTGTGACTGTATGATATTATAATGTGTTTATCCTGTAATCATAAGAGTTCGAGTTGTAGGAAAGACATCAAATTGCTTTTGATAGTTCTACCTTCTTCACACTTTTCATGTTGGATAGAGAAAAATATTTTAAAAACCCAAAGAAACAAACTAAGCTTTCTTGTATTTGAGAATTTTTCCAAAATATCAGCACTTTAAGAATGATCATTTTTAGATGTAAAGAAGGCAAAAGAGCACAGAAAAGACCCTTTAGTCTGAGGGCCCATCATCTTTTCCTTCCTCTCTCTTTCACTCTCCCATTCTCTCTTATACTCCCTTCCCTCCCCTCTCTTCTTCTCCCTTCTCTGTTCATTTTCCCTTTAGCAGGCATTCCAGGTATATGTGCTAGTTTTTTTTTTATTTGTTTATTTCCCATCATATTCTGCTGGTAGCTACTATAAAAGTTGTGCAATTTAACTTGGAACTTCACTAGAGGTGGGAGGATGCATGGGGTTAGTGATCTTTGCTCTGCAGTCCTAAAACGGTATCCTTTTGATGCTCTGTTTACTTGTATCCATAATTTTCTTTTTAAAACAATTTTAAAGCATTTTTATTTAAAGTTTTGCATTCCAAATTCTATCCTTTCCTACCCTTCTCCCTGAGATGATAAGCAGTCAGATACAGGTTATACATGTGCAATTATATAAAACATTTTCACATCAGTCATTTTGTACAAAAAGACTAGAATAAAAGAAAAAATGAAAGAAAGTGAAAAATAACATGCTTCAGTCTATATTCAGTCAATATCAGTTCTTTCTCTGGAGTCAGATAGTATGTTTCACCTTTAGCCCTTTGGGATTGTCTTAGATCACTATACTGCAGATAATAGTTAAGTCATTGACATTCTTCATCTAACAATATTGCTATTACTTCGTATGATATCCTCCAGGTTCTGTTTACTTCACATTGCATTAGTTCTTTCCAGGTTTTTCTGAAACCATTCTGTTTGTCATTCTTACAGAACAATAGTATGCCATTAAAGTCATATACTACAGCTTGTTTGGCCATTCCCTAATTGATGGGCATCCCTTTAATTTCCAATTCTAACCCACCACACACACACACACACACACACACACACACACACACACACACACAGCTGCTATAAATATTTTTGAACAAATAGGTCCTTTTCCCTTTTTTGGATATCTTCAGGATATAGGCCTAGCAGTGGTATTGCTGGATCAAAGGATATGCACAATTTTGTATCCCTTTGGGCATAGTTTCAAATTGATCTCCAGAATCATTGAATCAGTTCACAACTCTGTTAGCCTCCCTGCTGGCAGACCCTGGAGGAGCACTTTTGTTGCTTATATGCCAGAGTGGTAGGGCCCTGCTACTGGGTTTCTATGGAAATGGGGTCTATCTGCTGGTAGACCTCAGGGGCAGGGTCTCACTGTTGACCAGATCTGAGGTGGGGCTTCACTTCTGGTGAGCCAGTGAAGTCAAGATCTCATTGGTGGCTTTTGCTGGGGATGAGATCACTGGGTTGGGACTTTGCTGCCCTTCACAGACTACTCACTTGCCTAGGTGTGTGCTGACTTACAGGAGAGCAGGGCCTTGCTAGTGAATTCCCCCAGGCTTGGTGTAGGCCCCCTGCTGTGAGGCTAAATGCTGCTGCTGATGCTCTTGGACCTTTTTTTCCTCCCACCCTAGTGAAATAGACCTTTCCTGCCAGTCTGGTAAGGTGCTTGCCTGCTTCTAGAATTTAGATTCCCAAAGTAGTTCATACTGCCTTTAGGGAGCACTAGAATGAGTCAGAGGGCTCTTGGTAATCTTGTGTGCAATTGGGAGATGCTAAATAAAAATAAGGGGCAGGTGGAAGCATAAGGAAAGAAGAGAAAATTTTGAAATAACTGTTTGTACATGGTTTATCTGTTGTGTAACAAAGTTAAAGTCATAGTGATTACATTATTTTCCAAATAAACACACAAAATGCAAGTTATAAACAATCAATGGTCAAATCTGCTGACAGGTCTTAATAAGCAAGTATTGGCAAGCCAGTGTGTTTTACATTGCCAGGAAGTCCAGCATGCATCAGCAGGAATATGTACATGTAATGACTTGTTTACATTATGACACTATATGGTTATATGATGTAATATTGCATCATCACAATTTCAATGCAAGAAAATTTAAATAAATTATTAAATTTAATATGCATCATTAAAAATGTGCATTTTGAAATGACACAAAATTTTTAAAAATGCATTAAAGGGTTAAAGAAAATTGATTTCCAGGGGGAAACTGTATAATTTTTTGTGGAAGGGAGGGTGAAGGGCCCAATAAATTTGGTAACCTCTGTTCTAAATGAATTTTGAGGTGGTTTTCTTATTGTGTGGAGGGGAATTTAGGAGGGCTTCAGAGGGTTCTTTCCTCACTCTATCTTGGCACAGGAAATGTAGTCATAATTAAAAAAAATTTACACAATACCTTTTTGACCATGATCTTGGAGATCCAAGATTACTAAGATCTTCTAAAGATGAAAAAGTATTAAATAATTTTTCCTTCCTCTATTTTCTACAGCAGGGCTAAGAGTGATTATTCTAATAAATCCAATGACCACTTGAACCTCCTCAAAGAAAGGGCTTTTTCTTTAATCCCACTTGTTTCTGTTTACCTATTTTAGAATATTCTATAATATTTCTATATTCAGCCATTGTTTTTGTTATAAAAATGTTTAACATAGAAAGTAATTAAATGAAACACAATAGAAGTGCTCTTTCTGTGCCCTTTTAATGACTCAACAATTTTTTGTACAGAATTTATTTTTTTAAGTCTTCATTTTAATGTTCCCTAGCATTTCAGTCATAATTGAACAAATTAAAACATCTTTACTCAAAACCACACAGTAGGCATTTGAGCCAGATGAGGGTAATAGTGGCCAAATTAAGTTCTTTATCTTTTTTTTTTTTGTTAAGAAATCAATGTTTATTTTCAATCAGCATTTTTCCAACATTATTAGAGCATCTGGGTTTTAAGACCACTCTGTAGTATTTCCTACCCACTCAGTGGCCGGAGCAGTAGGAGCCGCAGACCAGTCCTCAGTAGTTGGCTGAGCACTCCAATCTTTGGTGGGGAACTGCTGAATGGGTACAGATGGCACCTGTACTCCCTCGGACCAATCAGCCACCTCTGGTTGAGTAGCAGTGAATTCTGGGGCGGGTGCAGTCCATTCACCCTGAAACTCTTCCTTTGTCACTGCCTTCTCAGCTGTGGCCTGCTCTTCCTTTTCAATCTCCTCTGGATCCCTGTAGAAGTAAAGATCAGGCATAACCTCCCATGGGTGTTCCCGGGAGATGGTACCACACATCTGCAGGACTTCACGGGCCAGCATCCACCACATCAGACCCACAGAGTGAGCTCCCTTGTTGTTACATGGAATGGCAATGTCCACATAGCGAAGTGGGGAGTCTGTGTTGCACAGGGCAATGGTTGGGAGGTTAACATACGATGCTTCAGTCAGAGGCTGGTGATCTGCCCGAGGATCAGTGACCACCAAGAGGCGAGGCTCCCTGAAAGCTTCCTGGATCTGGTTGGTGAAGGTGCCCGTGTGAAACGTTCAGCAATAGGTGTGGCACCAGTGGCAGCAGCGAATTTCAGAACAGCTCTCTGGCCAGTGTTCCTGGATGAGATGACACTAACATCGGCTGGGTTTTCAATGGCTACAATGGTATGCGCTGCCAGCAGAAGTTTTTCCCAAGTTCTCTTCAGATTAATGATGTAGATGCCATCACTCTTTCTCTTGTAAATATATTGTTCCATCTGGAAGTCCAGATTGGTGCTGCCCAGATGGGTTCCTGCAGCCAGGAACTTGAGGACATCCTCCTCCTTCATCTGCAGGACATCCAGGGCTCCGGACATTGTGAAAGTTTCCCTTTAAAGTTACAACGGAAACAGAGAACAACACTGTATGGAACCCTCTTCGGGGCAGCGCGGAAAAGCTAAGTTCTTTATCTTAATTCCTTCAAACATTTGAGCTACATTTCTACTTAATGTGCCTTTCTCTTTACCCTCAATTTTCCTTTTTCTCCAATGTCTGTGATAGGACTGATGAGCAGGATGAGTTTTTCATGTCATAAAAAATGTTGTCATTTGCAAAAGTAATTAAGCTGCTGATATCAGTACTTAATATTATCTGGGACAATAACTTTGGTAACCCCATCAACTTTTTTGTTTGTTTAAATGGTATCAAATAGGCTTGTTATGATAGCCTTTGATGGTCCTTTTAGATGTCAGCATCAGAATAGCATGAACATAACCCATATGTTGTGGATATAATTATAAGTCATAAACTATGGATATAATTATAATTCATATGCTATTGTAGCGGCAAGCACCCCAATATCCCCAGGGTGGCTGCCAACACAGGTTCTTAGATCTGCTTTTCTAAAGGAAAGCAACTCAAAATGGGTTAACAAGCTTACTTTAATCAGTCAAACATAGATCTTTTACCTAGTTCAGGGGAAAAAGGTCAGCACCCTGAACTTCAAAGTATACAGACAGAACTTACAAGACAGAGAAACAAACAGATCAAGCAGACAAGCTTCCAAACTGCCCAAACATTACATCAATACCAAATCACAGTTACCAGAGAGGGAATCATCAACATCTGGGTTTTCAAAGCCAGGGGGCTCTCAATGGCTACCCAGAGTCTCATCTGGTCAAATCATACAACACTCCTCAAAGTGAGCCCCAAAGCAAAGCCTCACATCAGGGATTATATAGCCTTCTCCTGGCTCAGAGAATGTAACAACCTTCTTGGCCCACTGCCCAATCACAAAGTATCAAGGTGTAGGTGTTCCTGAAAAACAAGCCCCCCACCACAGGCTCCAGGTGCACTTAACCTAGGGGCAGGGAAGATCTTTAAATTTGCATTTCCATTACAGCTATGGATATTATTATAATCCGTAAATCCAAACATCTTTGATTTCTTTAGCTGACTATAATGGATATGCCATTGGAGAATTTATCTAAACCACTTACAAAACTAGGACTTTTTTAAGGGTTCTCTTGTCTTCTATGATATTTAATATCACAGAATTGCTACCCACTAAGGAACATCGCATTTTTTTTTTTTGTGCCTCAAAGATCTAAGGCATTCTCCTAATTTTTATTACACTAGAATTCAAGGGAAAAATTCTTAATTCTTCCTATCTATTCACTTCATTATTTTATAACTCTTAATATTATCCCTTTTTAAATGATATTATTCAGACTGTTTTATTTTGAAATATTTTAAAACATTTCATACTTTATAAATATTGTATGATATTATGACCAACAGTCTTATCAGATAGTGTTAGAGGTATAGAAGCAGAATTTTTGAACTAAGTCAAGATACCTTGGCTGATTTCCTGGTTTTGCCACCAAAAATATAGCTGTGTAACCCTGAATAAATCACACATAACCAAGTTAGAATTAACTAAGTTTAAGTCATAAAAGTGTAGGGATAAGAGCTTCTGAACTATTTTTTTTCCATTTTGACCTTAGTCTAACCAGACTGTTCCAGGAAAAGGCCTGAGAGTATTGCATAATTATTATTGGCCTGAGGGGAATAACCTGTGGCCAGGAAGCCCTAATCTTTTCAAAACCAGTGCTACAGAAATGGTTCATGGTTTCTTGTCCTTTGCCAAGCTGAATTCACTCAGTTTTCATCCAATCCTCTGGTGGTTTCTTTAGGCAGAAGATTGTTTTCTAGTGCTATCAATGGCTAAGATGACATGAAGAGGAAGGAAATAAATAAATAATGCTAAAATAAAAAACTGAAGCCCAATCTATCATCATTAATAAAGAGTGTATTTGAATCTGGATTTGTTTAGCTTGCCAACACTTTGTACAAGAGTAACTTCACTCTTCAGCCACAGGGCTCTATTCACAGTGATGATAAAATGTTCTATTCCATTTATCAAGGGACCTGTAAGCTAAAAGCTAGGAAGATGCAGCTGATTGGTTTCAGTTTTCAGCAGGGAAATCTTTTATCTCCTAATTGAATAGAAATTGATTTTTCAACAATGAGATTCCTGGCCCATGAATAGGACTCAAGAAGACACTCAAAAAGTAAAGAACCAGCATACAAACTGAACATTTACAGGATTAAGTAGGTGGGGACTATAGGAGTTCCTTTTTAGTTGATAGATTCACATTTTATCTCATTTTGAGTGACTGCTTCAGTCATCTGAGTAGTTAGTGGTCACCTCCAACAAAGTTAAAGTGATACGCTCTTCATTCTCTACCTCCCTGCCCCTAGTCTTCATATACAATCTTGAGCTGAGGATATAGCTGTCAGAGCACAAAAAAAATTCATTCTTTAGGCAACATAGAGCTGGGGGATTTTGTAAAAATCTGTGCTAAAGTTCCCAGTGATAGGCAATAGTTTGAGCTCTAAGCAACAAAGACAGGACTGAGAATACCAGCACAGTCATTCAAAAAAACCCTATGCAGTGTAAAAACAAATTAAATTTTCATAATAGTTTTGACAGGGATAAGGTAGCTAAACCATGAGATTTTCCATATACTAGAGCTGGGTAAAGAGTACAGGGTTTAAATGAAGCTTGACACAGCCTGTAGCTATTATAGTATCGAATGAGGTTAAGACAAATTTGAATACTCATTTTGACTCCATTTAGAAACCATTTATTAAGTGCCTACTATGTGTTAGGCACTGTGCTAGGTCCTGGAGATATAGACAAAAAATAAAAACTTCTGCTGTCAAGGAACTTATATTCCTATTACAACATGTCCACGGATAATTGAACATTGTTGTTAAATGGTTTTTAGTTGTGTCCAACTTTTTGTGACCCATTTGGGATTTTCTTGGCAGAGATTTTACCAAGTGGTTTGCAATTTCTTTCTCCAGCTCGTTTTACAGATTAACTTAAGCAAACAGGGTTAAGTAATTTGCACAGGGTCACACTGCTAGTAAGTGTCTGAGGCCAGGGTTAAAATTAAGAGAATGAGTGTTCCTGAATCCAGACCTGGTACTCTATCTGCTGCATCACCTACCAGAGTGCCAGAAAAGTAAATACAAAATATATAACGTTTACAAAATAAAATAAATCACAGTGTGATACCACAAAAAATTTGTCAGAAGTTTTTAAACTCAGAATGACCTAAGGCTGATAAGCAAACCAAAGAATGCTTAAAATTTTGTATATATGCATATACATATATATGTGTATATATATATATATGTATATATATGAAAGAAGAGGATCAAAGTAGGAATAAAAAAACTTCCACCTATGACCAGTAAGATGTTAATAACTTAGAAACAAGACAGAGTTGATTAATTCTTATTTTGCTTTAGTTTTTTCTGTTTAAAAAAAAGTTCTTTGGACTCGAAAGGAAAGAACATAAATGGACAATTAGGGAGTTGATACCAAAGAGAAGTACAAATATAGCAAGAGAGCATTTATCCTTGGGGAGGCTAGGTGGCGCAGTGAGTAGAGCACTAGCCCAGGAGTCAGGAGGACCTGAGTTCAAATCTGGCCTCAGACACCTAACACAAAAAACTAGCTGTGTGACCTTGGTTGGGCAAGTCACTTAACCCCAATTACCCTCCAAAAAAGCGATTAGCTACCACTGATAAAATCAAAACTCCTGGCCTAGATGAAGAAGTCTTGATCTGGTAGATGTAATTGCTAAACCATTTTCAGTAATAAATGAAAAATCATGGAGGATGGACAAGGTAATGTATATAAGGAGAATTTTGTTATACTTTTAGAGTTTAGTTTCAAGGATCCATGGCCATGGCAATATCTAGTTTTAGGTGTTAGCCAAAAAGCCCCAAGGATCATAGATAGTAATTACTAGAATTATGGTGATAGGCAGTTGTACTGAGGCTCTACTATGAGATAAAGGGATGACATAAGTAATGTTTACTACACATGCACTGGCTATATTGTTAAAATTAGCCTGTGAGCTTAATGTTGGCAAGATGCCTTCTTTGTCTGTTGCCCTATAGAGCAAGTAAGCACTGGACAGTGAGTGGGGAATCCATAGGAATGCATGAACCTGCCTAAACCAGTCCCCACGGAGGCTTAAGGGGATTTAGGGGAGTGCGCAAGCTGTGCCTGTCTTGATTCACCCCATCGGGTTGTAGGGGTATATGCCCCACCTTCACACTGGCCCCTGAGAGAAGGATTGTTAGGTAATGCTTTATAGGAATTGGCGCTTTCATTATCAGCAACTCTGAGAAGACTAGACTAGAATAAAGTAAAGCTTATTATTTAACCCCTCCAAAACTGTCCTCCCATCCTTCCTGTCTGACCAGAACAAGAGTGAACCTGTTAGAGGGTGGAGTCCCAAAACTCCACTGTCTCCTGTGTACTATCTCTGAAACAGGTAGTACAACTGGAGAGTAGCCAACACATCTCCAAAAAACCAAACCAAACCAAAGCAAACATACAAGAGAATCTGTTAACTAAAGACTTTTAATTCCCAAGACAATTCTAAGATGTAGATAGATTTTCAAATGACAGGAAGTGAGGAGGAATTAAGCCTCTTGGTGAGGGCAAAAGAGGAGAGTGGAAAAGCAGGCTTGAAGCTTAACATTAGGGGAAAAAATAACAAAGCTAAGATCTTGGCAACCAGTCCCATCACTTTCTGACGAACAGAAGGAGAAGAAATGGAAGCAGATTTTATATTCTTGGGCTCAAAGATCACTGCAGACAGAGACTGCAGCCATGAAATCAGAAGATGCTTACTCCTTGGAAGGAAAGCTGTGGCAAATCTGGACAGCATACTAAAAAGCAGAGACGTAACCTTGCTAACAAAAGTCTATATAAGTATGGCAGTGAGAGTTGAACTATAAGGAAAACTGAGTGCTGCTGAAATTGACACTTTGGAATTGTGGTGCTACCAAAGACTTTTGAGATTCCCTTGGTCAGTAAGGATGTTAAATCACTCAATACTTAAAGAAATTAATCCAGGCTATTTAATGGAAAGTCAAATACTAAAGCTGAAGCTTAAGCACTTTGGCCATATAATGAGAAGACAGGAGTCATTGAAAAAGACCCTAATGCTGGGAAAGACAAAAGGAAAAAGACAGTAGAGGATGAGATGTATAGATAGTATCATGGAAACAATGAACCTGAACTTGGAAAGACTTCGAGAGATAGTAGAGGACAGTAGAAGGGTCTGGCATGCTGTGGTCCATGGGGTCACAAAGAATCAAACACACCTGAACAACAACAACAAGGCAAATTAAGTGAATATTTAGAAAGAGTTATCAATCACAGAGACCAAGCATGGTTACATCAAAGACAGGTTATGCCAGATGAACTTTATTTTTTTCTAATCTGTTATTAAACAGGAAAAAAATCAGAAGATTGCAATAGTTACAGTTCATCTAAATGTTAGCATGATATCTGACAAAGTGTCTTATGCTACCTGTGTATAAAAGATGTGAATTTAAGGGCTAGATAATGTAAAATTAGGTTGACTTGGTTGAATGGTCAGACTAATAGATTTAGATGTCAAAGAGGCCTTAAAAGTCACCAAATAATAAAACCTTTATTTCATGGATGAGTAAAACTAAGGTTCTAAGAGATAGAGTGATTTGGCCAAGATTTCATGGGAAATAATGACAAAACCAGGATTCCAAAGCAAGTTATTTGATTCTAAAGTCATCTACTTTTTCAAATGCATACTCAGAAGTTAGCCATCAATAGTCCGATATCTGCTTGGAAAGAATCTTTAAAGAAGGAACTTCAAGGTCTATGCTCAGCCCTGTGCTTTTTAATATGTTTATCAGTGGATTGTATACAGACATAGAAAGTATCTTTACTAAATTTTCATGTGACTCAAAGATAGGAGGGATAGCTTATGTATTCCATAATTAGTAGGGGATAGGTAGATAGATAGATCTTAACAGACTAGAAAATCAGATGAAATCTAAATTAGGTATGGCATGGATTTGATTCCACCATTTTGATTGACCTCTAGGTTATTCTCCAGGTAATCAATGTCTTCCTTCATAGGTAAGGAGGATGGACTATGAAAATGAACAGAGAAGAAGATTACATATACACACATATGTGTACATATGTATGTGTGTATCAGTCTTACTGAATTGAATGAGTGGGTATCTCCAAGATTCTGTCCTAGGACCTCTTTACTTTTCTTTCTCTATTCACTCTCCTTGTGACCTCATTAACTTTCATGGGTTCTATTCTCATCTTTATGTTGATGATTCCTTGATATATTTAACCATTCCTAGTTTCTCTCCATTCTCTATCATCACCAAGTTACTGGACATTTCAAATAGGATGACTTATAGATATCTCTTAACTCATGTCCAGAAGACAACCCACAATCTTCCACCTCAAACTCAGCCCCTTATCATCATTATTGATATCATCCTTATCAGATATTTATTAAATGCTTCCTATATGCCAAGCACCGTGCTAAGATCTAGGGATACAAAGAAAGACAAAAGGACATTTACTACTACCTTCAAGGAGCTCAGTTTAAATGAGGTATGCAGTTTACAAACAACTTTGTACATGCAGATATATGTGTGTGTAATATTTATATGTGTGCACATATAAATATATTTCTCAGAGGGAATATAGTAGCAATAGGTGAGATCAACAAAGGCTTTTTGCAATAGAAAAGTGTGAAGTATAAATGAGGAGGGAGAATGTTCCAGACCTGGTGAATAGACAGTGAAAAGACATGGAGTTGAGAGATATCCTGTGTAGAAATACCAGTGTTACTGGAGAACAGTAATATGAAGACTGGAAAGTTAAAGGTAGAAACCCAAGTTTGAAATCTTATTATCAAACAATCAACACACTTTTATCAAGAGTCTTTTAGCTGCCAAACATTATCTTGGAGTATAAAGAATGAAACAATCTCTGTTCACATGTAACTTCAATTTTAATGGAACACTCAAAAGCAAATATCTAAATATATGTTAGGAAAATAGCAGTTGTAAGCATCAGGAAAAGCTTCATGATGAAAGGAGTGATATATCTTAAAGCAGAAAGGCATTCTGTGAGATGGAGGTAAGGAGAGAGTACATTCTAGGCATGTGGGAGACCCAGTGCCAAGGCAGTACATGGGAGATCAAGTACTGTGAATGAAGAACAGAGAGGAGGCCAGCTTGGCTCAATCACAGAGTGTGAGGGAGAACAAAAGTCCATGAGGGTGGACAAATAGGTTGGGGCCATGTGGTGAAAGTTTGTAAATTCTACAAAAGTAGTTTATAGTTAATACTGGAGGAAATCAGAAGCCTTGGAGTTGAGTGACTAGATAAACCACATGGTCAGATCTTCACTTAAGTTATTTTGGCCACAGTTTATAGGATAGACAGAAGGGGTGAGAGACTGGAAGCAGGGAAACCAATTAGGAAGCTGTTACAGTTCTCTAGGTGATAGGTAATAAGGTCCTGGACTAAGGTGGTAGCTGTGTGAATAGAAAGAAGGGGTCAGCTGTAAGAAATTTTGTAGAAGGAGCTTATAAGATTTGGGAATGAGGAAGAGTGAGGAATCAGAATTAATGTTATGAGGATTAGGATGGTGATGCCCTATCTTGATAGAAAAAGGTACTTAAGAGAGGAAGGTTTAAGGAGTTCTTCACACATGTCCAGTCAGTTGCCATATCTTGTTTATTTCTACTATCTTAAGAAGTTCTTTACTTCCCTCCCCTTTTCTTCTCTCACATAATACTACCATGCTTCAGGCCCTCCTCAGATCGTTCTTGAATTATTGCAAAGATCTTTCGTATTGGTTTCTCTGGCTTATATTTCTGTCCCTTCCAATATATTGTCCACACAGGTGTCAAGGTGGTTTCCTTAATGTTTGGGTCTAAATGATATTGCCCCACTTGTAGGATCAGTTATAAACTCCCCAGTTCAGCACTTATAGTCGTTCACATTTTGCTTTGCCCCACTTCTGCAGCTCTTTTGCACATTTCTGTATTTCACAGATGCTAAGATCCAGCCAAAGTAGATATATTGTTCCTCATGCTTGGCACCCCAGGCATAGAAGTGATTGTAAATCGAGGAAATTGAAATAGACAATCTCAACGATTCTGCTAACTCTAAGTAAGTGTCAGAGTCAGTTTTTAAACTCAAGTATCCTAACATCAAGTTGTCTGCCCTTTCCACTATACCATCCTTCCTGTCAAGTAGGGAAAGTCTTAAGAGCTATCTAATGGACAGATTTCTGGTCTCAAGCTAAAAGAAGGGAGAAACTACTCCTCTTTCTCCCCCACCACCTGCACACATACCTCCTAAAATTGTGCCTTGGGCCCTTCATGCTGCAGGCATCTCTGAAACAAATTTTCTATTTAAAATAAATGAAAGTCCCCATGATTGCAGAAATAGGACTCTAATCGAGGGAGACACAACCTGATACCTGCAGGTATGATTTGTGCCTGAACCACAGTAAACAGCCTTCCCTGGCAAAGCATTTTAGGCCAAGATTGTTTGAACTGGTTGGTTCTCTCATAATGGTGGAAGAGGCAAGTTAGGTGTTTCCAGCTGATCCTGTTAACTCACATTCAAAATGAAAACACTGCAAAGAGAGAACAAATATGATTTCCATCCCATAAGCAAAATTCTGTTGTGATAGTTGACATACTCACTTTTGAATTTGCTCTAATTTCCTATAGTTGTTACTATTCCAAGGGAAGAGGAGAAAATAGAAAAAGCAAAGAGAAGATAAAGAAGAAAGGAACCAAAATTTTTTTGGAAAATAATTATAATCCAAAAGGAGCTAGTAGAGGAAGGATAACAAAGCATACTTCTGTTTTTTTCCTTCTCTAATAAATAGTGGATGGATTTTCATTCCTGTCGTTCTTAAATTAATTTCTTCTCTTGGATCTCCTCTTTCCTCAATACCTCTATGGTCAAGAAGAAAGCCATAGAATTATGGAAGCTTAGATATGAGAAAAGACATCTGAATGTATTTAAATACCTAACAAATATGACATGGCCAAAAAAAAAATTTCCTCCTCAGGCAATCAGTCCATTGTATTTTGGGATAATTACAATTGTTAGGGTATTTTTTCCCCAGAAATGTACCTTTCTAAAATTGTCACATATTACTTCTAGTTCTACTTTTTGGGACCAAGAACAAATTTAATCTATGACAGGTAGTCATATACTTGAAGACAGTTATTCTGAGACTACTGATAGATTATCTTTATTTTGAGGTACCTAGTTAGCACAGTGGAAAGAATGCTACCACTGACATCAAGAAGCTTTGAGTTTGAATCCTACCTCAGACATATCTACTAGCTTATCCGACCTTGGGGAAAATCATGTAACCTCTGTCTTTCTCAATTTCTACATTTGTAAAATGGGGATAATAATAGCTCCTACATCAGTGTTATAAGGATCAAATGAGATAATATATGTAAAGTACTTGTCAAAACTTAAAATGCTATGTAAATATTAGATGATGTTGGTGATGATGATGAAAATGGTGATAGTCTCTTCCATAATCCGTTATTTCTATTAATATGCTCCTTCTTTTAGTTTTATTACATCTGTGAAATGAATCTAAAGTATGCCAAGTGGAAAATTTGGCTCTTTTTAAGGAAAGACAGCTTAGCAATCACCCCAAAGTGAAACAGACTGCCTTGGGAGGTGGTGGATTCTCCTTCATGTAATGTCTTCAAAGACTGAATGCTTATTTGTATAGCATGTGGAATTTTCTAGAAAGGATACTTATTAAAATACAAATTTGGAATATACATAATTCAGGGCACATTCCAGCCTCAAGATTCTGTGATCCCTATATTACAATTCTCCGCCCCCCCCCCATTTCCCATTGAAATTTCAAACGATCTCATTTACTTTCTCTTCTTTAAAAATGCCTATTTCTTTTTTGTTTTTATTCACCTTTCTTAAACTTAATTCCCAAAGCTAAGCCTTCTGTCATCCCACTGAATCCAGGCAATTGCCTGATCTTATACTAACTATAGTTTTTCCTTTTTTATTTCATTTCAATAAAGTATAGTATAATGAGAATAGCACAGGACTAGAAGTTAGGGATCTAGCTTTGCCTCTGAGCAGTTATTTCTCCTCATCAGACTTTAGTTTCAGAAAAAAAGGAGGGCGTTGGAATAGGTATTGTCTAAGATCTCCTCCAACTGCAAAATTCTGATTCTAGGTTAAGTAGACAATTAAAACAAGAAAACAATACACACATAATTCAGCATTCTTTGATGCATATAGTTAATGTTAATTAGATAAGGAGCATAACAATAAAGTAAACTGCTAAGACAAAATAGCTTCCTTTAGCTCCACAGTTTTCTAAAGGTATGGTACAGTATTTATTCTCTGTCTATATGGATTGATCACTTTCTATTTGTGAGAGGTAGAGTATTACAATGAGGAGAAAGAAGACTGGCCTGGAAGTCAGGAATGCTATAATCCAAGTTCTACCTTTGACACTTATTAGTTGGTGAATTATTTTTCACAAAGCATTTGTGGAGAAACTTTCCATACTGTAATGGAAATGCAAATTTAAAGATCTTCCCTGCCCCTAGCTTAAGTGCACCTGGAGCCTGTGGTGGGAGGCTTGTTTTTCAGGAAAGCCCACACCTTGATACTTTGTGATTGGGCAGTGGGTCCAGAAGGTTGTTACATTCTCTGAGCCAGGAGAAGGCTATATAAACCCTGAGGAGAAGCTTTGCTTTGGGGCTCACTTTGAGAAGTGTTGTGTGATTTGACCAGATGAGACTCTGGGAAGCCGTTGTTGAGAGCCCCCCGGCTTTGAAAACCCAGATGTTGATGCTTCCCTCTCTGGTAACTGTGATTTGGTATTGATGCATGTAATGTTGGGACAGTTTGGAAGCCTGTCTGATCTGTAAGTTCTGTAACTCTGAAGTTCGGGGTGCTGACCTTTTTCCCTTGAACTAGGTAATGTATGTTTGTTTGATTAAAGTAAGCTTGTTAACCCATTTTGAGTTGCTTTCCTTTTGAAAAACAGATCTAAGAACCTGTGTTGGCAGCTACCCTGGGGATATTGGGGTGCTTGCCGCTACAAAATGGCGACGAGGGATGGGATCTGCTGAGTAAAAGGAAAGTATGGGGGCTGGGATAATTGTTTGTTTCCCAGTTGTGGTAGCTGTGATTCTGTGGAGCCATGGAGCAGGAGAGAGGAACGGCCTGCAGGCTGACTTCACTGAGCTGAGAGCAGGAATGGTGAGCTGCCTGCATGGAGACCTGTGGAGAAGCCTGGAGCCGCTGCCTTCTGCTGGAGGAGAAGGAACCCAGGAGTTTGGAGTTCAGCCACAGGACAAGATAAGGACTGTGTGGCAAAGCAGGGGCACTGAATGTGTTTCCTTGCTGCATCCCACAGTTTGGGACCTAGGGGGGATGGACTTGTGACTATGGTGGGTGGGGTGAAGTGCCATGGACCCCAAGGACCCCACTTTGGTTTTGTTGCCCAGCTCCCTCTCTGGACTTGGAAGCAGGGGCTGGAGCAGTGTTGTGGGAAGGACACCCCCATCCTCCCAAGAGAACTTTATGTGATAATGCTTTGTATTTTGTGAATTGATGTGAAAATGCAATGTACTTTGTTTAAGACCCAGTGGCCACTTTGGTAACTTTAGAAGTACCTTGAAAATATGACTTAAGAAATGGTTAGTGGCTAATTGAAATGTAAATTGTCTATGCTATGGGCATACTTAGTAAGACTTTACTGAATAAGTGACTAATTGTACTTTGAGATATTGTTACAGATAAGAGACTAATTGAGTTAATCAAGACTTTGCCCCATGAGTGGAAGACTGGTACTTTGAAAACTGATGTAACTGATTGAGTTAACTTAAGAGTGACTATTTTTTGATTTTACTGATAAGTGACTAAGTTAACATTTGCCCCATGAGTGGAAGACTTGGATTATTGTATTTTGAGATTATATTGTGATTTTATTATGTACCTGGAAAATGTGACCTAAGAGATGTTTTAGTGCTAATTCAAATGTAAGTTGCCCATATGCTATGGGCAAGAAAGATCTTAGGGCCGAATGTAATGGAAATGCAAATTTAAAGATCTTCCCTGCCCCTAGCTTAAGTGCACCTGGAGCCTGTGGTGGGAGGCTTGTTTTTCAGGAAAGCCCACACCTTGATACTTTGTGATTGGGCAGTGGGTCCAGAAGGTTGTTACATTCTCTGAGCCAGGAGAAGGCTATATAAACCCTGAGGAGAGGCTTTGCTTTGGGGCTCATTTTGAGAAGTGTTGTGTGATTTGACTAGATGAGACTCTGGGAAGCCATTGTTGAGAGCCCCCCCCCGGTTTTGAAAACCCAGATGTTGATGCTTCCCTCTCTGGTAACTGTGATTTGGTATTGATGCATGTAATGTTGGGACAGTTTGGAAGCCTGTCTGATCTGTAAGTTCTGTAACTCTGAAGTTCGGGGTGCTGACCTTTTTCCCTTGAACTAGGTAATGTATGTTTGTTTGATTAAAGTAAGCTTGTTAACCCATTTTGAGTTGCTTTCCTTTTGAAAAGCAGATCTAAGAACCTGTGTTGGCAGCTACCCTGGGGATATTGGGGTGCTTGCCGCTACACATACCTGGAGTTCTGCATTCTCCCAAAATCAGATTCAGGTTCAGAAACTTACAGTGTAATTAAACTTAGGCTTTCTTTTGTTGTTTGTAATCTCACCCTGTTTTGTTTTCTCTCAAATGTTTTAAGAATGAAAAAATGATCTTGAACTTGGATCAAGAACATACCCTGTTTCTCTTCTATTTTGAACCTGTTGATTATGAATGTAATGTTATATAGTCTTTCTGAAACTCCGTCGAGGCTTTAAAATATGGATAATTTCACATGATTCAGCTCTCCAAAAGCTCTGTGTAACTGTGACATTATTGTAGCCAAGAAATGGAGAGCCAAAAATGATACAACATGCCTAGGTTTGAAGCCCCTTGAGTATCCCCCCTTTTTTTTTTCCCACCACACAATCTGTTCAGGTCATGAATTCAACTGTTTACTAAGCAGCACCTGCTTGTAAATAATTTTAATTTCTCTTTTCATGTAACAATTCCAATATATCATCTGAAATTCTTTAACAAAGAAGAAATGGTGATGGCTACCCCCTTAAGTAATATTGATAGGGAATAAAGCTAATTGGTTTCTAGCCCCAAATTTCCTGTATTTATCTAGCAGGAGACACTACTTGACTGGTAACCAAGGGAATTACACAATTCTAGGCTATTCTCTTCCATGATACATTATTTATATTAATATGCTCATTTTTTTTCCTTTGGGGTTATATCCACAAAACAAATCTGAAATGGGTTGGGGGTTGTCCCTTTCAATTGATAATTAGATGAGCTTTGAAACAGAGCCTTTGGGTATATTTACATAATTGAGAATTAAACCATGTGATCTTTGGTTGTTAAAATCAGAAGACAAAATTCACAAGCTTTTAAAAAATACTTTCAAATCCAAAGTGAGTAAGATTAGTGACTTTATTATATGCTATAATTGATGGAAGCATGTAATTATTAGATACTGTATATTTAAAAGAAATACAAAATATGAAAATGGTATGGCTTATATTTCTGGAGACATTTAAATACTAGCATTTAAAACTAAAAACTATGAGGTTTTAGGTTATTTACGTAGACATTTCTTAATTATATGGAGATCTTAACATATGTGAAAGATCTTTTCTGATTTTTCATCATGATGCTATGGAAATTTTAGGTTCATCAAGGCTTGGCTAATATGACATAAACTCTGGAAATCCCTACACAGCTGGAGAAATTAAATTGGGACCCAATAGTCCAAGTACCAGACTAGCTAAATGTGAAGAAACCTATCAAGCAAAGGTTACTCATGAGATGATTAATGTTTTGACCAGAAAATTCATGAAACTACTAAATTGTGGATGATTTCTGATCTGTATCAATTGGAGATGTTATTTAGTTTGATATAGACCTGTGATTTCATTTTATAGGGAACTCCAAATGATCAAATTCTTATGACCAATTTAGATTATCAGGTATTCTCTAATTTATAATCTTTAGAATTGCCTGAGACAAAGTAATTTGCCTAGGGTTAGATCTCCCCTATAGGGCCAAAGAGGAGCTTTAATTTGTCTTCCTCTTCCTGCCTCCGAGTTGGCTATCTGTTCACTATGCCATGGCTACTTGGAAATTTTGGAGGAGGAGTGGTTAAAGAGGGGATTACCCACATTGATAAATCCGGAATCTTTTGAAGTATTGCAGTTTGGAATTGCAATTTTGTAATTCCCAAAATTTGCAATTTTCCCTAGAAAATTCTAGAAGATTTCAATCTCATTTTTCATTACTATCTTTAAGAAGAAAGCAAGAAAATTAAAAATGGTATAATAAAAATTATTAAAAGCTGTATTACTGAATGTTTATTTTTATTTCTCTGTGTCCCTCTCTGCATATAGGATAAAGTCTGTTTATAAGTTAAACCATTGTTTAGTTGCTAATGAGTAGCTTTACTAGTAGGTGAAACATAAACCAATAACTCTAACAGGAGAAAGTGATAAGGAATGAGCCAGGAAGAGGAAACGTGAACGTTACCTCTTTATGATGAGAGAGAAATATATGTAATGGGGATTCCTAGGACTAAGATGTTGTAGCTGATGTGGAAGCTTTAGGGAATCACTTTCACGATATTGGAGGACTGGCATGAACGTAAGCGTCTGACTGATTGGGAGCAGCCTTTTTCCCATTGACTGCATAGCTAAAACAATCAGTCACTCATTCACTAAGCATTATTAAGCACCTACTTCGAGGCATTGTGCTAAACACTAGGAAGATAAAGAAGTATAAAAGACAGTCCCTACTCTCAAGGAGATCACAGTCTAATGGGGAGACAACATAAAAACACCTATATACATGCAAGATATATACAGAATAAATTGGAAGTAATCAATAGACATAAGGTACTAGCATTATTTTGGATCAGGAAAGGCTGCTTGTAGAAGGTAGAATTTTACTTCAAATTCGAAAGAAGCCAGAAAATCAGAGATGGGGAGAGAGAACATTCCAAGCATAGGGAGCATTTAGTGAAAATTCCTGAAGTCTGGAGGTAGAATTTTTTTTTTTTTATGAAGAACTGCAAGGAAGTCAGTGCTACTAGATTATATAATAGGAAGAGAGGATTAAGGTGGAAAGAAAAGACTGAAAAAGTAGGAAAGGTCCAGATAATGGTAAAAATCTAGATAATTTTATGTTATGGCTAGAGGCAATGGGGAGCCACTAGATTTTATTGAATAGCAGAGTGACTTGGTCTTATCTGTACTTTAGGAAGATTAATTTTATAGTTGAATAGATAGTGTATTGAAGTGGAATGAAACTTTAGGTAAGGAAACCCACCAGCAGGCCATTATAATAGTCCCGGTAGGAACTGATAAGGGCATTCAGCAGAGTACTTTTAATGTCTGAGGAAAGAAGGGGCTCTATGTGAGAGATGTTACAAAGGTTAAGTCAACAGGACTTTACAACAGATTGGAGATGAGGGTTGTGATTGAGGAGTTGAGGATGAGTCTAGGTTCTGTCTATTTATATTTTTAAAATGTCCGGACTGAACAGCTATAGGACTTTTCCTGCATTTGACTGAGAAAAAGGATTCTTTAACTCATATCTGATGACAGCATGCAGATCCTTCCCAAAACAGATCCCTTACCCCATGTGGCCCACAAAAATAAGTCTAGAGTTTTGTTCTTTTCATTTGCTCTTTTTCTAGTCTAAGTATGGGTGGTGGACCATGTAGGCCAGTTAGGAATCTCTAGCCACTGGATCTGAGAGTCTGGGAATTTAGGCCAGATGTTCCAGCAACAAACTTTGGGAGTGAATTTGGTGGGATTAATTCTTTGGAAGAAGTAGGCTTAACTATGAGCTTAATTATTTTTTACTCTCCAATCACTGAGGCAGTATGGCGGGGTGGGGAGTTATGCTCCTGAAGTTTAGGAGGAATTTTCTTGTATATTCTTTTTATATTTTTGAAGTAAATATCCTTTTGTAAAAGCTAATCCAGTTTTAAGTGGTTAAATGAAACTGGAGTACTACTTACTGGGTCTGACCCACTCTGGGGAAGTTTGAGCTCATGGAAGAGAAAAAACAAAACAAAACAAAACTCTCCAGCCCACCCACTCAGTGTGCTAGAAAACCATACAAGGGTAAAATGTAACAGAGCTGACTGCAGAGTGGAACCAGAGTCAACCATGTTATACTCAGCAGCCTTATGTAGGGTCTTTTTCTTTTCTGCTCTGTGAACAGAAATCAGGTATCGATTCTATAAGCAGTATATACAGCTCCATCAAAGAAGACTGGATATGACTAATAAGGGAAAAAGCTTCTGAGAAATAAAGAGTAGGGGAGAGGGTGGGGCTTTGACACCAAGCCAGTCTGATTAGTGATGGCAAATCTCTGCAGTCTTCTAATTGCAATTTAAGATTGAGAATGTACTTACAAAGTAAAAGTTAAACAATAAAGTACCCAACTGGGTTTTAATTATAATCAAGAAATGAACCTAGAGAACCTTGCAGTCTGTTTGCAATATCATTTTTTTTCTATTTAGGCATTGTGTGCAACATTCTTCAGGAGTTATAGATCTGGAGAAAATGCCTATCTTAATGAGATCAAGGATCCATGTCAATGTTGAGGTAAGCAGCCAAATATCCCTTGTATATTTATTTTGTTAAAAAGTTGTTTTGATACATCATATTTGAAATAAGAATCCTAAAAGCATGCATTTAGAATGATCAAATTAAACATTTATTAAGTGATCACTATGCTGTTGGTTTTCAGCCATTTAAGTCATGTCCAACTCTTTGTGAACTCGTTTGGGGTTTTATTGACAAAGAAATTGGAGTGGTTTGTCTTTTCCTTCTCTAGCTGATTTTACGAATGAGAAAATTTAGACAAACATATTAAGTGACTTGTCCAGCGTCATATAGCTAGTAAGTGTCAGAGGTCATATTTGAACTCAGGTCTTCTTGATTCCAGGCCTGACTATCCACTGTGCCACCTAGCAGCTCCATTACCATGTTAACCATGTGCAAAACATGGTTTCTAGGTATACAAATAGAAAAATAATAAAGCCTCTGAACTTGATGATCTTATATTTTAATGGAAGATTCATCATATATGGAAGATTTCTCCTGCATGTCCAGGAGAAAAGTCCCATGCACCTAAGGGTACAGTGGTAAAGCAAAAGTTAATGACTCTTCTTTAATGTCATTTCCACTGATGAAATAATGTTCCTTTCTTATATTGAACCACTTAACAGTGCCAAGGACTTTAGTGGCAAGAACCTTCTCTTCTGGGTCTTCAGTAGCTTTAGGTATTGCTTCTGCAGGAGCTATTACCACGTTGTATTTCAGCATTGCTTGCTTCCCAGGAGAATGTGTGAGGGCACTGGGCTTGAAATGATTGCTGTTTCTAAGGAGGATAAATGGCAGTTAATGTGGTAGTGGTGATGTGACTTGCATGGTACTTGGTGTCATCTATCTCATGGGATGCCCTGTTGGTTTGGTTAGACTGGCTTGCATGTCCTGCCTATGGCCATAAGTTGGCAGTTGGTGGGGATGATTGGCCCTTTCTTAATAGAAATTGCTTCCTCAGATGATAGTCATGAGGGCTGGGCTGAAAGCAGGAATAGTGGTCTGGTGCTTTCTGCTGCTCCTAGAATTCCTCTGTCTATCTACTGATTGCTCAGCAGTTTTTGCTGGTGCTGATGAGGAAGGAGGGCCCTTTCTCCACAGTGGTTTTTTCTCCTCAGTGATGACTGTGAAGGCTGGTCTGGAAGTAGGTCTGGTGGTTTGGGGGAGCAAGGTGATCCCCAGGATTCTTGGGCTCATGGTCCTGGATTGTCATCCTCAGGGTCTGAGAGGAGATGGTGATCAAGATCATGGTTATGATAGTGGTTTGATTTCTCTGGCACATACTGCTTTGTGGATGACAGTTGTCCAGACTGAACATCTATAGGACTATTATGTTATATTATATTATGTTGTGTTATGTTATATTATATCATATCCTATCATATCTTATTATACACACCACCCCACTCCACCCCATCCCACCCCACACAACCCCACTCCACCCCACACCACACCACAGTACCCCACACCATACCACACCACACTATGGTATAATCAGAGAAGAGAAGAAAAGAAGAAAGGAAGGAAAGAAGGAAGGAAGGAAGGAAGGAAGAAAGAAAGAAAGAAAGAAAGAAAGAAAGAAAGAAAGAAAGAAAGAAAGAAAGAAAGAAAGAAAAGCCTAGACAGATGAAAGCAAAGCGAAGGACATGGACTTCTCCTTGTAAAATAGAAATGTGACTGATCTATCCTAATTTTCAGGAATTCCATTTCTTAGGTAAGGTTTACTACTTACTCTTGTAAACCACATGGTCTTATGATTCTTTCCTCCAGCTCTTGTAGGTGATATTTTTTTATCTCTTCCTTACTTTTTTCTTTAGTCTCTTTTTGCAGTTGTTATAGAGTTAGGTTTTCAGTAATTTTGAGACTGTCACTTTCTATGACTTATTGATCTTTCCAACTTTAATTTCTGTATTGGAGCTTTGTGCCAGGGCTAGGCTCTGCCCTCTGTTACACTTTTGGTTGGACTGTTTAGACATGCTTGCTCATTTCCTAGGTTTTTTCCCAGATTGCTCCCACTCATCATTACACCTTCCCTGGATCTTAGTGGTTCAGTGCTACATCTTCAGTGTCTTTCCTGGTGCCTCAAGACAGCTCATTATGGACCCCTCATCTCTTTGGCCTGTGCAGTCAAATTCTGAACTTGAGGCTTATCTTAAATGGCAATATAACTAAATGCTACTCTCCAAGGTTTTGAATGTCCTCTTCCTGGGGTTTCTGACCAACCTGGGTTTTTCTCCGAGGGGTCTTCTACTCTTACTGCCTTCAGAGAAAAGGATTTGTAGCTATACAAGATCCTGGCAGGTTTCTTGTCATGAGTGGGGGAGAGAGAGGAGGGAAGGAGGGTGATAGTGGGAATATAGGAGAGGTTGTAGACTCCTGCATGACTTTTAAAAATACAATTCTATGCAATTGGAAGACAATTCTATGCAATTGGAAGAAGTCCCTTACAGTAGTTTCTCATTGTATTCTGAGTCATTATTCAGCCTGGTACAAATGTCAGGGTTTTGCTGGAATTTGGGGAGGTGAATGAAGAGAGGTTACCCATAAAGAGGGTTAGGGTTGCTCTGGAGACCCCAAAATACCAACTCACCGGGTCCTGCCAAATGAATTCGACTCAAGTCTTCTCAGCCAAAGAAAAGTAAAGTTTATTAAAAGTTTGCTTATATTGGACATAGAATAAGCCTGTGCTAGGTCATTCTATGGTGCTCTCACACAGGGAGGGAAAATGGGATCTTATATACAGAAAGGTTGTGGGAGGAATCTAAGGGTGGTCTAGAGGAGGAGTTTGGGGAGGGTCTTCAGAAGTCAGATGAGGTTAATGAGTGATTAAGGGTGGGCAGTTGCTGGAGGCTACTTGGAGACTACAGACTATGGTGGGCTAGGCCAGTTCAAGGGTGGATTGACACTTTGATAGGCTCAAAGGTGGGAAGTCTAGTAACCAAGGCTTGGGCTCAGCCACAATGTAAGGCTTATTGCCTCATGCAAATGCCTCATCAAATGAGACAATTTAATCTTAAGAGTCCAAGGGAGATTCCCGAGCCTGTACCTCAAGGACTCTACCTCAAGGACTCAAGGAGAGCTCCAGGGGGCTCCCAGAGCCCATACCTCATTAATGTTGCCTTTAAATTTTCTGATCAGTATTAATGCCCTTCACCATTCTGGTCATTATCCCTTGGACATTCTCCAGCTTATGAATATTATGCCCAAAATGGGCATTTATAACCAGACATAATACAGTAAGAAATATTACAGTTAGTGCTTCCTGTTCTTAGCTATGATGTTCTTAAGAATGCAGACCAGAAGAACATCTTCCCTCTGTCATATCATACTCAGATCATATGAGCTCATAGCCCCCGAAACTCTTTTTCAGGCAAATTTTTATTTAGCCATCATGACCCTACCCTCTGTTGTATTTATGAGGTTGAGTTTTAAGGACCCTTAAGACAATATATTTATACCTAGTAATTCTTCTGTTTTATATTTGGCTTAACATCCTTATCCATAGGGGGTTGTTTTTGCTCAAAATCTGGCATCTAGCATATTCACTGTCTTTTTTAGCTTTGACTCATTTGCGGATGTTATCCAGGTGATAGATAAAAATGTTAAATAGTACAGGGACAGGGGAAGATACCCAGATCACAGAATTAAAGCAAGAAAAAAAAAAAACCTTCAAACTTTGAATAAATGTCAAAGGCCATCATCAGTCCTCCAAAATTTACCTGAAAAGGAGTTACCTCTGCTTCTTATCCAATAAGTGATCCAAATTTGGCCTTTCAATGAAGACATTTAATGAGGAGGAATAAACTACCTTTTAAGATAGCAAATTCAATTTTAGATAATTTGAATAGTTCTTCCAGCTTTGGAGGGTTGGGAAATCTATTATGCATACCTCTAGGCCTCAAGACATTTAACACTTAATAGCCCAGTGACCTTGGGCACGTCCCTTAACCCCAATTGCCCTGCCTTCCCCACTCTAAAAAAAAAAAAAATACTTCCCCCTTTCTGCTGTGGAATTTCCCTTCTTTCTCCAGATGGCTAAATCCATGAACTTGGGATTTCTAGAGAAGCAACTCTAATGCTGACATTACTCAGGAATCTAGAAGGCTAGATCTTGCTACCTGGGGACTGCTTCCTGCTACTCCCTGAGATATGGGAACTGAATATGCAGTCCTCTTTTATCTTAAAGGAGCTCACTCTGCAGAGGCAATATACCTTCTTGCTAGATTTTGGATTTCTGGATTCTAAAGAGAGAATGTGTGTAAAGTGTTTTTCAAAAACTCCAAATACAACATAAATAAAAACAATTGACAGTGAAAAAAAGGGTTGGATCTGGAGTTGGAGGACCTGTGTCCAAATGTCAGCTCTGTCACTTACAACTTGTGGGGATTTGGGTAAATAAAGTCTCTAGGCCTCAGGTTCTTTCCCTGTGAAATGAGAGGATTCGATAAGATGACCTCTCAGGTGCCTTAAACCTCTTATTCAGTGATCCATGATGATAAGGAGGAGGATGTTGACTACTGACAATATTAGGCTGTAGCTGTTTTTGAATCATCTTAACTGAGAATAGATTCTATACTCACAGTGTCTAGAACTGAGGATATTAACTTTTGAGCTTCTGGTGCTGCTATGGTTACAGGCAGACTGCAGATGGTTTTTAGGGGATCCTATCAATACAGCAGTAATTCTGTGTTTTACATAAGAAAGGCTGTCATTCCCACTGTTACAGGTGTACAGGTATTGAATGATTTGAAGAAAATAGGGACATGACAGAAATACATATGTTGCTTTACTGTCACCTTACTACAAAGGGCTCATCAGCATTTTCAATCAAAATGCCCCTAATATCACATGTTCAAAAATCCTGGAGGGTAGACTTTAAGAGGGGGAGGAGGACCTCAAATTTCATCAATGTTATTTAGTAACCACAATGACAAAATTGTACCAGTGGCTTATAAAACACTTTTCCCTACTCTCCACAGACTGGAGTTTGAAAATAGTGTCTTATTGAAAATTAGGTGAACCTGTTCATATTATAGTAACTATTTCACCAGCATTTAGTGAACCTATTTTGGATGTTCATCATTGATATTTGTAAAATAACAAACAAAAATCACGTTTTCTAATTTCATGAGTTTTAGTGTGGTGTGTTTGAGAGGGGTAAGCACAACTAAAATACTCACAATGGAAAGTCTCCTGAGGAATTAAAAAAAATCCAGAGAATTTACAGATTTTTTTTTCTCATAGTCATACAGTAACCTGACCCAGAGAGAGAGCTGTTGCTAGGCAACAAATCCCCCCACCCCCTTTTGGTTTCATGTTGAAATCTACAGAGGAAGTGTCCTTGCCAAATACTTCTAACAGAAATGAGCCTGTTTCCTAGGGAGCACCACTCTCACACTAAATAGAACACAGAGAAAAATTAGGTCATCTTTTCTGTTGTTTTGTCTGAAAAGTCAACTTGGAAATCTGAAGTTTGAAACACATGATATCCTGTTAATTTATGGCTTTGTGTTCATTATTTTCAAGTCTAAAATTTAACACTCCTCTGGCTCCACATATTCTGAATCCCTGCATTCCTGTTTGAGAAATGAAACACAGTGCCCTTCTATCTCTAAATGAAGGTTTGTTGGGAATTGAGATAGAGTGATGAAGACTTATCAGGCCTCAGCCAAGTCCTTAATTGCTGCAGTTGAACATGGCCAAGGTAGCTATATAATATAATTCTTTAATAGAGATGCATATAAAATGACAGGGTTTTGTGTCTAATAAAAAATTGTCTTTGTTGCCAGCTATGGTTTTGTAAGCCATTTGTCACCAGAAGGAATTCAAAGAAAAAGGAAAGAGAGAATAAAAGAAAGTCAGAAGAAATTAAAAAAACAAACTAGAAAACCTATGCAAAGCGTGACTGATTTTTTTTAACAAACATGAGAATATCTTTAAATGGCCAACCTTTCAAAGATGCTATTTTGTGGGAGCTATAAACTTGTGACATTAGTCTTGCTATAGGAGAACTATTGCTAGAATTGTAGACAGAGGATCTGTGTTCAAATCCTGATTCTGTCATTTACTTATTTTGACTCTGGGCCTCAGATTCCCAAACTGTAAAATGAAATAATTATACTGGATGGCATACCTACCTAGATATCTCACTGGTACCTCAAAATTAACATTTTGTAAACTGAGCTGATCCAACCACCGGGTTTCACCGAAGCTATTTTCTGACCTGCTATTGCTGCTGCTGTATCCTCTAACTGGAGCCAGGTATCATGCTCAAGAGTAGATTTGAAACTCCCTCGTTAGGGCTAGGTTGTTCTAGTTGGTGAAATCTGTCTTGCCTGGTAGTTTTTAGAGGCCAGGCCTTTTTACCCTGCCCATTTTCAACTTGCTGCCATTCAAAGTCTCTTCCTGCCCCACTCTTACCTCTTTCCCTCTCTAATCCCACAGCATACACTTACCTTTCTAACTTTTCCTCTGGAAACTATAATCAAAGCAATACCATCATCACTACTACAAGGATATGTCATTTGATTCCCTGATAGTTCCAGTGACCATCCCTTTTCCTTCCCAAACCAAAATACTTCTCCTTGGCTAAAACTTTTCAGTATGTCTTGTGTTTACGTAAGTGTCTTGAGGGCAAGTCCTATTTCTGTTTTGTATTTGTATCCCCAGCACTTAGCTCATTATCTAGCACAGAAAACACATGCTTGCCATCCTTCTTTCCTTCCTTCCTTCCTTCCTTCCTTCCTTCCTTCCTTCCTTCCTTCCTTCCTTCCTTCCATCTTTCCTTCCTTCCTTCCTTCCTTTCTTCCTTCCTTCGTTTTCTTCATCCCTCTAAACTCTAACTCAACTCAACAAATTAACACACATTTTCTAACTTCTCGTTATTTGTAAGGTGCTATGTTAGGCACAAGGTTAAGACAAAAAGATAACAGTATCCACTCTCAACTTCAAAATTTCTGACTCTTCTGTCTGTTACCACTTCAAAACTACTGGGGATTTGACTTCCCTCTCATTCATTTCTTTTTTCTTTTTTTTTTTTTTTTTTTAAAGCAATTGGGGTTAAGTAACTTGCTCAAGGTTACACGGCTAGTCATTATTATTTATGCGTGGGTGCTCATTTTCTGAGGCCAGATCTGATCTCAGGTCATCCCAACTCCGAGGCCGACACTCTTACTCACTGCGCCTCCTAGCCGCCCCTTTAGGGCAATTGGGGTTAAGTAACTTGCCCAAGGTTACAGGGCTAGGTTTTTGTTTGTATGGATTAAGTGTCTGAGGCCGGCTCCGAACTCAGGTCCTTCTGATTCCAGGGCCAGCGCTCTATTCACTGCGCCACCTAGCCGCCCTCATTCATTTCTAATGTTCTCTAGTTGTTAACTAGTTTTGTCTGTCATATAATATTTTTGGAATCCATCTTCTCCTGTCTTTTCTCACTTCCATTATACTAATTCTGACCTTTTCTATATTTCTCATTCCTCCATAAGTCTTTATCCACTCTCTTCACCATTAATCCATCTTCATACCAATGCCACAATCTTTGTGTCTATTCATAGACCCTGCCATAAAATGCTTCTCCTCAAATTCCTTTTGTGGTTCCTGAATAAAAGTCAAACTCTTCTAGCTAATATTGAAGGCCTCTCGCAAGTTTGTCCCATCCTGTCTTAGCAGTCTTATCTCATTACTCCCCTCTACACAGTTTACTTTTCACATCTAGACAAGCTAGATGACTTCCTGCTCATTGAGGAAGCACTGAACTCTCACATATCACTGCCTTTACTCCCCTTTTCTCTGAATAGCCTTCCATCTACATCTTCATCTGTTCAGTTAAACAGTGGCAGCTAGATAGTAAGTGGATAATGCCCCATACCTGGAGTCAATAATATCAGAGTTCAAATCTGGCCTTACCATCTGTGTGACCCTGGGCAACTAACTTAACTTCTGTTTGACTGTTACATCATCTGTAAAACAGGGTTTTACAGCAACCTCCCAGGGTAGCTTTGAGGATGAAATGAAGTAATAAATACAAAGCATTTAGCACAGTGGCTGGCACATAGTAAGTGCTATATAAATGTTACCTTTAATTATTCAATTTCTGTCCATTCTTTAAAGACCAATTCTAATGCCACCACTACCAAGAAGCCTTCCCTTATCCTCTCTTTAGGTAATGAACTTCTTTTTCATATCATTATATGTTTTATAAGTTTATAATAGTGTTATCAAGTAATATTTCATATTCTATTTATCTGAAATGGTAGCTTAATCCCTTCCTAGACTTCAGCATTCTTGAAGGTCAGCCAGATTTCATCTAAACTTTGTATTACTCCAGAGAGCAGAAACATGGATAATGATTCTCATGGATGGATAATATTGATATTAACAATGATATGATCTTTTATATAATACTTACCATGTGTCAGGCACCATGCTGTACATACTTTACAAATATTACCCAGGCTCATACAGTAAGCAAGTGACTGAGGCCAGATATGAACCCAAGTCTTCCTGCCTCCCAATCCAGTGTTCTATTCTAGTATGCCATTTGCTGCCCTTAATAAAGATTGAGATTTAGACTTGGTTGTAGGACTTGGGTTCAGGCTTGCATCTATATTACTTAATTAAATTACTTAAAATTACTTCCAGGCAGTTCTGTAAGAATATAAATCCAGTCTGGTAGTAGTTGACGATCTGCATTGGGGAGGTGAATTTCCTTACTATAAATCATCTATACCATTGATATCCCAGTCTCCATCAGATAAAGAAAAAAAATCTCCTTATTTTTTAGACTTCTGCTCAACTGTAGGCATTTACTACTTTTTAAAAACATTATTTATTCTAATAATGGAATAATCTATATCAGGCCTGCACACCTTTGGGCCTGCCAGAGTGGCCTGCGGGTATTATGTTGTGCATGTCTGCCCAAGGATATTAGGCCTTTTAATCACTTCTTCTTTTTTTTTAATTTATTTTTTTATTTTTTTAAAACCAATTGGGGTTAAGTAACTTGCTCAAGGTTACACAGCTAGTCATTATTTATGTGTGGGTGCTCATTTACTGAGGCCGGTTTTGATTCCGGGTCATCCCAACTCCAAGGCCAGCACTCTTACTCACTGCGCCACCTAGCTGCCCCTTAATTGGCATTGTCTGAGAACAGCTTTGGGGTCTCAGGATGACCTGAGTTGTAGTTACATACTCTGTATTTTTTCCCCCATGGGTTGCCCGAAATCCTTTGCTGGACTGCAAGTGGCCTATGAGCTAAATGTTGTGCAGGCCTGATTTATGCTTATGATATGGTGAGATAGAGAAGCAGCTAGATTGCACATTGGATAAATTGCTGGATCTGAAGTTAAGACCTGAATTCAAATTTTGCCTCAGTTTCTAGCAGCATGACACTGAGAAATTTACTTAATGTCTATCTGCCTCAGTTTCATTATCTATAAAATGGGAATAATAATAGCACCTACCTCTTTAAGTCGTTATGCGGGAAAAATAGATGATATTTCTAAAGCTTTTTATAAACATTAAATGCTATTGTTATTAGTGAAAATGTTCTGAATTTTAGAATCAGAAGACTTGAGTTTTATTAGCTATGTAAATGCTACATAAAGTTATGCTAATATTGTGATTGTTGGAATATCATTGAGGTCACAGAGGCCCAGTGACATTAAGTGTTTTTCCTATGTAAGGAAAATTAACTGTTAGGACTACTATAAAAGATGCCTTAAAAATACCAAATGGATAAATATGGTAGATCATAATTCCAATAGGTAGATTTATAACTAATTCAATGATCAAAACCATGGACCAGTGATAAATGTCGACTTGGGTGGGAAATTGTTGAGGTTCTAATGGAATGCCCTGTGGGGCTATTCTTGGCCCTGTGTAATTTAACTTTTCAGTGACTAGGTTGAAGGTGTTGGCAGTATGCTTTTTCTACTCGGCTTATCAGCAAAACTAGGAGGGATAGCTAACATTGGATTACAAAATTGAAATTCAAAAATGTCTCAGAGTAGGCTAAACTATTGGCCAAATGGCCAGTGTCTTGGTGCTTAGGTGTTCTTTCGATGAAAGTAAAAAAAAAAATACTCATGCTAGTAGAAAGAAATGAAAGGAAAGATAGCATTATTTCATTTCTTTTTGCCTTTTGGAGGACAATTGGGGTTAAGTAACTTGCCTAAGACTACAGGGCTAGTTTTTTTTGTGTAGGTGTTAAGTGTCTGAGGCCAGAACTGAACTGTGGTGGTCCTCCTGACTCGGGGCCCAGTGCTTTACTCACTGCACCATGTAGCTTGTGTATTTTCTTGTTTCTACCCATACCTCTAGATGGTAAGTTCCTTGAGGGCAAAGACAATTCTGTATCCATAGGGCTTTAGTAATAGTTAAACACTTGGAGGAAGCCAGGGGAAGCAGCAGGAAGAGATGGGAAGGGGCTGAGTTCCCAGCATGAGAGATAGCCAGTGAAAATGTGCAGCATTGGAAAGCAGTATCCTAGGAACAAGAAGAATGCTTAGTGCCATTGGATCATAGAGTATGTGAAAGGGAATAATGTGTAAGGAATGAAAAGGTAAGAAGAAGCCAGATTATGAAAGGCTTTAAAAACCAAACAGATTATTTTATATTTGCTTCTGTAGTCACTGGAGTTTATTGAATAAAAGAGTGAGATGGTCAGATCTGTCTTTCAGGAAGACCAGTTTGACAACTGAATGGAGGGAATGAGATGAGGAGAGAAATAAGTCAGGGAGACCAACCAGTAGGCTATTGCAGTAGTTCAGTTGTGAGATGGTGATGGTCTGGACCTGTATGATAATAGTATCAGAAGAGAAAAGCAGGCATAAACAAGTGATCTTAAGGTATCTCTTTGGTGGCATCTGTCATAGAATCTTGAATAATTTTATCATGTCATGTGAGACATTTTGATTAAAGGGAGTTTTCAAGGTTTTGTTTTACTGAATCAAATGCTTTTTTAAAAAATCAGTAAACAATGGACACAGAAGTATCATATATTTTATATACCTATCAGTCACTTTAGCACAAAACCTTTCCTATACTTGCCTCTGGTTTCCTTCAGAGTACCCTCAATGTGCCCATAAATCATATTTATAAAGCTTTTATAGAGATGAGTAAATAGGCATATTTGACAGGAATTACTTTTTTTGTTTCTCTTTAAAAAAGTCAATATGAAAGGAAAGGTTTTATTCAAGAGAAGAAAGACTCTTTTTTCATGTGTGTGAAATACTCATATGGCATAGAAATCCTAAGTTAGAATCCTGCTTCAGACCCTTACTAAGCTCCTTGATCCCAGACAAGTTACTTAATTTCTCTGAATCTCTCTGTCTTCTCATCCCTAAAATGCAAGTGTCAACCCCTAATGTGAAAACTGGTAAAGTTATTTTGTAAACCTTAAAGTACTATATAAATTTTAGCTATTTTAGTATTATTTAGAACTAAAATAAACTTGCTCTTTGGTATCTAGAATGAAAGAACTAGGAGAAACTGGAGAAAGTTGCAATGACAGAAATTTAAACTTGGGGTCAAGGAAAGCTTTCTGACAATTAGAGTTGCCCCAGAGTATAATATGCTTCTTGGGAAATTGAGGACTTTTCATTGCTGAAGGTCTGTCCACAAGACTGACTAATCCCTTAATAGGTGTGTGATAGTGAGTATTCCAGTAGTCCTTTTAGTTAAGGATTGGACTAGATGATACCTACTGAGATTCCTTCCAATTCCCAAATTCTCTGATCCATGATACTGGTTTGGTAAGGAACTTAAGATTACAAAAAGTTTTAGCCCCCAAATTCGTAAACTATTGAAAAGAACAGACTCTTCAAGAACTCTCAAGCAATTTTGGGAGCCATTTACTTGCAAACATTTGCTATTGTGAACCTGTCTTCTGTGACAATAGCTGAGAAAAACTTAGTGCATCTGGTAGATGTCTGGGATTGGTTCACAGAGAATTCTGAGAGGATGAGAAGCAAGGAGAGGCAATATGAAGTTCAGGGAAGCATATGTGTCCTCCATCTTGAGGACTAGCAACTGAAACTTTGCATATGTGTATATCCTCAATACAATTGCTCTACTTGAGCAGAACCAGGAGAACATTGTGCATAGTAACAGCAATATTGTAGTGCTGATCAGGTGTGAAAGATTTATTAACTGTAATCAATACAGTGATTCAAGACAATCCCAAAGATTCTAGAGAGTCCTCTCTCTCCACAGAGAGAACTGATAAGCTCTGAGTGCAGATTGAAGCATAGTTTTTTTCATTTTCTTAATTTTTCTTGCTCTCCTCCCCCAACATGTATAAATATATCCTATTGCTGGCATTCTCCATGGTTTGAGAAGGAGCTGGAGGGAGGAAGAGGAAATCAAAATAAAAAAAAAAATGTCATCAACAAATGGATGAATAAATAAGCTATCCAGTCAACCAACAAATTAATAAATAGAGCTCCATGAGAGCAGGGTCTGTCTTGTTTTTCTGTTTGTATCCCCAGTATTTAGTACAGCTTTGCTCATTGTAAATGCTTAATAAATGCTTCATTCATTTATTCATTCAAGAGAAACTTGTGGGGGGACTTGTTTCCTCTTCAGGGTCTATATTTAGAGGGACTGTGAGATCCATTTATGAACTGTATCTAGTTATGAGACAACTCCTTACAGAAACTATTCCTTCCCTAAACCATGGCCCCCAATCTCTAGCTGCCACTTCGGGGAAGGGGAATACTAAGGAACTTCCCTCTTATCTCAAATAAGAAGGTCAGATGAATTGCTGTTATACTTTCATGGCACCAATCAGTTTCTTCCCCAATTGAGGGTTCTATTTGTTTTCTACCTCACTCCCCTGCTTCTCATATCCTTATTCATCCCCCTTAAAATAATTTTTAATGCTCTACTATATGGTTTGACTATGTGGTTATTTGGGGAATGCTGGAGGTGGGGGTAGGTAGAATTGGTCTGGAATGATCATATTAGATATAATGAGTGTTGTGGTCTAGGGGTGCAGGATATCCCAAAATGCAAGGGCAAAGGGCATGGGTCAGCCTTGAAAGAATTCAATCATTCAGATCTTCTTTCAGTCCAAGTAACAAGGTTTATTGTATGCCAGTAGAAGTAGGCCAGATTTTAAGAATCTGAGCATTTAGTAGGGATGATACTGTGTGAAAACGATTGTAGGAAGATTTGAATGGGATCAAGGAGTGACTAATAACCTGGGGTGAATAGGAGCTAACAGAGAAGAGGTCTAGATGGAATTAAGGGTGGGAAATACTCTGGAGTGGACCCAAGGCAATAGACAATGAAGGGTTGGGCTGGGACAAAGGTAACAGAGAATTGAGGTTTGGAGGCCACAGAAAGGACAGTTGAAAGTATTACTGGCATGGGCTCATGCCTCAGATGAATGCCAGGGATCTGGGTTCAGGGGCTGAGTTTCTGAAATTTGTTGGAAAGTTCAAATGGGGAGGGTGTCCAGAGCCCATACCCTGTCAAAGAGGAGAGGCTCCTGCTTAACTATAATGAGATTTAAGTGGTTCCCTTGTAGAAGATAGAGAGGTCCAGTGACAGAGGTATAGAGACTCAACACATGGTTATGTCCTCAGGTGCCCCTGGCTTCTCTTTCCTTCTCATTACTGGACTAATGATACTGATGAGAGAAGGGTAATGGGTTCTACCAGGGACCCTGATCCTTATCAGTGACCAGAAACCCTGATATTCAGTATGGAAAGAATTCACCAGGCTTAAGCAAACTTGGAAGCTGAGATTGTGAAAGTTTATTGTTATGCTGTACAGCACAGCCGGCAAGGATTCTTAGGGAACCTGCAACTTCACAGAAGTCACAGGTATAGTTTTAAGGAGTCAAGACAGTAAATTAGGTGTCAGTTATGCTAACTAGGTGAGTAAGGGTGGGATTAGGGAGGAGTTAAGGAGTGGTCAGTGCTTAAAGGACCATGCACTTTTAATATCAACTGCACAGGCCTATTGCCTATAATTCACTGGGAAATAGCCCAAGGCGGGGGCAGGGACAACCTGGAGGTGTGGTTTTAGGCCTGAAATGTCTCTAAGTCAGCCAGAGGTCAAGGCTGACTGAGGAGTGCCTAGTCTGCCACCCATCAATGTCAAGTTTGACAAGATGGATGATGGGAACCAAGGCTAAAGGAGACTCAGTATGGGTGTAATTGGCTAAGGAGTTAACCTATAGATAGGGCATTGAAGGATTCATGGTACAGCTGGCCACTCTACTAAGGGAGATAACATTTGCTTAAGCTAAAATGTTTATAGATAGTTTAGTGAAAGATTCATAGGTAGCTTGTTATTGTTTCAAGCAGAGATAAACAGTTCATGAATTGTTGCTGGGCAGAGTACTGGCGGGGGAAGGGGCAGAGTTAATGCTCTGAGGCTGGGGAGGGGGAAGTATGATTTTACAGACTGGTTTTACAAATTGATTTTACAGACATAGATCCCAAAGCACCCCATTTACAAACTGATATTACAGATTGATGTTACATACACACACACACACACACACACACACACACACACACACACGCATATATATATCCCAAGCACCCTGTCAATACCTGTCTCAGGTTGCACCTAAGGGTGAATGTGGGTTTTAATAAAATACTCTCTCTGATATTTACCTCACCTATTTATGAATTTGGTCTGGCTTAAAAAAGGGTATGTGCTGGTGCTCAGGCTCATTGTTTTCCTGGCAACTTTAGACCCTGGGGCTAACTCCTGAGCAAAACATTGAATGAATCTATTATGTTCATTCAAGAAAACAAACAAAATCCAAAAAATTATATCTCTCCTCACTTCTAGCACTCTCCACACCAGTGCATAGCCAGGACTAGAGGACTGAAAATAATTTTTATGTATCAAGCAAAGTGGGTTGCAATATTAAAGTCAGAGAGGGAGAGTGAACAGAACATTCATTTTGGGGTAGGGAGAGGGACAAGAGCTAATTAGCATTCTGAAAAGACTAACTTATATGAGTCAGGAAAATGGATTGCTTGAAAAGGCATGTCTATGTTGATAATTCTGGAATCCCACAGCTTCTGGTGTTCTGGGGTCCCTCCAGCTGGCTGCTGGCCCGGCTGCCCTGGGGCTAAAACTGCAACTCAGGCAGACCTGTGCTCGGCTCCCCACGTGCTGCACTGCTCCCAGAGCGCTGCGCTGGTCCTTCCTGCAGGGCTGCTGGGCTGTCCTCAGCGGGAGGTTAACTTCTCTCTGTCGCTCTGTGGGTGCTGGGGCTCCAGAAGTTGTTCAGAGTCCCCTTTTACCTGCACACTGATTTCTGACACATACACGAACTCAACCTTCAGAGGTTTTCCCAACCATTCTTTGTTGGGCATCCTGGAATTTCTGTGCTTCAAAAGGTGGGTTATACCAGTAGTGGGGAACCTATGGCCTTGAGGCCACATGTGACCCTCTAGGTCCTCAAATGCAGCCCTTTGACTGAATCCAAACTTCGGAGAACAAATACTTTTGTTAAGGGAATTTGCTTTGTGAAGTTTCAGTTTAGTCAAAGGGCCACACTTGAGGACCCAGAGGGCCACATATAATCACAAGGCCACAGGTTCCCTATCCCTGGGTTACACTATTGAGTGTTGGACTTGGAATCAGGAAGACCCAACTTCAAATTCTGCCTCAGACACTTAATAGCTATGTTAACTGCTATAAGCATTCATTTTTTCTTCAGTGAGATAAGGGGCTATGGATTAGATAACCTGTAAGATTCTTTCCATCTCTAAGATCTATGTTCTCTTTTTAAGGACCTTAGAAATTGTTTAGTACAATTTCATCATTCTACCTGCGAAGAAGCAAGACACCTATAGAAGATCAAAGAACATACAAAGTCTCCAGTATGACTGAGCTCTATTTAATATGCATGCTTGAAATGAATAAAAGTGTGTTTCTTTTAAAATAAATTCTCTCTAAATGGCCTGCATGTTTGATGCCCTACTTATTTATATATGAGCATAGCACAAGGCACAATCAGGATCAGGGGTTTTCCTTTTGATTTTACTTTCTTATGATGTCAGTGAGTCCAGGACGTAATAGCATTATCACAGATCATGTTTATATAGTGTAGAGGATGTATAAAGGACTTTCCTTAGAACCTTATGACCCTATGAAGCAAGATCTACTTGTCTCCTCCATTTTAAAGAAGACCAAACTGAGGCCCCCAAAATACCCCTTGTTGTTTGTGACCACACACTGAATTAGTATGAAAGCTAAGATTGGAAGTACTAAACTCTTTCTAGTATTACCTGCCACTTCATTAATAGAGGCTATTTGGGGGCCCTAGTAACCACATACTTTTAATACAGCATTAGACATTGGTCCTATATTCAAAGTCCTATGTTAATACAGCATTAGACAATACAGGTGCTAGATTGAAGGACTTCAGAACATAATCTAAACAATCTAAAGTTTGTCATTTGGAAGTAATAAGCGTTTTCAATTCTGTATGGGTCAAGGACTTAGATGAAATTCAGATCTCTCAGTTTTGTTGTTATTAAAATTACTAGGTCACTTTTATTCTTTGTTATTCATTACACCTTTATATAGATTGTTCTTATTTGTCAAAACATCAAAGAAAAATAGGTTTAGTATTTAATGAAATCTTTAGGTATGCAGACACACAGAAATATCCCAATTCTCCCTCTAATGGCTCAAGATACTACACCTGTTAAGGGGTACTATAATTATTATAAATTATCATTTCATATGGAAAATGAATGTTTTCTACCCAGACTGAGGGAAAAATGCTCAATTTGCCCACAGGCTGGTTGCTTTCTTTCACCTCAGTAACTTTGATGCACAGACATCTACAATGTGTTAACAATACCTTGGGAGTTTCATGTTGTTATAACCTTGATGGTTTTAGAGCAAAACTCAAAGCTGGTTTCTCAAAGACAGGAAAATTACAAGAGTAGAAATCACAGTTCTGTCTTTTTTTTTTTTTTAAACAGACCAATGCTTTTTATCAGTGTGGGGAACTTCTGGTGAGGAAATTCCCTCTACTGATGCAGACTGACACTTGGTTTGTCACTTATAAGCTTACAGAGTTGACTTGGACAATTAAGAAGTTACATCCCTTTACCCAGCTAGTCAAAGGGCACAGTCAGAAGTAGGATTTGCAGCTGGATTAACCTCATGCCTGGCTTCTAACCTATGTACTGAGTTGCCTCTTATCTATTTAAATTAGATCAAATAAATCCAAGCTTCTCAAATTTAGTATTGCACTGATAAATAAGCATGCCTGTAACATCTTACTCCTCCATCTACTTCTTGTATCATTATATTTTAAGGTGATATTTTTATAAACTCAGTAGTCTTCCAAATTTAACATTTGTGTCTCCTTGTAAGGAGGTGAGTCTGAGTTCTTGAAGCCTATGCTAAGAAATCACAATCTCTGGCAAGTACTACAAAGCTGGAAAGGTTTGGAGTATGGGTCTATTAAAGGAGTGTGTCTGTTGCTGCTCTCTTGGCTCTCCTCCTGACTCTCTAAATTTCGTCACTGTTTCAATTTCCTTCTCCCCTCTAGAAGAACCCTCCTTCCCTCTGACCTTCTGCTTCCATGGTGAGTTCCTCCCTTGATAACCATTTTGAGAAAGTTCCTGTACCATTTTTCATCCTCTCCTGGCTCCTCTCCTGGTTCTCTGGATTTCAGTATGTCAACTTGAGATAAAGAATAATACCAAAGCAGCAAAAACTAGGATCTTTAATGGAGGTAAGAAGATTGCAATGCCAGGCCAGCATGTAGCATTGGAGTTCCTAAGAGAGGCAGATGAGGGCAGGGTTAAATATACTTCTAAAGGGAGGGAGTCTCAGGGGAACCACAGCTCCAGAAGCTGTTTTGTAGGTTGTTTTACATAGCAAATAAAAATCCATAGAGAAGGCTGGAGGAAACCAGGGAAGGTCTCTTTTTTTAGTTGGTTTCAATTTTTTTTTGACTATGTAAAAGAGACCCTTCTCTGCCACATTTCTTACCTAACCTTAATCACTGAATGGGCATTATCTCAAACTGAAGCCTGTTAAAAACCTTAGCTTAAAAGGGCCAAGGTTTCTCACTGTATTGGGTCCATCTCTAGTCATCCTGATCTATATCTGGCCACTGGACTGAGATGGCTCTGGAGGAGAAAGTGAGATTGGAGACTGTGCATAGCTATTCCTCACTTAAATCCAGTTCAGTTGCATGTCATGGCATCAGCTCCCTGATGTTATGATGTTCTTCCAGAACAAAGGACAAATGTCAACAGCCAATTTCTAGAGTTCTCCTTTCAACTTGTTTAGATTGCCATGGCTCTGTAATCAGGCAAGGTCGGTTCATAGTGAGCTGCATTCAATAACTACTTGAAGTGATACCTTTTCTGTCTCTTCCCTCTCCCTCCTCCTGCCCCCAACTTACCTTTGCAGTTGCCTGTCATGTGTGTTTGTCTGCCCTTACTGCCCTGTAAACTTCTTAGTGTATTTTCTTTTTGCTTCTACCCCCCCCCCGCCAGTGTTTTACATAGTGTATGACACATATTAAATGATTAATAAATATTTTTGACTTGACTTGTGGCTGTGTGAGAACCACACTAACTGATTAGGGAGAGGATTACCACCAAAAAGCTAGGCATTAAACCACAAAATCTAACCATGGAAACCTGTGAAATATTTTAAATATAAAGTAAATATCTTTTTTTGGGAAAATTGCTGGCCTTATTTTTAAATATTCCATATTTACTTTTGCTCATGTTTTCATGAAATTTTAACTTTAAAGTTGTAATAGTTTTCCTTGCTCCTGACTGATAGTAGCTGAAACATTCATTGATAATATCAAACCATTAATAACTCACTTTTACTTATCCTCAGAAGATTTGCAAAATACTTTACATAGGTTATACAATTTGATCTTCACAAAAACTTTATGAAATCCATGTCATTCTTATACCTATTTAACATAGGAGAAAACTAAGGCACTAAAAAATGAAGTGAATTACTCAGGCACACAGCCATTAAGTATCTAAGGTGGGCTTTGAACAGAGGACTCTGAATTTTACACTCTATTCACTCCTAAGGACACAGGACTTTCTGATCATAGATCCAATGAAATAGGAGTGATAGCAATGCTAAGAAACATGGTAAAAAAATAAACCTAAGATCCCCTCCACCAAACTCATTGCTTCCTGTTAAATGAGTTAACAGATGTTAAATGCTTTGCAAATTTTAAAGCGCTATATACCCTAGTTATTATTTCCAAGCAGTTTTTAAAAATTGGGAAATAAAATCTTTAATGTGCAAGCATAAAGGAGGGATATGTTAAGTTGAATATTACAGGTCACCTGAACTCAGTCTAAATTAAAAGTCATGCATTTACAGAAATCTCTGCCCCATGCCCTTGAAAAGAAGAAAATAGAATCTTAATTAAATTACTTGCATATGAAAAAGTGCTAAAATGCATAGCTGGGTTTGTTTAGTCTATTTTTCCATGTATTATTAAAGTCAAAATTCCCAAGGAATCAGCCATTATAGGTAATTAGGAACTCATTTGTTGGTTATCCATCCGGAGGCAAAGCAGAAAATGGTTAATGTTTTAATGAAATCACTGCTTACTTGGGCTCAGGAGAATGCCATGAGTATTCTTATAAAAACCTAATAAATAGTTTAGAGGTGTAATGCATTTTGTGCCTATTCTAAAAAAAAAAGTTAACGTAAGTAATAAGAACACACCTAATAATTAGGGATCTACTGTGAAAAAAGCATTTGTCTTTATGTTTATTAGTAAGCATTCTTTGCCTCCTATACAAAAGTTAAAATTAAACAAATTTCAGTGACAGATAATGACTGTGTAGGTAACTTTTTCAGTGATGTATTATGTATTGACAGGAAACAAGGTGTAAATCTGGGAGATAGATCTGTTTGCCTAAGATATTTTTCAGTGATATGTAATAAAATCTGCATAGAATAAAAAAAAAAATCCATTGATTCCTTTTCAATGGCAAGGTTTCTGAATATTCTTATTTGAGAATGGCATTATACAAATTGAACCAAGGCCTGGATACTACATGCTCACATTGGAAAAATTACATGAGCATTGTATACTGAATAGATTGTCATACAGCTTAATAAATTGTTTATCTATCATCTTTCTCTTTTTCTCTGTCTCTGTCTATCTATCTAATCTGTATTTAATTTTGGCCAGTTAATATAGGTGGAAAATTATTTGAAACTGTAATTGAATAGAAGAAGAGATCTGTCTAAATTGGATTTATGAAATTACACAGTGCTTTTAGTGATTTTGAGCTGTTTGTTATTACAAAAGTCAATCCTGTTAGCACTAACATATTCAGTCCCAGCATATGGCGCTAATTTATTTCATTCTCATTTTTCCTCGGTATTTGTATTTATTTACTTTTTTTAATTTCAGTTTTTTTAGGATATTTGTGAATTGAATAAAATACAAAATTTATTTTACTGTTGGTTTTTCTCTAGAAATGGGTTTTGTAACTTTTCTAAAAGAAAATGCAAGCTTTTCATTGAAAATTAGGTTGTCATTAGGATATATCATTTTTTCTTTCCTATTAATCTCCTATTCTTTTAATAATATGTTATTCCATTCCCTTCTGCACTTTTTGGTGGGTACAAAATTAGGCTTTTATTATGCATATTTCCTTTATTTTATATGTGAACTTTCTCTTGGTTGCTTATGATTAAATAATTTTTTTGCTTATGATTAGAGTTAATAAAAGTAAATGACACCATGTGTCCTTAGTGTTTATGGAAAGGGATTTTTGTTTGTTTGTTTTTCTGTTAGGTGATCAGTAGATTATTTAGGTTGCTTTTTTTTCTCTATGTTCTAACCCAGACCTGCACAACTTGGCAGTAGTTAGGGGCCAAAATAAAAATTGGCTAAATTTCTTTGGGCCTCAGATAGATTAGACTAGGGACAGACTTTATCAGATTCTCTATCCCCCATCATCCGCATTGTCTCAGGAATCTTCCATCTCTCCCAGTATTGAGCTATTTCCCTGCCACCTACAAAAATATCCCTGATTCCCCAACATCAAAAACCCTCAGGTATATCCTGTTCCCTTTAATGGCTAAACTCCTTTAGAAAGCTATCTACAATTGGTGCCATTTAATTGCTTTCTTCAAATTCTCTTTTTAAATCTCTATACTATGGCTCCTGACCTCCTCATTCCACTGAAACTATGTCTCCAAAGTTACTAGTAATCTCTTAATTGACAAGTCAAAAGACATTTTTGTCATTTTCCATTCCCTTGACTTCTCTGAATTCTGTAAAATTGTTAATTAACATCTTCTCCTTGACACTATCTTTTTGTGACATTGTTCTCTCCTAGTTCTCTTACCTATATGGCTACTCTTCATTTCATTTTGCTTGATCTTCATCTAGGTTATACTCACTGAGAGTTCTGTCCTAGGCCTTCTTCTCTTGTTTTTCTTCTATACTGTTTCACTAGGTGATCCCATCAGCTTCCTTGGACTTAATTATCATCTCTAAGTAGAATAATATCAGATCTAATTTTCTGGCCCTAAACTTTCTCTTGATGTTCAGACTTGCACCTCCAACTTCTTATCGAACATTTCAATCTAGACGTCCTCTAAACATCTTAAACATAATATGTACAAAACTGAACACATTCCCCCCAGCTCCCACCCCTGTTATCTTCCCTGTTACAGTTGAGAGGACCACCACCAGCCTCACAACCTAGGTATTATCTTTAACTTTCCCTTTCACATCTAATCAAGTATCTGGTTTTGGTGATTCTGCATTCATAACATCTCTCATAAATACTCTATTCCTTCTTCTGACAATACCCTGTATCACCTTATGGCTAGATTCTTGCAATAACTTGTTGGTGATATCCCTGCCTCAAATCTCTCCCCACTCCATCCATCCATATCAACCTCCCTAAAGCATAAGTCTGACTAGGTTACTTTCTTCTTCTTGGAGACATTCCTGTTTCTACCTATTCTTCTGATATCTAATATAAAATCCTCTATTTGGATGTTAAAGCCCATTACCTTGCCCCTTCCTACATTTTCAATTTCCCCCCACTTTACTCTCCTTTACATATGTATAATCCTGTACTGGCTTCCTTGCTATTTCTCACATATCTTACCTCCTTTCTCTTTGCATTTTCATTGACTATTTCCCATAACTGTAAAATTCTCTCTCTTTTTCCTTGTCTCTTGGCATCCATGGCTTACATAAGGTGTCAGCTAAAAACCTCATATTCTGTAAGATGCTGTTCCTAAACCACTTTAATGCTAGTGCCTTAGATGGCTAATATTAGCCCCAGTTTATCCTGTATATATCTTGTTTGTACCTAGTTAATCACATGTCTCTTGCATTAGAGTGTGAGCTCTTGGAAAGCAAGGGCTGTTACTTTGTCTTTTCTTTACATTCTTCAGTACTTAGCATAGTGCCTGGTGCATAGTAGGTGCTTAATAAATTCTTATTGACTTGACCTGACTTTACTTTGTCTTAAAGACACTGTTAAAGGCATATATGACCTGAATAATAGGTGGATCATCCACCATTAATAATGAGAGAAAGGAAATAGAATATTAAACTGTTCCACTGGAACCCCTGACACACAGTAAGATTCAAAGGAAGGCCTTCAGTGCAATGAGTAAATTCCAAATGAAGGCATTATGGAAAGATATAGATATAAAAAATATCATAGAGGATGATAAAGTATGGAAGAGCATCAATCTACTTTAGTGGACAAAGCATCTACCCAGATGACCTCACAGGTGGATATAAATATTTAAGTAACTTCTGGGTTCCTAAGCCATGCCTTTATTCCCAGCAAATAACAAGATACTAATTTACAACAGTACAATTTCCTCCAGTATTTCAAGGGATTTTAATTGAACTTGTGTTAGTTCTCTCTCCATCAATATAGTTTGATTGTTTTTTAGAGTTATGGCCAATAATTCATCATGCTGCAGCTAAACAGAGACAGAACTTCTCTGAATTTGTTACTTTTGTCCTTATAGAGCTGAAAACCAGCACATTATTGGGCCTTTAGTTGAAACTTCCTTAGCTTGGTAGACTCTATCATAGCTAACATTCTTCTAGAAGAGTTTTCAAGAAACCAGCATCATCCTAGCACCATCAAACATTGAACAGGACTCCAGTTAATGGAGTACAAATTTTTTAATAAAGTTATCATTGAAGTGAAGAAGCAGCAGCATGGACAGCTTGATAGAGAACCCATCTTAGAACCAGAAGACCCAAGCTCAAGTCCTGCTTCCAATATATAATTTCCAAATATATCCCAGAGGAAGTCATTTAACTTTTCAGTGCTCTAGAAAATTTTCTAAGGACATAAGTTGAGGAGAAGGTGTTTGGTAGAGGGAATTTCCTCATCTGTGTGTTCCCTATACCACTGAAATAATATTTTTGATGTCTATCTCCAATTATTCAAGAAAATAATGAAAATATAGTTATATTAAAAAAAAGAAATTGCTTTATTTTCAGACTCATCTATGAAAATATGTACTTACCCCTTAGGATATATATTTTTTAAAAAAGTGATAAGTTCATGCTATCTACTCTTAACATATTCATACATGTACACATGGTCTCAGAAATATAGGTATTCTTTCCAGCAGTACAAATCATAACTCTCTATGTATGTCCATACTGTATTACTCTTATCCCTGTCTTCCCACAAATTCACAGTAGGGGATCTGTTCAACATGCCAGTTTACCTTTTCTTCCTGTTCTCTTGACATTCCAGCGATACCAAAGGACCTCACAGGCTCATGACCAGGTACTATTCATTCTCACTACTTGGTCAGTTTCTTTTTTTTTCCCTTCCTGACTCATCTTTCTTTTTGTTTCCTCTGCTTGTACATTTCTTTGGTGACATCCTTTATACTGTATACTGTTCATCCTGTGTGATTCCTTATTCAGAATTTGTTGAAGTGATGTGTTTTCTTCTGTGGGAATGCTGAATTTGGTGACCTTTAAAAAACTTACAGAAAGAGTAGAGAATATAATACTACCTAAAATGCCTTGCTCTAAATCAGAACCTTCTACATCTGGAAATTTTGCTCAGTGTTCAACGCTACACATTTCCATTAATGGTGTATTCCAAGGAACAGTTAAACAATATGATGACATAAAGCTTGTGTTTAATGAGGAACACACAGAAAGGAGCAAAAAGGAGAGAAAGAGGAAGAAACCTTATTTAATATATATTTTATAGGTTCAAATAGATCTAAATGACAGATTCAATTTGAAACAGATATTTTCACACTTTATTGCAACATAGGCCAGACATTCAGATAATTGACAGTAAATTGAAAAAAAAAGTTTGGAGATGCTAGTTTAAGTAACCATAGGTGGTATAAGCAGGTCCTGTCATTCTTCCATAATGCTCAGTGTTAGGACACAAAGCAAAACTTTTGTTTCTCTGCTCTCTTTTCCCAGAGAGAGGGCCCAGATTCACTGCCTCTCTCAGTTGGGGGAACATCTCATACTATTACTTTCTCCAATAGTATCATTTTCCCCACAATATATCTTATATGTAATAAGTGCCCAATGAATTTTGGTTAAATTATATCGTATTGAATTCCCAGAAAATCCTGATGATCTGTCAACCTTCCCACAGATTTTCCCAGACTGACCTCAGAGGTGCTCTAGGGAAAACTTCATTGTTTTAAGTCATGCTTATATTATGTCCCCTCAGGTCTTGTTTTGGGTCCACCCAAAGCTTGTGTTTTGGATTCTTCCAAAAAATATTTACTTGTCTGCTGAGATATATATATATATATATATATATATATATATATATATATATATATATATATATCTATCTCAAACTGTTCTTTTCTCTGAGACTACCTACTGCTTACTTGAGGGCAAACGTCTTTATGCCCTTTTTTGAACTCTATGTGATGTAAATCTATATAATGTAAAAACATTATAGAAAGAACAATCCCTTCTTTCCTGTTACCTCTCTACAAAAAGGCCTAATACATTTATTTCTAAAACTATTTCAGGATTTGAGGTTTGTGTTTTGTTAAAACAAAACATTACCTAAGATGAAGACACCTATGTTGGAGATTCTGCTGATCAGTTTCTAGGTGAAGACCTTCTGTGATTCCCTACCCTGTCAGTGGGAATAGCTATTTCCATTGGATATATAGCCAGAACAGCCTAGATCTTTAAAACCATCAGACTGGGACAGTGGGCTTTCTCTTTTAACAAGGGTGAAGAATTTGTTCCCCCATAGCATGACCATCTTCCCCACACTCAGCTTAGTGCATAGAAGTGAGGTGGAAGGTTTGTAGGGAAAAATAAAAAGTTTACTTTCGAACATGTTTGTTTTAAGATTTCTTTAGGACATGCATTTCAGGAAAACTAAAAGACATTTAAAGATGTGAGACTGGAGGTTGGGAGTGAAGTTAGGGCTGGGCAAATAGTTCTTGAAGTCATTTGCATAGAGATAATAATTGAACCTGTGGGAGCTGATCATATCACCAAGTGAAGCAGTATAGAGAGAGAAGAGAGGGAGGCCTAGGACTAAACACTGGAAGATCCCCCCCCTACCAGTGTGGGCGTGGCATGGATGAAGACCCAACAAGATAGACTAAGGAGCAATCAGACAGGTTTCAGAAGAACCAGGGGAGAGCAGTGTCACAAAAACCTAGAGAGAAGAGAGTATCAAGGAGAAGAGATTGATTCATGATGTCAGAGACTTTAGAGATGTCAAGAAGGATGAAGATTGAGAAAAGATCTTTAGATTTGAGAACTAAGAGATAATTAGCAATTTCAGAGAAAGCAGCTTTCGTTAAATGAGATTTGAAGCAAAAGTACAAAGTATTAAAAAGAGACTAGGGTGAAGGAAATGGAAACACCTATTCTAGATGGCCTATGCTAAGAGTCAACCATATAAAAAGAGGAGAGTTATAGAATGATACCTAACTGGGAATGGATGGATAGAATGCAGGGCTTTTGAAGATGAAAGAGGTAATCATTTTTGTTGACAATAAGGAAGCAGCCAGCAGATGGAGCAGCTGGAAGATTTGAGAGTGAGCATTATAGAGAGTGCAATCTGCTGGAAAAAGAGGGTGCTGAGGAATGGGATCATTTGTGGTTGTTAAAGGGGTTAGCCATGGCAAGAAGAATGTCTGCTTTCTCATATGAAATAAGGTTAAAAGAGGAGAAAGTGGCAGAAAACATCTGAATGATGTGAGAAAAGGAATGAAGGGTAAGAGGGAGTTCTATTTTTTTTTCCAGTGAAATAGGAAGCAAGGATCTCAACTGAGAGGATAGGTTAGGGTAGCTGTTGGAGGTTTGAGGAGGAATAAAAAATTTTTGAAAAGCGGACTAACAGGATAGTGAGTCCCTTAGTGAGATGTATTACCTTGCCACAGTGAGAGCCCAGTTGAGATTATTTATGGAATCATTTGTAGTGGATTCTATCAACATGGTTTCATGATTTTTTTTTCTGATTCCTTCATTAGCATGTGAGTAGGAATGAAAGCAGTTGACGGGGATAGTAATCCAAAAACAGATTTTACAGAATAGGATTTTTGATAGGATAGAAGGGAGAAGATACTCAGAAGAAGACAGTACATAAAAGAAAACTTCTATCAGTGGACATCTTTAACTTCTGTGCCACCTATATTCCTAGACAACTGCCTGGACAACTGAAAAGTTAAGTGAAGTTAAGGGACTTATCTAGGGTAACAGAACCAGCATGTGTTAGAGGTAGGACTTTAAACAACTATTTACAGCTTCTCTCTGCTATGCTGTACTGCATCTACATAAGCATTATTATATCCAATTTATAAATAAGGAAATGATACCCAGAGAAATGAGATGACTTGCCCTTGGCCATGCAACCAGTAAGTTTCAGAACCAAGATTTGAACCCAGGTGTTCTTGCTTTAAATTGAATATTTCTACTACACCTGTCTTTAGCATCTGTGTGTGACAGCTTATGTGCATGATATGATGCCATGCATATGAATATAATATTTGATCAGCAATTATAGGTAAAGATACTTAAGTATAATGACCAATATCAGTTATCATTCCTTATTCACACTGGTGTTTTGGAAGATATAGCCAGTTAGGTGTAATTTTGTACCAGCAAGTGTGTACATGTGCCTGCGCACACACACACACACACACACGAGGGGAAATATCTTCCTATCTTTTGAAAATCCATTTAGTTAATTCAAGTTTAATCCAATTTGAGAATAACCTGCATTGATTCCCAACATTAGGAATTTTAATCAATTCTCACTTATTAGTGAATGAATTCACAATGGTGAAGATCCTTCACTATTTTAGTAGTTCCATTATCTTATATATGTGGATACTTTATTGATGCATATTTCAACCCCTCCATGCCTCTCATTCCACACCATTTTTAGTGATTTATTCATTTGAATTGTACATAGAAATCTATTCAACACACCAGAGATTTTATGCTTTTTAAAAATAAATTCTTGTATTTAAGCTGTCCATCTGCTACTCCTTCTTCTCAGCAATTATCTGCAAGAAAATCTTCCATCTACTGTCCAGAACAATCCAACACAAAAAGAGGCTACTTCTTCTTTCTTTACCATCCTCTTTATAGCTCCTTTTCTATTCCTCTTTATCTAATTGTTTGATACATGCTCAAGAAAGGAGAACTCATTTTAATAATAATTTAAAGAAACTTTTAGTAGTGAAGTAACTGTCCTGAAGAATATTCATAAGATATTCCAATGTGAAATATAAAGTGCTGCTGTTACTGTTTTTTAGTTTATGTATTATTATGAGACTATCTATAGTGATTCAATTGTGCTCCACTCAGTAAATGTGAATTATTTTTATTTGGTGGCAGTGGAATATAGCAAGCTAAGACCTAAGAACACATAACTTTTCTGTGTTCCTTTTATTTCTTAGAGCCAGGTCTTGCTTGTGAAGTAAGCAGAAGTCATATAGGCTGTAGATCAAGGGTGGGGAACCTGTGGTCTGGAGGCCACATGTAGCCCTCTAGGTCCTCAAGTGCAGCCCTTTGACTGAATCCAAACATCACGGAATCAGGCCCCTTAATGAAAGGATTTGTTCTGTAAAACTTGGACACAGTCAAGAAGTTGTATCCAAGGACCTAGAAAGCCACATGTGGCCTCAAGGCCACAGGGTCTTCACTCCTGGTGCAGATAATGATGAATTATAAAATTTTAGATATGGAAAAGACTCCGATGTGTCTTGGAGTTATTGAGTATCACATAGGAAGAAGTATAATGGATATTTCTATATTATGATAATACAACTTGTTTATAATGATCCCTCTTCTAAACAATTGCAAATAGGAACTTGCTCCAGGGCTTAATTAGAGAATGCACTAGGCATAGATTTCTTACTTCAAATTTGACACAAGTGAGCCAAATGATCATGCTTACTATTCCTTCTCAGTTAGAATGGCATATGGACATATCTAAAAATTAAAGTGAAACAAGAAGTTGCAGACAATCAGTGACTAAACATGCTAGGAGTTTTCCCAAGGTACAATTTAAAAGCAACATCTTTCTTTCTACTTGAACAAATAAAAGCCCTCTAAATTTTCTGTACACATTTTCTTTTATTTTGTTAAAAAAAAACCCAAACTTTTAAAAAGTAGGGCAAAATCTGGTATCTGTCTAAGCCTTTGCTTCCTCTTACAATTGATTCGCTTTAAAGAGATTGGGGTTTCTATTTGCTTGGGAAATCATTCCACATGTGGAGACCACGAATGGGTTCCTTTCTTCATTCTTACAATGTGTAGGAAGTTGTAGATATTTCATATTCTCAGGTTATGAAGACTCACAGGTCTGAAGGGTATAGGATTTTTCTACTAATAGATACTGAAAAAAGGACTTCTGGATATTTTCTAGAAATATGAAAAAAAAGAAATCCCCACTCCCACTCCAAGGCTATTCTCTTAGCCTTATTTTGGAAATTTATAATTATGTATAAATAGCACTGCATATGAAATGCAGTGTACCTAAAGTAGTCTTTCTTACAGGGAATATCTGAAGACTCCTGTGTCTCAAGGGCTCAAAGTGCTTAAAAAGCCCAACACCCTGAAACAAAACAAAGCAGTCTATGCCACAGCTATTAGCATGATATTAAAGTCTTTACTTTCCAATTAACTTTGAGCCTAAAGAGTGCTAGCCAAAGGGATTTGAGATCAATTCCTGGCGTTGAGAACTGTAGCTTTGTGTGCATTTAATTTTTCTCTCTCCAAATATGCTGAGCTGAGGGGTTATTCTTTACAGCAGACACAAATCAAGCAGAGGGTAGACCTAGAGGGCTTCAGTGCTGGACAGTTCCCTATATCTGCTGGCAGTACTATTGCTTTCAGAGGTTTTAGGCTGGAAATAAATGGATAATGTCATTCAGTCCTTCACAGTGCTGTATGCAAAAGAACAAATTTTGTGAGTGAGGTTTCACTACTTTATTTTCCAAATCTTTCTAACTTAAATGAAAGAATTAATTCAAATCTTGCCTCTTGTACTTACTTCTTGTGTGAACTTGGGCAAGTTGTTTAATCCCATTATGCTTGAGTTTGCTCATCTGTAAAATGATAGGATTGGTCTAGATGACCTTTGAGATGCCTTCTAGCTCTAATTCTGAGATCATATGTATGTAATTCTCCATGCCAGGGATAGCAATGTGATGAACAAAAATATGAATTTTTTTCAATGGGGTATTTCATTCAGTCTTTAAGTAGATTTACTTTTTCTTTTTCTTCTTTTTATTTGTTTTTTAATAAACATTTTTATCTCTCTCTGCTTGTTGAAGAATTAAAAAAAAGAGAGAACCCTTATAAGAAATATGCATAGAGTAGCAAAAAAATAAAAATTCCCATATTGGCCATGTCCAGAAGTTTCTCATTCTGCACTTTAAGAATATCACCTGCCTGTCAGGAGGCAGGTGGCACATATCATCTTTAGTCCTCTGGACTTACAGTTTCTCATTGCCTTGATTAGAATTCTGAAGTCTTTCAAAGCTGTTTCTATTTTTAAGTGACTATCATTGTACAAATTGTTCTCCAAGTTCTGCTAACTTGACTCAGAGAAATTTTCCCAGTTTCCTTTGAAACTGTTCATTTTGTCATTTCTTATGTCATAATAATATTCCATCATATTCACATGCCATAATTTTAGGTGGTCATTTGCTTAGTTTCTAGTAAGGAACTCTTATTTAAAGAATTTCTACAAATAGTTTTGTACATATAAATCCTTTCCCTCTTTTCTTTTGAGGTAAAGGCAACTTGAGCTATAGGCTCGCTTTTCAGAAAGCTCTGCTATAAAGCAATCCAGGCTATTTAAGCCAAATGAATTATAACATTTTGATCAGTAAAGTGCTTTGCCTGGCATCAATTTTCCTACTTTTCCATGTTTGTCTTATCTTATCCCCCCTTTATGGAATCTACAATTCAGTCAACTTTGTATATTTCACTGAATATGCTGTTTACCTTCACATCTCCTTTTTGTAGCTCCTTACTGCAACTCTATGCCTGTGATATCCTCCATTCTCCCAACTGTGTGTTCAAAATCACACACAATCATGATATTTTAGAGTATAAAGGAATCTCAGAGGTTGTCTAGTTTAACTATCCAAAAAAGTATCACCATTACAGCAGTCTTCTCCTACTTTGTCAATTTCCTACTTATCCTACAACACCCAAAATTAATGGCTATCCTTTGATAAAACCATGCCTAATTAATAATAGTATCTAAGAATTATACGCCACTTTAAGACTGGGATATCGAGGAGGAAATTGAGTCACCAAGAATGTATGTCTCTTGTACATGGTCCCACATCTAGTGGTAGTCTGAAGTAAGAATTGAAATTTGGTCTGCTAACTCCCTGTCCAGCATACTCACTAGCATGCTGTCTCTACCTCTTTCTTCTCCCTTTCCGTTACTTGGTAATAACCTTCTCCCTCAGACCTCACATAGAACTGTTTTCCATCTTTTTAATGTACTTAGCATTGAATATTGTGAGTTGTCTAAGTTTGTGTGTTATCTCACTAGTAGACTATAAACTCCATGAAGACAGGCTATATCCTATCTAATTTTTCTTTTTAATTTCTCTTAGTATCTAGGATGGTGCTCTTGACCCAGTTGGAAATTTGTGTGTAAAATTTAGATTTGTTGAGTTTTGTTTATTTTGCTACCCAGAATGGGTCTTTAGTTTCTTCATGATGGAATTACATTAAATGAATTTCTGGGTTTCTTCCATCTCTATCAATCAGTGAATCTATGTAAATAAACAAACAAGAAATTCTATATTGTATCCCTCTTCCATTTTCCAAAATGCCATAAATAATAGAAAAACAGAATGCACAACTATTTTTCTCTGGTTTTATGGATGGAAAGGGAGGGGACTATATAAATAATATAGAGGTTTTTCAAATTCTGAGACTACAGGGCTACCATGTCTAATCCAATCCAATTCAATCCCAGCCAGTCCACCTTTATTACTCATACACTATATGTTCAGTCCTCTAAGATATACTAACTGTGAGACAATGGGCAAGTCCCTTTGCATCTTTGAACATCAGCTTCTTCATTTGTAAATTGAAAATAATAGCAATAATACTTTCCTCAAAAAATAGTTGTGATAGTCATGTGAGATAATGCATTTAAAACATTTTGAAAATATTAAAACACCACATAAATGTCTATTATCTTTATTGTTATTTTTATTAGAATGAGGAAAAGTTTCAGCAGGAGTTATGAAAAAGAGAAAGAACAACAGGTATTAAGGAAATGGCAAATAGTTCATTTCATCTGGCGCTTAGTATATATAAAGACCTAAAGTAAGAGATATAACAGTCTATCTCCTATCTCTGTGCCTTTTTCAAAGATTATACCTCATGTCTAGAGTACATTCTTCCTTTATCTCTACCTCCTAGAATCCTTAATTTGCTTCAAAACTCATCTCACTAACTACCTTCTATAGGAAGCTTTTCCTGATCCCATAGCTGCAAATGGCTTTCCCCTCAAAATGACCTTGTATTTTTAAAAAAAATATATGAATATATGTACCTGTTGTCTTTCTGGACAGCATTTAAAGATCCTTGAGACTATTTCATTCTTGGCTTTTTATTCCAGTGTTTAGCACAATATCTGGAACAACATAGGGTTGTCATAAAATTTTCTTAATTCATTGCTATCATAAGCGTAATATAGAATATCCTACTAGGCACTTTTATTTTAATTCAGTAGGCAATGGGGATCATTGAAGGTTTGGGGGACAAAACAAGAAAGAGATTGACCAAGAGGTTGACTCTGGATCAGGAAAGCCTTACACCAAGTAAGTGTTCTAGTGGTGCACATTACTGAGTAATGGGGAGTAGTTGCTCAAAGACCCTGTTTCTTAGTGACTGAGGATAAATTAGTGGAACTCTAAAACAAAGATGGCCTCCCACAGTGACCCAGGCAATTAATTTCCATTGGCTTAGTTTGAGACAAGGAAGAAGAGCCATAGGTGAGTCTTTAATGGCATCCCAAACGCAAAAATACTGTAAGAATCCTGATACCTCTGTGGCCAGCAAGACAGTTGAACACACCCCAAAAAATGTCTTCAGATCTCCACACTGGCCAAATAGACCAACCTGAAAAAGGTAATGAAGGACAGACACTTTGCCCACTCCATCCACCTCTGCACAGGAGAAATAGTTTTGTGATCTTCTCTTAAGTTTATCTGGGAGGTTTTACTTCCTCACTGAAGTCTGCAGGAGGTTATAGCCATTTTATATTTGTGTATAGGGATGAGAATGATTCTATTGCTTGTTTATTTTCTTATGTGAATTTCATCGCAAAAATTCTATTTTAATAAACAAAATATATTTGTTTGTAGCTCCATCATGGTCTGCAATTAGAAATCACACTGGAATGAAGGCTTAAATCCTGTTTGCATAAGTTATTGAGCTATTTGGAACCTCAATCATATGTAATATACATACATACATACGTGTGTGTGTGTGTGTGTGTGTGTGTGTGTGTGTGTGTGTGTGTGTTTAAAATCTTTTTCTACCACCCAGATCTGAACTGGGAAGAAACCTAGGGAGGATGACTGAAAATGCACAATTTATTCAATTGGATGTTTAAATAGAAGCATAATCTAAATATAAATATCAAAACCAAACATTAAAGTGACCCAAATAAGAACCCAGGCAAAAGTGAGGAAAACATTACTTGATGTGAAATTCCTCACTGTGGTTGAAGAGCAGCAATTACAATCAGTGGGAGAGGTGTGTTTTACCAGCTTTTGGTGGTGAAATTAAAAAAACAAAACAAAACACCAGGAGAGTATTCTTTTGAACATAACAATAAAGGGAATATTATTCAGCCTTTTGTTTGTGTGTGTTTTCAAATCGGCCCTGGTTTGATGCAATCTCATTTTATTTTAGCCATGATTGCTTGTGTTCACACAGCGGCTCATGGCTCACACGGCTATTTTCATTCCATGAGTTCACCTATAAGGGTAAAACTTCCCCCAACAAAAGTTGGACTTGTGAGTCTAAAGAGTAATGTCTTCCTAGATTCTTACTCTGTAAATTGTTTGCTCCTTGCTGCCTTGGCTTGTCTAACTAACTTACAACCTATATGATACCTGTGCTCTTTATATTGTTGATCATTTGGAATAATTTATCATGGAGGCAAGGAACCTGAATCTTTCTTGGACTTCACTGAAAAGGCATAAAAATGGAAGGGCCACACACTCTGCATTTACTACCGCAGCCTTCTAATTTAAGGTTAGACTGTAAGCTGTAGTGCCTTTAAATTGCTATAAAATCTAAACTTTTTTATGACTCAAACAAACTCATTCATCAGATGATGGGAACATTTAAAAGGGAACTCCTCCCTACAAATACCCCTCTTCCATAGGTTGACAATTAATACCAGGGCATGGGTTATAACTTGCATGCTTTATGCCCTACTATTCCAGAAATTTTTTTTTTGTAGATTTTGGTCCAAATCTCATACATGGGAAATTTTTATTAGGATATATTCTGTCTCAAGGAGGAAAGTAGGAGACTTTTTTTTTGGTTTTGTTTTGAATTTGTTTTTAATCCTCAACTATAAAAATTTCTAGGTATTTTTATTCATTTATGTATCCAATTAGCAGAGTGCTTTGCATTGTACATAGTTGCCTTATATATATTTGTTGAGTAATTATTTTTCAAAAATAAATACCACAGTAAACACTTCTATTTAGCTAAGATACTGTCTCTGCTCACATGGAGCTTTCAGCCTAATGAAAATTTATATTGATGGAATTATAAGGGCAATGTCTAGTTTTATAATTTTATCAGGGTCAAAGCTACATGATTTTGAACTGGAAAAGACCTTAGAGTTTATCTAGTTTAACTTTGAAGATTTTTACAGAAAAAAGAGACATAGAGAGGAGAACTGGTGTTTCCAAAGTCAATCAGATTGCATCTATTTTATACAACTCCATTTCCATTAAACAACAATGCATTTTTCCTAGTCATAATTGTTGGTATTGTTGTTTATCTTTCTTAAATATAAAATTTGAATGTTCTTTGGTTTGTGAACAATAATTCTTCAAGAAATTTTTATTGGTTTTTATATTTCTGAAATATTTTTGCTGCAAGCCACTACAAGGAAACTGGAAAAGGTTAAAAATAACAAAGTGAAAAATACTTACTTAGAGTGCTCATTGGAATTCAGTTTGGGTTAAACCCAATCTCTCTAAACTCAAGCCTTGGCTCCTTGACTAGTTAATTTTTATATTCTTGTCTTGAGAGCCAGCTTTGTCCAACTCTTTTATCTTATTTTTATACCCAGACTTGGTGCTAAGGAACAAAATCCAAGTAATACCTATGGGGAGAGAATTGTACTTTTATTGTTCTTCCTTTCCTTAGGCTAATTTAATTTATTTAACTAAGAGCTTCTTCCTAGGTTAGGGGTATTACCACTTAAAATATTATTTGTGGAGTCTGGCTCCCTATCATAAAACTTAAGTTTTGTAAAACTCATAACTTCCATTGAAATGCAAATGAAACTCATTACTAATAATGAATAATATTTCTATGATGATTTATATTAACTAGCCAGTCAGCAAACACTTACTAAGCACTTGCTAAGCCACATACTGTTGCTAGGCAAGGCAAATTTATGAAGCACTTACCAAGAGCCAGGCTTTGTGCTAAGTGCTAGGGATACAAATACAAGTTCAAAGAAAGATAGTCCCTGCCCTCAAAGAGCTTTCCAGTGGGGGAATATATGTAAAGGGGAACTGAAAAATGATAAAAGAGAAGAAGAAACTGGACATGGTGTCAAAGACCAGATATTTAAAAGCACAGCTAGGAGAAGAATGAAAAGTGGTTAACCTGAACTTCTCTCCAGAATAGAGGCCCTAGTGGATATTCCAGGAAGTTCTAGATGTTGACGGAGGTTCCAGGGTGAGAATGAAACAGAAGTATGACATTGAAGTACAGAAAGCCAAAAGTACATACTAAGTTTGGAGGATATAAAGAAAGGCAAAACCAGTTTCTTCCTTCAAGGAGCCGACATTCTAATGAAGAGGCAGCATATAAATATGTATGGTTAAGATACATACAGAGTAGATGTAAGGTGATGTAAGGGGGGAAGAAATCAGTAACTGGAAGTTGTTGTTTATTCTTTATTCTCGAAGAGGACCATGACGTTAGGAAGGTGATGCCATGACATGCAAGTGAATTGGATTTAAGTGAGGGAGGGTTGTGCAAAGACTCCAGCCTCACCTTGTCCTCCAGAGCCATCTAACCCGCCACAGAATGATGAATTGAAGATTCTTGAAGGATACCAAGAGACAGAACTGAGTGGTTTTTGGCTTAGAAAGACCTTTCCAAGGCACTGCTAGGTGGTACAGTGAATAGAACACCGGCCCAGGAGTCAGGAGGACCTGAGTTCAAATCCAACCTCAGACACTTAACACAAAACTAGCCATGTGACCTTGGGCAAGTCACTTAACCCCAATTGCCCTACCTTCCCCCCTCCAAAAAGCAAAAAAAGAAAAATAAAAAAAAGAAAGACTTCTCCATTTTACAGATGAGGAAACTAAAGCTCAGAAAGTTTTAAGTGACTTGCCCACATGGCTAGGAAGTGATAGACTTGGCCCTCTAATTTAGGGTTACGAATTCTAAATACTATGGTTTTTTTCCCCTTTTATATACCATGTGGCCACTGAGGCCATACTATATTCATTAACTTGAAAATTGGTAATTATTTTTCCTTTACCTCGAATATTGACTAACATGTACATTATATAGTTAATTTTGGAAAATCTCATTAACATGGACTATTAGAAGGTTACTATAGTAGCTTGGGGTGTGAGTAATGGTAGTGTTTTCATGTACACAGTCATGTACAGTACAAGAGAGGCAGTAATAGTGGCAAAAGAGAAATCCTGATAGAGTGCTCTAAGGAAAATTTGAGAAAGGAAAGAATACTTTTGTTGGAGGGAGCCTAATTCTAAATAGAACAGAAGCCACCTGAGATGAACCCTGAAAGAAAAGAAGAATTCTGTGAAATTTAAATAAATAGGGAATGCATTTCAGGCATGGATGATGGCTTACACAAACAGAGGTAGAGAGAAAAAGATAGGAGAATGTAGTTAAGAAATAGTAGTCATATCAACAATAAAACTAGCAGAAACCACATGATTATTTCAATAGATACCGAAAAGGCTTTTGACAAAGTACAACATCCATTCCTATTAAAAACACTAGAAAGTATAGGAATAAATGGAGCCTTCCTTAAAATAGTAGATAGCATCTATCTAAAACCATCAGTAAGTATTATATACAATGGGGATAAACTAGAAGCATTTCCAATAAGATCAGGAGTGAAACAAGGGTGTCCACTATCATCCCTCTTATTCAATCTGGTACTAGAAACGTTAGCAGTAGCAATTAGAGAAGAAAAAGAAATCAAAGGAATCAAATTAGGCAAAGAAGAGACCAAGCTATCACTCTTTGTGGATGATATGATGACATACTTAGAGAATCCTAAAGAATCAAGTCAAAAAGTACTTGAGACAATAAATTAATTTGGCAAAGTTGCAGGATATAAAATAAACCGACATAAAGCCTCGGCATTCCTGTATATCTCTAATGAAATTTAACAGCAAGAGACAGAAAGAGAAATCCCATTTAAAGTCACTGTAGACATTATAAAATATTTGGGAATCTACCTGCCAAAACAAACCCAGGACCTATATTATCACAACTACAAAACACTTCTCACACAAATAAAGTCAGATCTAACTAATTAGAAAAATATCAATTGCTTGTGGCTGGGTCGAGCTAATATAATAAAAATCACAATTTTGCTCAAACTAAATTATATATTTAGTGCCATACCAATCAATTTACCAAAAAACTATTTTATAGAGTTAGACAAATAGTAACAAAATTTATTTGGAAGAACAAAAGGTCTAGAATATCAAGGGAATTAATGAAAAGAAATGCTAGGGAAGGTGGACTAGATATACCAGATTTTGATTGTTTGTTTGTTTTTTTGCTTTTTGGAGGGCAATTGGGATTAAGTAACTTGCCCAAGGTCACACGGCTAGGTTTTTGTTTGTGGGGTTAAGTGTCTGAGGCCAGATCCGAACTCAGGTCCTTCTGACTCCAGGGCCAGCGCTCTACTCACTACGCCACCTAGCTGCCCCGATATACCAGATTTTAATGTGTATGATACAGCAGCAGTCATCAAAACTACTTGTTACTGGCTGAGGAATAGAGTAGTGGATCAATGTAATAGATTGGGTGCACAAGATCCAGTAGTTAATGAGAATAGTAATCTGTTGTTTGATAAACCCAAAGACCCCAGTTTTGGGGGATAAGAACGCACTATTTGACAAAAACTGCTGGGAAAACTGGAATATAGTATGGCAGAAACTGGGCATAGACCATTATCTAACACCATATACCAAAATCAAGTCTAAATGGGTGCATGATCTAGGTATAAAGGATGATACTGTAAGCAGTCTGGGAAAGAAAGGAATAGTTTACCTGTCAGATTTGTGGAGAGTAAAGACTTTATGACCAGACAAGAATTAGAGAGCACTATAAAATGCAAAATAGATAATTTTGATTGCATTAAATTGAAAAGCTTCTGTACAAACAAAGCCAATGTAACTGAGATCAAGAGGGAGGTGGGAAATTGGGAAAGAATTTTTACAACCTATGTCTCTGATAAAGGACTTATTTCTAAAATATACAGAGAATTGAGTCAAATCTATAAGAATACAAGTCATTCCCCAGTTGATAAATGATCAAAGGATATGAACAGGCAATTTTCAGAGAAGGAAATTAAAGATATCTATAAGTATATGAAGAAATGCCCTAAATCACTATTGATTAGAGAACTGCAAATCAAAACAACTCTGAGGTACCACATCTCACTAGTCAGACTGGCTAAGATGATAAAACAGAAAAATGACAAATGCTGGAGAGGATGTAGGGAAATTGGAACACAATGCATTGCTGGTGGAGTTGTGAACTGATCCAATCATTCTGGAAAGCAATCTAGAATTATGCCCAAAGGGCTATAAATAATTTCATGCCCTTTGACCCAGCAATACCACTTCTAAGGTTGTATCCCAAAGAGATCATAGAATTGGGAGGAAGAGTCAAATGTACAAAATTATTTATAGCAGCTCTTTTTGTGGTTGCAAAGATTTGGAAATTAAGGGGGTGCCCATCAATTGGGGAATGGCTAAACAAGTTGTGGTATATACATCTAATGGAATACTATTGTGCTATGAGAAGCGAGGAGCAGACGGACTTCATATTTACCTGGACAGGCTTCTACAAACTGATGCTGAGTGAGAAGAGTAGAACCAGGAGAAATTTGTATACAATCACAGACACAACATATGTGTGATGACCAACTATGACAGACTGGACTCTTCTCAGCAATGCAGTGATATAAGTCAATCCCAAAAGACTCATGATGAAGAGAGATGCCTACATCCAGAGAAAGAACTTAGAAAGAACTGAGTTTGAATCCTGATTGAAGCAGACTCCTTGATCTTTTTATTTTTCTTGTTTGGTTTTATTTTCTCTTTACCATTTTTCATTCCATCTCGTACAATCCGCCTTTGTAACCTGACTAATGTCTAATGTGAAAGTATTTGCAGATTGTATACTTGATTATATGCTGTTGTGGGGGTGGGGGGGAGGAAAGGAAAATTTGAAACTCAAGGAACTATGGAATTGAATTTTGTAAACTAAAAATAAATAAACAAATTAATTTTTAAATAAATGAAATAATAGTTCCCTTTGGCAGAAAACCAACACATGAAGAAGCTTTATGTAGAATGGAGAGGCTACTAAAGCAGACTAGGGAGGAAAGGTTGGTTAGAACCAGATTGTGGGAGAACTTAGATATCAGCTTAAGAGGCAATAGCAATTCAGTGTAGGATATTGAGCAGAGAAAGGGCATAGGGAAATCTGAGACTTAGGAAATCTGTTCTAGAAGTTGTGCCACAAAACGTCTGTCTCTTAACTGTACCTTTTCTAGATATATCCTGCATATTTCTTTTCTTTCATAGACAATTCCTAAAAATACTTCCTATAATCTATGCCTTTGTATTTTTTTCTTTCATCTTTCAACCCTTTGAAATCTGGCTCCTGTTCTCACCACTCAACTGGCACTACTAACTCAAAATTCAACTGTGATTTCATTCATGATCAATCTAGTAACCCTTTTTTCAGTGCTCATCTTTGTTGACTTCTCTGCACCTTAGATCTTGTTGACTATTCCCTTCTTCTGGTTTCCTCCCTGGGTTTTCATGACTCTGCTCTGTCCGATTCTCCCCATACTTATTGGACTAAATCTCATTAGTTTCCTTTGTAGAATTATAAACACTACACTCCCTGTGTAATATTATATGCTTACACTGTCTTGGACCATTTCCTCTTTATACTCTATGATTTCTTTTCTGATGATCTTACAGGATTCCATAAATTCAACTTTCATGTTTGTGAAAATAGTGCCCAACTTTACCTATCTATTACTCTTGAGCTCCAGTCCTACATCTCCAGCTGCCATAGGCTATGTGCCATATGCATTTCAAAATCAACATGTGAAAAATGGAGCTCAGTTTCCCCCCTGAGAACCTACCTCTCTTGATTTCCATATTTCTGTTAAGGGTATTACTGTCTTTAATAGTCAGCCATGTTAAGATATATCCTTGATTCTTTTCTCTTATTTATTGCTCACATTCAATTGATTGCCATATTTTGTTTATTGTACCTCTTGTCTTTCAATCATTTTCTTTTCTCTATGTCACAAATACCCTAGTTTAGGACTTCATTACCTCATACCTGTTTTTTTTGGTAGTAGGCTCCCAATTGGTTTTCCTAAAATTCAGGTCTGACCATATCTTTCCCCTGGCCAAGAAATTTTAGTGGTTCCTTATAGTCTCTAGGATAGGATATCAGTTACTCAACTTAGGACTAATCCCTCCCTTAATTGATATCCTATCTAGTACCCCTTCTCCTTTTCCCCCTCTTATTTCCCTATTGAGTAATCTGTAATTCTGTGTCCAACTGTGTCCGTGCATTCTTCCCTCCTTTGAACAATTCAGATGAAAGTGAAGTTCAATTGTCAGCTGCTAACATTACGCCATCCTTGTTTGTATAGATGTCTGTTTGCACACTTTTGTTGATATACTTTTTTTCTATATTTCCTTGCCCTTCCCCGCACCGGCAATGTATTTCTCTTTCCCTGTCTATTTTTAAGGTCATCTAGATATAATGGAATCATTCTCAGGTCTTGTCTAATTAGACTTTGTCTATGATACTGGGAGGTGATAAGGTTCAGTTAGGGCACACCTGAATCATCTTGAGGAGATGTCTCTAGTGGAGGAGACAACATGCAAATAAATATGTACTAATAAACTACATATAGGATAAAGAAGAAATAATCAGTGGAGAGAAGGAATTAGACTTAAGGTGAATCAGGAAAGGCTTCTTGAAGAAGATCAGATTTTACCTGACAGCTGAAGGAAGCTAGAGAAGCCAAAAGGTGGAGATAAAGAGGGAGAACATTCCTGGCACAGGGGATAGCTAGAGAAAATCCCTTTTCTTTTAGAGAGGAGTATCTTGTTCAAGGATCAGCAAGGAAGTCAGTCTGGGATGGGCAGCGTATCATCTAGAAGAAGGTGAAAAGGTAGGTGTTGGCTAGAACTGTGAATTCCAGAGGATTTTATGTTTGATCTCAGAGGTCATAGGAGCCAGTGGAGTTTACTGAATGGGAGAGGGCTCTCGTGGTTAGACCTGTGCTTTAGGGAAATCAGTTTGGTGACTGGATGGATGATGAACTGGAATGGTAGCAAGTTTATGGCCTTAATTACTTAAAGTAGACAATCTTTTAGAATTGGAAGATAGAGATTGAAATATAATGATCAGTCATCAGGGAGATGGAATCAGATATGCTAATGAAATCACTAAGCCTATTGGCAATTTACCAGAAATTTTAAATTATGTGCCATTTAAAGCATGTTTGTTGTATCTATTCTTACTTCAGTTTCCTTCATGAAGTAAAAAGGATAACAGATAACTGAGAACAACTATAATCCTAAAAATGTTCCTGAATAGATTTGTTTTAGGTATATTTGGTCTCCAAAACTTGAATGGATGTAATCCTAACATGGTGCCTTTTTTTTTTTTTTTAAGACTAGGCTTCATGCATAAAACAATTTATATTATTACCTGATTTTAAAACAGCAGGATGAAATTACCAAGTATCTTTATATTGCATGCACTTCTATAAATAAATAATAAATTTGTATAAACATCATGATAATGAGAAGTGATAAAATGCATTTAATTATTTTCTATGTCAGCATGTAGAGAATTAAGCTCTAGGGGCCTGTTTCCCACCTTGCCTCACAATTGTGGAGGTTCACTGTGACTACACAGTGAACTGTTGAAGCATGTAAGAAACGTCCCTTGAGAGATTGTCTTTCCTGAAATTTCCAGGTGCTTTCAGAAAAATGTTGTGTATATTTTGATATTTTCAGAATGGTACCATATTGATCTGAGTCTAGTCATCAACATTTTGGAGCTTTGTTTTCTGTTACTTCAAGCCAGAAACTTAAATGTGAAAACAACTAATAAAATGAGATAAACCAAATTGTATGGTTTTTATATCTAATATGGCATAAGTATTGAACAAAAATGGTATAAGCAAAGATCTTTAAATAGCTCCTCCACTGTAAAAATGCAGAAACATCGATGTTCACTCCACTGAACAGTAATGAACAAAAATACGAGACCTTGTGATTTTAGATCTATTTATATAGGCAGAATCTCTTAAAGTTCTTGATGACTAAAAGAAGGATTAAAGTATGTTAGAGAGAAGTATATAGACATTGTACCAAGGAAGGATAAATTTCAGGGTGAAGTTACCAAATGTGAGTGACTATCTCCCAGATGTTGCCTAAGATTTAGAGAAACATGACTGAAAGTCATGTTATAGGCAGAATGTGTTATATTTGACGGCTATCAAATTGACATGTTTGCAGACATTTCATATGACATAATCTATATAAAATCTAATCAATATAAAAATGGAGATACTATACAGAGCTGCTATATGTTAATAATACTGAGCTACTGTATGTTAAAAAATTCACATGCACACAATGTACCAACTCAAAGAATTCTACTATAAGGTTATACGCTTTGTCTACCTAATCAAAATAACTAGTTAGCTCAGCAAACAGACAATTCACATCACTTGTTTAACATAATTTGTGTAGCCCAAAATGATGGGTTGATATTTTTTTCTTTCCCATTTGTTAGTTATGGTCTTCTTTTTTCTTGATGTCATGTAAAGTTAAAACATTTTTCTTTGCATTCACAGCATTGTTCTCTAGGCCTCTTACCCTGTGCTATTTTTTGTTGTTCAGCCCTTTTAGAGGATGCTTGACCTTTTGAATGATTCTCTATACTCTGCACAGAGGACAGATGAAACCTGATCAGAAGGAGTCCAAAAGTCAACTAAGTGGAAGAATTAGTTTCTCTCCAGAACAATCTACAGTAGGCTCTTAGATGCCATTTCCCACAATCACCCTGTCACTATGAATAAAGAAGAGCTTGGTGATAAGCCTCTATTCCTAATACCCAATAATATTTCTGCCAGGCTCTGCAGGATAAAAGGAATTAGGTTGGAAGTAAATTCTCTTGATTGGGGAGTACCCTATCTGTAAAAATGTCAGTGGATTGGATTCTTGCTTCACCACAGGTGTTATTCAGGTATTATTCAGGAATGGAAATGATCAATTCCATAATGCCTTGGGGTTCCTTGTGTAAAGGATTGTTAAACACCTATATTTCCATTTGATCAATTATCAGTGACGGACTAAACAGTATCATCTAAAAGCTTTTATTTTATTTGAGAAGAAAAAATAAAGTAACTATCTCTGACCTACTTATCCCATTAGTACTTTATAGTTCACTTCTCATAAGAAATTTCAGACAGTCTTCCAGCTACCCAACTGCTACAGGTCTGTTTATAACACATTTCTCAGGAAAGAGAGGGCCGAAAGGGGTTTATACTGCAAGATTTATTAATCTCACAGAAGACTAAGGTTTCAATCTACCACCTGCTGCAGTGGTGCATATGACCAGATTAAGAATCAAAAGCAAAAGACCATTTGAAAATATAACATGCCACACTTAGCTTGGTGCAAGACAGAAGAATCTCTGAGTTAGCAGAACTATGTATCTTTGTGTGTCCAAGTGCCGAGAGATGTAGTAAGGAAAATAAGGGTGAGGAGAATAAATAAATTGAACAAGGGATAAAAAAAACAAAAGTAGAAACAGTCCCAACCCTCAAGGAGCATGTTTTCTAATGGGAGAGACAACATGCATAGATATAGGTGATTTTTAGACATAAACAAATTGAATACAAAGTAACCCCATTATTGTTTAAAAAGTTCGAATGATTATATTTTCCTTTTTGTGTGTATGATAGCAAGCCCTTCCCTTTTTTTCCCTCCAATTTCTGCTCATTACTCCCATTTCTGCCTTCTTGGGCCAAATAGAATAAATCTAATACATAAAAAGCCCTTTCCAGTTCTAAAACTTAAGCTTTTTGTCCATTTTTGTTCATAGAAGCTACACTCCATTCTTCAGACCCAGTTTTAGAAATCATGTTAGGGAAAGATAACAATCATATTCAATTTTTTTTCACTCTTTCAATCTACCAAAAGACTTATTGTAGAGATGATTTGTTCACAGGGGGATGAGTTTTGCCTGCAGCATTCTGGAGTGCTCTAAGTAGTCTGGTGATATTCTCATCTGCACTTATGAAAAGGAATTGTCAGTTTCTCAAGAGAAAAGAAAAACCCTCACACATTGCATCCACTTCAGGGGAGATCAGAGACCCTGGCAACAGACAAAATTCATATTTAAGAAAAGAATGTGAGTAGATAGTTGGATTCAATTACAGGAGTTTTGTGATGGAAGGGAACTATGTTTACTCCTTTGTGGCCTTAAGGAAATAGTAACATTTCAGTTAGAATCTCAGTGTAAAGAGGGAAGAAAACAATGGAAGCATAAAAGAATGTTTGGGGTATACACATATTACTTACTATAGTAATGGAAGATGAAAAATTAAAAGTAACGGAAGACACTAGAATGATGAATTTATCAAAAAGAACAAGATAAGAAATACTGATTTTACCCAAATTTCTAATACATTTGGTTAAGGTGTTAGAGTACATTGAAAATGTAGTACTGGCGCAGTGAATAGAGCACCAGCCCTGGAGTCAGGAGGACCTGAGTTCAAATTTAGCTTCAGACACTTAACACATGAACACATGCGTGCGTGCACACACACACACACACACACACACACACACACATACACACACACACAAAACTAGCTGTGTGATCTTGGGCAAGTCACTTAACCCCAATTGCCTTCCAAAAAGAAAAAACAATGGGGGTGGCTAGGTGGTGCAGTGAGTGAGAGTGCCGGCCCCAGAGTTGGGACGACCTGGGATCGGACCTGGGATCGGATCCAGCCTCAGAAAATGAGCACCCATACATAAATAATGACTGGCCATGTAACCTTGAGCAAGTTACTTAACCCCAATTGCTTTAAAAAAAAGAAAGAAAATGTAGCACTGGATGGTAAACATCTGTTAAAATCCCATGGGAAATATTAGTATACCTTTGACCCCAAAGAGACCTAAGGAAGAGGAAATGGACTCATATGTCATATGGAGAAAATATTTCTAGAAGAAAAGAAAAGAAAGCTAAGGAACATACTCGGTTGCAGAATGGCTGACAAATTATATAATTGTGACAGAATATCATTGCTTTGTGAGAAATAACAAAAAAAAATGTTATTTTCAGGGGAACCTGGGAAGAATTCTGCGAGCTGAAACAGAGTGGAGAGAGTAAAACAATAGTATTTGTACTATACAAAAAACTATAGTAATGCCTTCTATGAGATTTTAATAGTGATACTAATTCTTTTTATTTCTTTTTTAATTAATTTTTAACTTTCAATGTCCTCTTCCACAAGATTTTGAATTACAAATTTTCTCCCCATCTCTCCCCACCCCCACCCTAAGACAGCATCATTTTTATTACCCCTTCTCACAATCTGTCCTCCCTTCTCTCGCTACCTCCACCCCCTTCTCTTATCCCCTTCCCTTCTATTTTCCTTTAGGGCAAGAGAGATTTCTATACCCCATCACCTGTATATCTTATTTCCCAGTTGTATGTAAAAACTATTTTTAGCATTTGTTTTGAAAACTTTTTGAGTTCCATATTCTCTCCCTTCCTCTCTACTCACACACCCTCATTGAGAAGGCAACCAATTTGATGTAGCTTATATGTGTGTAGTTGTGCAAAACACTTCTATGATAGTCATGTCTTGATAGACTATATTTCCCTCCATCCTATCCTTTCCCCTCAATTTTTCTGTTCTCTCCTTTGACCCTATCCTACCTCAAAATTGTTTGCTTCTGATTACCCCTCCCTATATATGCCCTCTTTTTTTAAATCATTTCTCCCTCTCTTATCTCCATTTCCCCCTACTTTCCTGTAGGGTAAGATATATTTCTTTACCCACCTGAGCATGTATATTATTCCCTCCTTCAGCCAAATATGATGGGAGTCAGGTTCAGTCTTTCCCTCACTGTAAAATATTTTTCTTGCTTCTTTTAATGTGAGATAATTTACCCCACTCTACCATTCCTTTTCTCCTTCTCCCAGTACATTTCTCTCTTTTACCCCTTAATTTGTTTTTTTATGGCATATATATTTTTATTTATTATTTATTTACTTTTGGCTTATAACATTCAGTTCCACAGTCCCTTGTGTTTGAAATTTTCTCCCCCTCTCTCCCCTCCCCCATCCCTTCCATGGTGACATTCAGTTAAATATAGGATCTACAAAAGCTTCACATTAAACATTAGTTAAGTTGTAAAGAAGGATTATAACCAGTGGAGAGAACAATGAGAAAGAAAAAACAAAACAAAATAAAACAGAAAAAAAGAGGAAGTAGTTTGCTATAATCTGCATTCAGACTCTAGTTCTTTCTCAGGATGAGGATATCACTTTCCACCATGAGTCTTTTGGAGTTATATTATAACCTTCCAGTGCTGAGAGGAGCCTAATCTGTTCAAGTTAATCATCACTCGTACTTTGTGTCTGTAATTGTATACAAAGTTCTCCTGGTTCTGCTCTCCTCTCTCAGCATCAGTTTATATATCTCTCCAGGTTATTATGAAATCTGTTTGATCCTCATTTCTTATAGCACAGTAGTATTCCATTACATTCATATACCACAACTTGTTCAGCCATTCCCCGATTGATGGGCATCCCCTTGATTTCCAATTCTTTGCCACCAAAAAAAGAGCTGCTATATATATTTTTGTACTAATGGGCCCTTTTTATATGTAACGTTGCTGGGTCAAAGGATATGCACTTATTTATAGCCCTTTGGGCATAGTTCCAGATTGCTCTCCAGAATGGTTGAATCAGTTCACAACTCCACCAACAGTGCATTAGCGTTCCAATTTTCCCACATCCTCTCCAGTATTGATCATTTTCCTGTTTTATCATCTTAACCAATCTGACTGGTGAGATGTGGTACCTCAGAGTTGTTTTGATTTGCATTTCTCTAATCAATAGTGGTTTAGAACATTTTTTTCATATGCCTATAGGTATCTTTAATTTCTTCCTCTGAAAACTGCCTGTTCATATCCTTTGACCATCTATCAGTTGGGGAATGACTTGTATTATTATAAATTTTACTCAGTTCTCTTTATATTTTAGAAATGAGGCCTTTATCAGAGATACTTGTATCTCTTGTATTCCTCTCCCTCTCTCTTTCCCCTTTTCTATAGTGTGTTTTAATGCCTCTTCAGATGGCATATTTTATCTTTTCCTATCTCATCCTTTCCTTTTTCCCTTTACAGTCCCTTTGATCCCCTTAATAGTTTTTTTTTTTTTTTTAGACTTCAGGTTAGTGCATTCACACCCACACCCTCTATCTAAGTATAACCCTTTTGAAGGTCATGATAATCATAAAGATTTCGAATATTGACAGTTATCAGCTCCACATATAGAGATGTGAACATTTTGCTCTTGTTGCATCCCAAGTAATGAGCATGTGTTTGTGGGTGTGGGTGTGTGCACTTATGCATGTGTGAGTCTGTGTTTCTCTTGTTTAGCTTTTTATGTCTTTCTTGAGTCTTGTAATTGGAGATCAGATTTTCCATTGAGCTCTGGCTTTTTCATCAGGAAAGTCTGGAAGTCTCTAATTTCATTAAACCACCATCTCCTTGCCTGAAAGATTATATTCAGTTTTTCCAGGTAGTTAATCCTTTATTGTAGTCCTAGCTCTCTTGCCCTATGAAATATCAAATTCCAGTCCCACCAATCTTTAAATGTAGAAGCTGCTAGGCCCTGTGTGATCCTAACTGTAGTTCCTCGATATTTGGATTGTTTCTTTCTGGCTGCTTGTAGAATTTTTTCTTTAATCTTGTAATTCTGGAATTTGGCTACTATATTTCTTGAAGTTTTCAGTTTGGAATCTCTCTCAGGAGGAGTCCGGTGAATTCTATCGATAGCTATTTTATCTTCTGATTCCAGGACCTCAGGGCAGTATTCTTTGACAGTCTCTTGGAGGATGTTGTCTAGGCTGCTTTTTTCATCATGGCTTTCTGGTATACCAATAATTCTTAGGTTGTCTCTCCTGGATCTGTTCTCTAGGTCAGTTATTTTTCCAGTGAGATATGTTACATTTTCTTGCAATTTTTCGATAGTCTTGTTTTGTTTGATTGACTCTTGCTGCATCCGATAGTTCTGAGTTTCAGTTTGATTGTTTGTAATTTTTAGCGAATTATGGTCTTCATTTATTTTTTGAAGTCCCTTTTTTAGGGAGGTATTTTTCTCCAATTACTTTACTGAGATGTTTTTCCAAGTTGGTCACTGCCTCCCTGATTTGGTCTTTAAAATTTTTCTTAAGCTCCTCCAGGAATGCTATTTGGGCTTAAGACCAGATCATGTTTCCTTCTGTGGTCTCAGGTGTGGGTAGAGAGTCTATATTGTACTGTGTATTTGGTTGTTCTTTCCCTGCATAGTAGGCTCGAATAGACATTCTTGCCTTCCCCTTCTCCTTCTCAACTTCCTTCTTTCCCATTGTGACTTCCTGTTTCTTAGTTTCTCAGGCTATGAGTTTAGGGCCTGATCCTTGACTTTGAATACCTCTGGGTGGCTAGTTTATGGCTAAGTCAGGGAAGTCAGTGAGGAATGTAGATGAGTGGGTGGGGGTGAGTCTGACCACTTCAGATTTCTGCTTCTATACCCCTGGGCTATAAGTAGGCTTTTGTTGGTGAGGTGAGGGATATAAGCAGTTTGCTCTTATTGAATCACAAGTTAAGTGTGTTTGTATATGTGTGTTTGTGTGTGTGTGTGTGCGTGTGTGTGTGTGTGTGTGTGTGTGTGTGTGTGTGTGTGTATTTTCCTTGTTTACCTTTTTATATCTCTCTTGAGTCTTGTATTTGGAGATCAAATTTTCCATTGACCTCCTGCTAGGTCCTGTGTGATCCTGACTATATTTCCACAATATTTCAGTTGTTTCTCTCTGGCTGCTTATGATCTTTTCTCCTTGACCTTATAATTCTTGAATTTTGGTACAATATTTCTTGAAATTTTCAATTTGGTACCTCTTTAAGGAGGTATCCAGTGATTTCTTTCCATAACTATTTTACCCTCTGGTTCTAGGACCTCAGGACAGTTTTCCTTTATAATTTATTGGAGCATGTCGTCTAGGCTGTTTTTTTCATCATGGCTTTCCGGTAGACCAGTAATTCTTAGATTATCTCTCCTAGAACTGTTCTCTATGTCATTTGTTTTACAAATGAGATTTTTTTTACATTTTCTCTAATATTTTAATCATTATATTTTGCTTGACTGATTCTTGATGTGTTATAGAGTCATTAGCTTCAACTTGCCTGATTCTAATTTTTACTGTATTATTTTCCTTGGTTAGTTTTTTTTTTTTTTAAAGCAATTGGGGTTAAGTAACTTGCTCAAGGTTACACGGCTAGTCATTATTTATGCGTGGGTGCTCATTTTCTGAGGCCGGATCTGATCTCGGGTCATCCCAACTCCGAGGCCCGAGCTCTTACTCACTGTGCCACCTAGCCGCCCCTTTAGGGCAATTGGGGTTAAGTAACTTGCCCAAGGTTACACGGCTAGGTTTTTGTTTGTGTGGATTAAGTGTCTGAGGCCTGATCCGAACTCAGGTCCTTCTGACTCCAGGGCCGGCACTCTATTCACTGTGCCACCTAGCCGCCCCTCTTGGTTAATTTTTGAAGCTTCTTTTCCATATGTTCAGATTTCATTTTTATGGAGGTATTTTCTCTAATAAGATTTTGAACCTCCTGTCCCAGTTCACAAATTTTACTTTTTTAAGTATTTGTTTTCTTCAGTGAGATTTTTTTCCCATTTTGGACAATGTAATTTTAAAAGAATTGGCCAATTTATCTTCTGCCTCTCTAATTTGGCTTTTAAAATCTTTATTGCCTTTTTCCAAGAATGCTTTTTAGGCTTGAGACCAGTTTATATTTCCTTCTGTTGTTTTAGGTATAGATATAGAGTAGATAGTGTCTCCTGAAAGTGATTTTTCTCATTCCCAATAATAGGATTCAATCGTTTTTGGATTTCCCTTTGCAAGTTGCTTCCAGCCCATTGGCATTGCCTATTTCCTGGCTTTTAAAGTGGATTTCTGCTCCTAGGGTACAGAGGGCTCTGACCCACCCTTCTCTAGCTGAGAACTAGGGGCCTGGTTGTTGCCTTTGTGTGCTGTAGCCTCTGGGTGTCTAGACTGAGGCCAAGGCCAGGACTCTCAGTGTTTCCCCTGAGTTACCCTGAGGTTCACAGAGTAAGGTGTGGGAGAGGGGTGGCCTGGCCACTTCAGTTTTCCAGCGCTGTGCCCCTTGGCTGCAGCTCAGGTAGGCTTAGCAGCTGGCAGCCTGCTTTGCTGGTGTCTGTAGATTAACGTGGTTGTGCTAAGGCACACTCGCTGGCTCCACCCCCCTGGGTTTCAGGATCTCCCACTGGTCAGCTGAGATGGTGTTTCTTGGGACTCCTCCTGCCCTTCACTTCAGGTTCGCCACAGCTTCAGTTGCACCCTTCCTCTAGGACTGCCAAGCCTGCCACTGCTTCCACTATTTCAGGATTTTACACTGGGGCAATAATCTCTGGGTTTTCAGGTTTGGGGAGGGGAATTAGAGCAGCTAAGGTTTACTACTCCATTTTGTCTCCCAGAAGTTAAAGTAGGTGATTTTTAAGCATCCAGGCTGTGGGCTGATAGCCCTAGGAGAGGCTGCTGTTGCTGCCATTGGCCCTGTGCTTTCTTTTACCCATCTCTGACAGATTCTCAGTCCCACAGTGAAAAGTCTTCGAATTGCCCCTGCTATGGGTGAATCTGTTGGCCACAGGCCCAGGGCTCACTCTCTCTCTGCTGTTGTCTGGTCTTTGTTCTGTGCTGGTGCAGCCCCCATGCACTTTGTGCTCCTCTTGCCCAGTCTTATGTGTGCACTTTCATGGACTGGGAATCTGTCACACTCCATCTCACAGTGGATTCTATCCCTCTAATATCCATTCTGATTCACTTTTTAGAGATTCCTGACAGAATTCATGGAGGAGTTTAAGGTGAATTCCTGCATTCACTTTACCATATTGGCTCTGCTCCCTTGCATATATCCCCTTAATTTATTTTTTAGATGCCATCTCTTCATATTGAACTCACCCTCTGCCCTCTGTCTATATTCTCTCCAATTACTGTAATACATAGAAATGTCTCATAAGTTACAAGTAGCATCTTTCCATGTAGGAATATAAACACTTCAACTTTATTAAGTCCCTTATGAATTCTCTTTCCTGTTTAGCTTTTCATGTTACTCTTGAATCTTGTATTTGAAGGTCAAATTTCCTATTTAGCTCAGGTCTTTTCATTAAGAATGCTTGAAAGTCCTCTGTTTCATTGAATGTCCATTTTTTCCCTTGAAGAATAATACTGAATTTTGCTGGGCAGGTGATTCTTGGTTTTAGTCTTGGCTTCTTTGACCTCCGGAATATCATTTTTCAAGCCCTCTAATCCCTTATGTAGAGGCTGCTCAATCTTGTGTTATCCTGATTGTGTTTCCACAACACTTAATTTTTTTTCCTGGCTGTTTGCAATATTTTCTCCTTGACCTTGAAGTGTTTACTCTGGAATTTGATCACAATATTCCTAGGAGTTTTCCTTTTGGGATCACTTTTTGTAGGTGATTAGTAGATTCTTTCAATTTCTATTTCCACCTCTGGTTCTAGAATATCAGGACGATTTTTCAAGATAGTTTCTTGAAAGATGATATCGAGGCTCTGTTTTTGACCATAGCTTTCAGGTAGTCCAATAATTCTTAAGTTCTCTATTTCAGATCTATTTTCCAGGTCACTTGTTTTTCCAGTGAGATATTTCACATTGTCTTCCATTTTTCATTCTTTTGGTTTTGTCTTAATTTTTTTTTTGATTTTTAATAAAGTCATAAACTTCCATTTGCTCCCTTCTAATTTGTAAGGAATTATTTTCTTCAGTGGGCTTTTGGACTTCTCTTTCCATTTGGCCAAATCTGCTTTTTAAGGCATTCTTCTCCATGTTGGCTTTTTGGACCTCTTTTGCCATTTGGGTTAGTCTATTTTTAAGATGTTATTTTCTTCAGTATTTTTAGAGGTCTGCTTTAGGGATGTTGACTCATTCTTCATGATTCTCTTGCATCACTCTCATTTCTCTACCCAATTTTTCCTCTACTTCTCTCACTTGATTTTCTTTTTTTTAAAATTAGTTAACTTACTTATTTTTAATTTTTGACATTAACTTCCTTAAGTTTTAAATTTGTCCTCCCTCCCTCCACTATCTGTCCCCAAGATGGCATGCAATCTGATATAGGCTGTACATTCCTATTAAACATATTTTCACATTAGTCATGTTGTATGGAAGAATTTTTATGAATGGGAGAAACCATGAGGAAAAAAAAGAAAATAGTCCATTCTGCTATGCATTCAGACAACGTAGTTATTTCTCTGGTTGTGGATGGGATTTTCCATCATGCATCCTTTGCAATTGTTTTAGGTCCTCGAGTTGCTGAGAAGGGGTAAGTCTTATCAAAATCAGTCATTGCTTGATTTTCGTTTTGTTTTTGTTTTTATTTTTGCTTTTTAGAGGGCAGTTGGGGTTAAGTGACTTGCCCAAGGTCACATGGCTAGTTTTTTTGCGTTAAGGTCTTAGTCTGGATTTGAACTCGGGTCCTCCTGACTCTAGGGCCAATGCTCTATTCACTACAACACCTAGCCACCCCTGCTTACTTGATTTTCAAAATCCTTTTTGCACTCTTCCATGGTGTGTGACAAATTCATATTTTTCTTGGAGGCTTTGGATATAGGAACTTTGACTTTGTTGTCTTCTTCTGGTTCTATGTTTTGATCTCCATTGTCACCAAAGAGAGATTATATAGTCTGATTCCCCCTCCACCTTTGCTCATTTTCCCAGCTAATTACTTGAACTTTTAACTCTTTGTTAAGGTAGGACTCTGCTTCCAGAGTGGAGAGTGCATTGTCTCAAGCTTCAGGGGTTTTGTGCAGCTATTTTCAGATATTTCTAGGGATCTGCAAATTTTTAGTTCTTCTAAGGTTGTATGATCAAAGGAGAGGTGTTTACACATCTCCTGGTCTGTGCTCTAGTCTCTGAGTGCTAGCACTCTTTTCCTTCTAGGAACTGTGAGGAGGATTCCATCTCTTCTGCTACCACAAGCTCTGCCACACCATTGCTTCTCCTCACCCCAGGACCACCACCCAGGACTATAACCCAGATCAATCAAGGGCAAAGTAAGAGAATCCTGCATTAGTGCCAGCAGAGATCCCTGCAATCCCCATTTGATCAACTGCTTGGGCTGTGAGCTCTGGGAGCAGCTGCTGCCACCACCCTAGGGCTGGGACTGGACCATGCTCCAATCTTACTCAGGTCCCAAAGTCCTTTCCTACTGCCCTTCTAAGTTGTATTTGGAGTTTGTGGGTTGAGAAGTCTGGAAACTGCCACAGTTGTCAGTGATTAAGTCCCCTGAGGCCTACTGAGGGTGTTGCTGGGGCTGGTCTCTGCCAGCATGGCTTATACTAAACTGCATTCCTCTCCCAGCCCAGTGAAATATACCTTTCCTGCTGATCTTCCAAGTTGTCTTGGGCGAGAACTTTGTTTCACTCTGTTGTTTTGTGGATTCAGCTGCTCTAGAATTTGTTTAGAGTCATTTTTTTCCAGGTATTTGGAAGAGTTTTGGGGAGAACTCAAGAAAGTCCCTGCTTTCATTCCACCATCTTGTCTCTACCCTCCATGATGGCCCCTTTAATTAGAAAAAAAATCAAACTGTAAGAGGAAGACCCTCAGGTTTGTTGCTCCAAAGAGAAATAGCATTAATATTCATTGTAAACCAGGAGGGCCCAAAATACAGCCATTTAGTGGAGCTTGGTCAGGGACCTATGGTGTTCCTATCTATGAGCCTCAGAGTGGACTTGGTTTAAGGTTTCGTGAAAGGGAGGAAGGAAGGAAGGAAGGAAGGAAGGAAGGAAGGAAGGAAGGAAGGAAGGAAGGAAGGAAGGAAGGAAGGAAGAAGAGAGGGAAAAGAAGAGAAAGGAGAGAAGGTGGGAAGGCAAACACCAACTGAAACCAGAGCACCCAATCCATCCCTGGATGCAGCTCCTGTGCAGTTCACTTCCAAACACCCCCTCCTCTCTGTGACCCGCTAAGATAGAGACAGCTCTACGCCCCTTGCCAGCCTGAAGAAGCCACAGAAGCAGAGCCCCCTGTCCCTTTCCCCAGATGATTTTGGGTCCCAACTTTTTGAGGGAGGAAAGATGGGGTCCTAACAGAACTGCCCTCAAGCCCCAATATCCAAACTTCACTACAGGCCCACTGTATCTATTTAGCTCCCCGCCAGTTTCCTAACTTATGCCTCACTGCTCACTAGAACAACACGTGTGTTGCTGAACTCTTAGTTCCCACAGAAACAACAGGCATGCCCATGGGATAGAAACTCTGCACCACCCCCCATAAGACCCATTCCCATGAGAACACATGGTGCAATCACAATCTCATCATCCATTTAGTCCAAGACAGGACCACAATCCCTCACTATCCATCTTGATAGACCATGCCTCAATAGCTAGCCTATCAGAAAACAGCATCACCAGCATGTAGAGCAGGATACTTAACCACCTAACTCCACAAGGGAATCACCTTATGTTAGCACCTGCTCAGTAATAGTAAAGGGATGACTTGGAATGAACCTATGACATAGAGTGTATTATAATATTATTACCATACATACATGCCTCCTAAATGTATGCATTATGGGTAACCACATGGGCAATTACACTAAGACCATGGCCCCTCCTCCATTACCTAATCCCTCAATAAACCTCACCTATCAATCATGTTCCCATAATTGTATGTAAATCTTGATTGTGTAATCAGCATCATATTCTCTATAAAAATTGTGTGTCTTGTCTTACCGAAGGGCTATTTTCCTCAAAGGGATTTAGCCACCAACAAGAGTGTGAAAACTCAAAACTATAATAAATTTTTCCTACTGGCTTGGAGTCAGCCTGAGATTTGTATTTCTTTTCTTTTTTTTTTAAAGCAATTGGGGTTAAGTAACTTGCTCAAGGTTATTATTATATTAGTCATTATTTATGCGTGGGTGCTCATTTTCTGAGGCCGGATCTGATCGCGGGTCATCCCAACTCCGAGGCCAGTGCTCTTACTCACTGCGCCACCTAGCCGCCCCTTTAGGGCAATTGGGGTTAAGTAACTTACCCAAGGTTACACGGCAAGGTTACACAGTTAAGTGTCTGAGGCCTGATCCGAACTCAGGTCCTTCTGATTCCAGGGCCGGCTCCCTATTCCCTGCGCCACCTAGCCGCCCCTTTGTATTTCTTTAGACACAACCCGCCAAAACCCTACTGAAACCTCATCAGAAGGAAGGAATCTAGCCAGTAAACCACAGGTTAAGTGGGCAGCTTCAGGCCATTAAAATTTACCTTCCTTTGGAGAGGAGAAAGAGAAGGAGAGAGAGAGAGAGGGAGACGACAAGCTGAGTTACCCAGCTAGCTGGGTCCCCATTCAGGCAGCTTGGTTTCCTCAAAGGTTGTGTTTGTCCTTTATTTTCAAAGGGGACTATGGCATCAGGGAAATGATGACATGACTTGCAGTTGAGTTTGATTTGAGTGAGGGAGGATTGTTCAAGGTCACCAACCTTACTTTCTCCTCCAGAGCCATCTAGATCCATTGACCAGATATTCATCAGGATGCCTAGAGATGATCCAGGATGCAATGGAAGACCTTGGCCTTTAGCCTTTTAACATACTCACTTAGAGTGAGGTAAGGCCCATTCAGTTTATAGTCCTCTTTAAGAAGTAAGTAAAAGGATGGTCCCTTTAATTAGAAAAAAAGGGAAAACAAAGGAAAAAAAAAACTCAAGCTGGAATGGGAAGATCAGCAGGGTTGCTGTTCCAAAGAGGAATAGTTACCGTTGACATTCACTCTAAGCCTGGAGAGCCCAAAATGCAGCCTGTTAAGTAGAACTTGGACAGTGATCTATTGTTGTCCAAAGCTAACTGTTTCTCTTATCAATATGCTGATCAAAACAATTCTGGAGAACTTTTATGATGAGGCATGCTACCTACCTCCTAAAAAGAGGTGATGGAACCAAGTTGAAGGATGTGGGGATTTGGGAATGTGTAGTCAATGTGGGAATTTTGTTGGTTTGACTAATCATTTTTGTTACAAAAGTTTTTAAACTCATTTTAAACAATCAATTTGAAGGGTGGGACAGGAGAGCAGAGCTAGAAATACATTCCCCTTTCCCCCACAAACAAGAAAAAAGAACAGAAAAGATCCAGGATCATTGAAAAAAAGTGTTTCTTGAAATACACAAAAGAGAACAGAAGGAAGGTTAAGTGGAATCACAGACAAAAAGGACAGCCTTGATAGTAACATATTGTATGTATTATATACTCAAATAGAAAAGCAAGCTGTCTATAACAGATACTCACAAAATCATGTATAACCCTCCTTTTCTATTCTACTGGGTATATAAAAGTACTCATTTCACTTAACTTTTAAGTTTATTTTTTTAAGTGAAGAAAAAGAATCCCATAGGCAGTAATGGACCAAATGATATGACATTAGAAAACCACATTCTTAAGACAAGTAGGTTATATTTTTGCCTCAACTGAAAATTATTGCATTAGAAATATAAAATATTAAAATTCACTTAAAGATTTTTAAACATATATTTAAAAAAATTTTATAGTATATTTAAACTCTTCTCTGTATCTATTTATGGCAGCAAGGTTTTTCAAATTGCAAAAAAATCCTCACACTGTCCCGAGTAAGAAAGGAAATACTAATTGGTTTTCAACAGCTAGGAATACCACCTTTTTAATTCTTTCTACTGAACATCTCTGTGTCATTTGATGACTGGCTGTGAAGGAGACAATACCCTGCTGATTCTGGGAAGAGATAGGGTCATTATTTCTAGAGAAAAATACATGAAATATATACATACATACATATACCCACACTAACACACATATGTACATTTTTTGACATCTTTTAATGGCATAAATTTGCACACGAATGTTCAGTAGGAATGAGGAAAAAAATGCAAAACAGACAAATGGGATACAACATGCTGGTCCATTCCTGGCTTGAAACATGTTCATGAATTCTCTATTCGGAAATTTACAAAATATAAAATACATTTTTTGGTCTAACGTCAAGGAACTGTAGTTTAGAATTGATATAATATCTAGCAGGGTGGATCTGAACGTGGCACATGTAAATTTTTTTTAAAAAAGATGATAATTCTCTGAAGAAACTCTAAAAGAGCCAGAAACATAGATCTAAGACAAATGGATCCTATATTTTAGAAGAGATTCTTTTTATGATCTCAGTTAACCTCATTCATATTTGAGATCTCTTTTATGGAATTCTGTTATTCCAACATATAACACACAGTGTTAATGACATATGGTGGGGGCTTCAGAAATACTTATTGATTTTAAATTGATTGAATTCATGATATGTGGAAATAGCAAATAGTGTAAATTTATCAAGTTTTTTATGTATAAAATATATTACATGTACTATAGCCAAGGGACTAACATTTTTGTTTCACTGCTCTTTGATTTAAAGTTTTAAATACCCTGTACCATTTCACTTACAACACTTTGCAGTTTAATTTCCTGCAGCAAGTTAAGGTTTATAAATTTATTGGGAGTCAGTTCTGAAACTATCTTGAAACTATAGTGTTGATTTTTAAAAATGATTTCTTAATAAAGTAGAAAATTAAATTAAGTATAACCCAATGATTATTTTGGTAAGAATTCAGATAGACTTAATTTTGAAAAGATTATAATCTATATCTTATTTGTAGATTTCTAATAATGGGGACATCACCATAATTTATATATTTAATTTGATTTTTTAATGATTTTGAGGAAATGGAGTAGAGTGCATACAGAGCAAGACCCAGACATTGCTTTTGGAAGTAAAGGGGAATTTAACCTTACTTTCCATTTCTTTGGGCCCAGTTGCATCTTCCAAAGCAGATTTGCACAAGACTTATCAAACCCGGTTTAGGTTGAAACTGGCTTTTGGTGCAGTTCCTCATTCTTGTAGCTAAAATATAAATTTTTTCTAGTTTCCTTATTTCTCATTTACTTTTCCTTCTAAATTTCAAGATACATGACATGGAGACTGATCCATCGGTTCTAGCTCAGTCTTTGTTTGAGGAAAATATAAGCATTTTGCCTAGGAGACCATGCTTTCTACCAGTATGAATCTCGCAGTATCCTCCAACTACTGCCCTGTGGGACTATTGCTGTGTTTGTATGTGGTGAGTTGCTTATATTCTGACTTAATTTACATTCTAATTGCATTCTCCAATTTTGTGTATTAATAAGGCCATCTTTCTTACTTGTTTCATTTGTCATATAATTCACCTATATACTTCCATTTGTATGAAAAAATGGCATCAGGAATGATAATCAGGAAGCTGTTTTGGGCAAAGAAATCCTCAAGTGGAAAGGACCTGAGGTCCAGCAGAGTGGGCTAACCCTTCATGAGCAGAGGTTTCAGAGTATCAGACCCAAATGGGCTGAAAGGGTATTCAGTGGTTATGTATTTTTGTCACTCAGAGTCCAGCAGACCTGGAGCAATGTATCCCTCAGGAAAGATAAAATATACAGATTGAGATTAAGATTATAAATAATTATAAATTAAGATTATAAATGACTACTTTTTTCTAATGCTCATAGAAGTCTTCTATCAGGTTAGCCAATTTGGAAGTGAGCTGAAACATAGACACAAGGGGTGTCTAAGAGGTGGGAGTGCACAGTAGTGGGAGTAAGAGTCCTGGCCCCGGAGTTGGGATGACCAGGGATTGGATCTGGCCTCAGAAAATGAGCACCCACACATAAATAATGACTGGCCGTGTAACCTTGAGCAAGTTACTTAACCCCAATTGCTTTAAAAAAAAAAAAAAAGAGGTGGGAGTGAAGAGGGAATATATTTCAGGATATATTACATGCGTAACAGCCTGAGCAAAAACATGGAAATTATATAAGTGTGTATGATATGTGTGTGTGTGTGTGTGTGTGTGTGTGTGTGTGTGTGTGTGTGTGTATATGTAATATATAAAGAATTGCAAGTGGGCTGGAATGGCTCCACTGTTAAGCATGTGAAAGGGTATAATGAATAGTAATACTGGAAAGGTAAGCTGGAACCAGACAATGAAGGACTTTTAAAGCCAAATAGAGGAGTTGGTATTTGAACCTATAGGCAAATGGGAGCCACTGGAATTGTTTGAGCAGGGAATAATGTGGGAAAATGAATGTGATGCCTGTGTGGATGATGAATCAAATAGGGAAATCCTGAGTCAGGGAAAATCAACTAGAGGCAGTTGGGTGGCACAGTAGATAGATTTCTGGGCCAGGAAGACCAGAATTCAAATCTGGCCTCAGACACTTATTAGTTTGGTTGCCCTGGGCAAGTCACTTTACTGTTTGCCTCAGTTTCCTCATTATAAAATGTGGATAATTATACCTCACAGGGTAGTTGTTAGGCTCAAATGAGATATTATTAGTAAAGCATTAGCACTGTGCCTGGAAGTATATATATATATATATATATATATATATATATATATATATATATATATATATACATATTCATTCTCTTTTCCTCTCATCCCAAATAAGAATGTTTTTGTTATAGAGAATGTTTTTTGTTTTTTGTTAAGAGGCTATAAGGACCTGAAATAGGATGATATCTGTGTGTATGGAGAAAAGAGAACATTTGTGAAGGTAGAATTGACAAGACTTCACAACTAGTTGACTCACTGGGGTGAAAGAGAGTGAGAAGTTAAAGATGATAGCAGTATTGCAGATCTAGGTAGCTAAAAAGCTGTCATGTCCTTGACAGAGAAGATGCAAGGTAGGAAGAGGAGTACATTTGGGAGAAAAGCTAGATGAGTTTTGTTTTGGATGTGTTGAGTTTGAAAATAGTTATCGGGCATCTAGTTGGAAATGTCCTCCAGGAATTTAATAATATAGACTAAATCTCAGGAAATGGGATGGGACTGGATATGTAAATTTGGCAATTATCTGCCTAGATATGATGATTGAATCTGTTGAAGCAGTTGATACAAAGAATAGAATCAGTTAGAACAGAGCCTTGCAATATAGCCATAGTTAGGGAATGGAGTATGAATGATGATAAAGCAAAGAATATAGAAAAAGAATGTCCAGATACCTTGGAGAAGCACAAAAGCAATGTCAAATGAACCCAGAGAATCAAAAGGATCCAGGAGGAGAGGGCGGTCAACAGTGTCAAGAAGGATTAAAGTAGAGTGAGGACTGATAAAACTTGAAACTAAGAAGCATTAGTAACTTTGGAGAGAATAATTTCAGTGGATGATTTTAGAAGCTAAATTACAAGGGGTTTGGGAAAGTGAGTGAGAATTGAGAAAGTGAAGACAGCAGGTATGAAAAGTTTTTTTTTTTTTCCCTAGTAGATTGACCTTCAAAATGAAGAGAAATATAGGATCATAGTTAGAGAAGATAGTATGTCAAATGAAAGTTTTTAAGGTTGAGAAAAACCTGGGTATACTTATAGGCATTATTAGTAGGTAGGGTAAGTTTAAAAATTTGAGGGAGAAAAGGAATGACTCCGGGAGTTAGCTTGTGGAATAGATGAAAAGGGATCAGATCATTGGCATAAGTAGACAGGACTGCACTTAGTGAGGAGAAAGGCTTCTTCAACATAAAATAGAATGAAAGAAGAAGGGGTTGGAATTATGGAATTGGGTTTAAATATATAGGGGAAGAAAGAAAAGTAAGCTTATGGTGAATGACTTTTATTTTCTATCTACTTACAATGAAATCTTTAGTTCAGAGGGAAGAGGAAGTAGGGTAATATAGGAGAACTGAGGAGATAAGGGATGATTTGGACCAACTATTGTAGAGAATATAAAATAGTATATTAGGAAAGAATAAAAAGATTGATTCAAAGTGTTAAGAATCCTGTTGATGTTAGATAATGCTCATCTGTAGTGGGATCAGCACAGTCTGAGTCCTGCTCTCTGATAACATACTGGTCTCAAACATATAAAAGGCAGAGCTAAGGTGGCAGGGAAATGTCAGGGACTCATCTGAGTTCTACCAAATTCTCATCCAAATACCCTTAAGATAATATCTCAAAACAAATTCTGGAGTGGCAAGACAACTTGGAAGGTCAGCAAGGAAGGTGTGTCACACATGGATGAGAGTGATGTACAGTCTTGTGTAGGCCATAGCAATGCAGACCAGGTCCCAGCAAGCCAGGAGGAGGCCTTGGGAGTGACTGAATCAGTAACTTTAGCAGCAGCTTCTGTAGCTTTTAGCCCACAGATGGTAAGGGGGTCCAACAACTAGTTAGAAAGAGAGTACAAGGGCCCCTTTGTTGACACTGGGAGCAAGACTCTGTTTCATTGTCTGTATTCAGATCTGGGTTGCAGGCTCAAGTGGAGGAGGAACACTAGGTCAGCAGAGCTTGTAGCCACAAGGAAGTAGGAACCCTAGTCACAGTTGCCAGGAATAAAAGAGTGCTTGTGGTCAATCACACACCAGAGCATAGATCAGGAGACAGGAGTAAACACACCTCTCCTTATCAGGGGTGGGCAACCAGCAGTTTGGAGGCCACCACAAGTGACCTTCTACGTCCTTTGGTGTGGCCTTTTGACTGAATCCAAATTTTACAGGAAAAAAAAATGTTTTATTGAGGGAATTTGTTCTGCATGGTTTGGGTAAATGTATCCCAGGAGCAGAGCAAAACACAAAATCAGAAGATACAACAATGTCAAAATGCCTACAGACAAATTTTAAATGAAGAAATTAAAGATATCTGTGAAAAAAATCTCTAAATCCCTAATAATTGAAGAAAATGTAAATTAAAACAATTCTGAGGTACCACCTCACACCTATCTGATTGACTAATATGGCAGAAAAGGAAAATGATAAATGTTGAAGAAGTGGTGGGAAAATTGGAATATTAATGCATTGTTGGTGAAGTTGTGAACTGATCCAACCATTCTGCAGAGCAATTTGGAACTGTGCCCAAAGGTCTATAAAACTGCATACCCTTTGACCCAGGAATACCACTACTGTATCCCAAAGAGATCATTAAAAAAAAAAGACCTATATGTTCTGTGTGTGTGTGTGTGTGTGTGTGTGTGTGTGTGTGTATTTATTGGAGATCTTTTTGTTGTGGCAAAGAGTTGGAAATTGAGGGAATGTCCATCAATTGGGGAATGACTGAAAAAGTTGTTGTATATGAATGTAATGGAATACTATTGTGCTAAAAGAAATGATGAGCAGGGAGATTTCAAAAAAAAATTGGAAAGACTTATTTGAACTGATACTGAGTGAAGTGAGCAGAACCAGGAGAATATTTGTATACAGTAACAGCAGCATTGTGTGATGATCAACTATGATTAACTTAGCTCTTCTCAGCAATATGACAATGCAAGACAATTTCAAATGATTCATGATGGAAAATGCTAATCATATCCAGAGAAAGAACTGTAGAGTTAGAATCCTGATGAAAGCATACTATTTTAATTTTTTTTGGTGTGGGTTTTCCCTTTTTTTCTGTTTCTTCTTTCACAACATGTCTAATGCAGAAATATGTTTATATGCTTGCATATGTATAACCTATATCAGATTGCTTTCCATCTTGGGAATGGGAATGGGAGGTACAGAGGGAGAAAAAATTTGGAACTTAAAATGTCACAAAAATGAATGTTGAAAGCTATCTTTATATGTAATTGGAAAAAAATAAAATACTATTTAAAAAATAAAATAACTGGATAATTTAAAATTCTTGGAAGTCACCCTGCAAAGACAAACTCAGAAACTATATGAACACAGCTATAAAACACTTTTCAAACAAATAAAGTCAGATCTAAACAATTAGAAAAATATTGATTGTTCATGGGTAGGCTGAGCCAGCATAATAAAAATGACAATTCTACTAAATTAATCTATTTTTTCAGTGCCATACCAATCAAACTATCAGATTATGTTATAGAGCTAAAAATAACATTATTCATTTGGAAGAACAAAAGTTCAAGGATATCAAAGGAATCAATGAAAAAATGCAAAAAGAGGTAGTGTAGCTGTAATAGATCTCAAACTATATTAAGTAGTAATTATGAAAACAATCTGTTTTGAAAAATAGAGTGGTGGATCAGTGGGATAGTTTGGGTACAAATTACGTTATAGTAAAAAAACCCAAAGCAATCTAGTGTATAATAAACCCAAGGATCCAAGCTTTTGGAACAAAAACTCATTATTTCATAAAAACTACTGGAAAGACTAGAAAATAGTATGGCAGAAACTAGGTATCAACCAACATCTCACACTGTATACCAAGACAAGGTCAAAATGGGTACATGATTTACATAGAAAGGGTGATTCCATAAAGAAATTAAGAGAGCATGGAATAGTTTTTTGGTCAGATTTATGGATAAAGGAATAATTTAGGACTAAAGAAAATCTAGAGAGCATTACAAAATGTAAAACAGATAGTTTTGATTATATAAAATTTTAAAAGCCTTTGCATAAACAAAACCAATACAACCCAAATCATGAAGAAAACATAAAACTGGGAAAAATTTTGCAACAAGTACATCTGATAAAGGACTCATTTCTCAAATATGTGGAAAACTAAGTCAAATTTATAAAAATACAAATCATTCAAATAATTCCTTAATTGATAAGTGGTTAAAGGGTAAGGACAGGCAGTTTTCTGAAAAAGTAATCAAAACTATCTTTGAAACAATATGAAAAATACTCTAAATACCTATTTATTAATGAAATGCATATTTTAAAAGAGCTCTGAGCTAGTACCCCACCTATTTAATTGGCTAATATACCATAAGAGTAAAATGATAAGTTTTGAAATGAATATGAGAAAATTAAGACACTAATAAACTGTTGATTTAGTAGTATACTGATTCAACCATTCTGTATAACAATTTGTAACTATACCTAAAGGACTATAAAACCATGCATGCCCTTTGACCAAGCAATACCACTACTAGATCTATATCGTAAGAAGATTAGAAAATGGAAAAGGACCTATATGTACAAAAATATTTACAGCAGCTCTTTTAATGGCAAAGAATGAAATTCAAGGGGATATCAATCAATTGAGGAATGGCTGAACAGGTTTTATATGATTGTGATGGAATACTGTTGAAGTATAAGAAAAGACAAGCAGAGTGCTCTCAGAAAAACCTGGAATGGTTTATATGTAACTGTACAAAGCAAAATGAGAAAAACCAGGAAAACATCACACATAGTAGCAGCAATATTGTTTGATGATCAACTTTGAATGATTTAGATAATCTCACCAATACAATGAATGATCCAAGACAGTTCTGAAGGATTTATAATGAAAAATGCTTCCATCTCCAGAGGAAACTGTGATAGAGTCTAAATGTATATCAAAGCATACTTTTTTCTAAACATTTTTTGGGGGGAGGGGGTGGATCTGTGTTTTCTTTCACAACATGACTAACATGGATGACTGCACATTTATAACCAGCCAGACCAATTAAAATGTAACTGGGAAATATTTAATAAAATAAGTAAAAATACAACAACATAGATAATGTTGTTTTGTGTTTTCCGAAGTTAATATCTGGTACACAAAAATCTGTTTCTATTTGAGTTCTACACCAGTGCTCTAGGCCTTTTAAGTTATAGATTTGCCAATTTAGATTAATATAGGGAGTTTCACTTTGTGTAGTTCCTACACTGATGAAGTTTGAGGGCCCCCCCTTCTTCCTTTCTACAGAAAAAAAAGTCTAATGCCAAGAGATGTAAAGAGTTTAAAAACCTTCAGTCAATATATTATGTAGAGATATGTATTTGTGGGTGTTGTAATCATTATGAAAATTCACTATCCATTGTTATGTGCATAATTTCCTACAAAGAGAGTTCATTGTTTAATAGAAATGATCTCACTTCCATTCTTAGCAGTGTTACATGTCAGTTGATGTTCATCAGCATATTGGAGCCCTGTATGTTGAGCAGACTTGAAAAGTCAGGAGCTCACAGGATTCTGTGAACATTTGGAGCACTGCTCCACATGAATTCCTGTGTTTTTAGACCTTCACTTGCTCTTTTCTCAGCACTTCTCACTCATGTTTCCTACCCTCACTGTTACAGATGGCAGGGTTGTGACATCCCTTAATTGTTTCTTGTAAATAATAGTTCCTGACAATGATCTGGAATTGCTCAGCATGTAATTTCAGACAGTTTGGTAAGATTCAACACAGACTTTTGATGATGAAGTTTTCAGAAGGTTTAACTGTTCTAAGATGTGTTTCCATCTGGCAAATTCCTCAAGAAGCAATGCCAGTTTTACTCTTCATATCTACTTAATCTCTATTCACCCAATTTTTGAAGGATAGGAATGATGATAAGTACAGTAGCCTAGTTGTCTACTCCCTTTCCCACTATGAGGCATAAGAGAAACAGTATGATGTAATAGAAAGAAAATAGGACCTTGGTTTGATCAGACTTTGATAGCTATTGCATAACCTTGGACCTGTCAGTTAATCTCTGGGCCTTTGTCATGACTGAAATTAGATAGTTATATTAGATTACCTTTTAAGGTTCAAATCTTTAAGAGTAACTCCAAATCCTATAATTTGTGGTAATCAGTTTCAAAGTCCTTCTAGACAAAGACCTCCCATTAAGGGGTACTGAAATGTTCTTAATCGCATGACATGAAAAGTCCTTTAAATCACATCATGATGCACCCCAAAGACCTAGCAGATAGAAAACTCTTCCTTAGTTTCACTGAGAGAAATGATTAAATGATAACTGATGATTTTAGGAGATCCTGAGTTTTACCTTTTCCTAAAGTCCTCATTTCAAAACCTCTGTTTCTGAAAATTGAAATAACTCTCTTCTCTATGAGACCACACCCTACCTCATAAAGAATCTCTAACATTAGGTAAATTCAACTCAAATCAAGCTTGGGTAGAGGTAGATCCTTTGTCTAGATTGCCCAAGACTGGGGGTGGTCTGTGTATAGACATAGTCTTTCTGTCCAACAGTGACATGATATCACTTTCCAGTTGCTCATTGTAATATTCATTTTCTCATTAATTATTAACCAATCAAAGTTGATTGCTACTCTCAGGGACACTTCCCTTCTAAGGGCATATAAACCCATAGGCTTTCAACATGATTACATTTGGCATTCAAGAGTGTCACTGACCTTTACTAAAATGTTAGCATTATTAATAAAATGGCTAATTACCCAGAAATTATGTCTCAAATTTTAAATGCCACAACACCACTGGGTGGCCAAGTCAGGCATATGATACAACAGTGTTTTCATCTCAGGACATAGGCAAAATATCGTTTGTCCTCTTAAATTACCTCTAGGGTATAGATAGATCAAGGATATAATGGAGTCAGCTTGACCTATTCTCAAAAGCTGGTTGTTAAATTTTCAGTGTGAACATTTCAGATTGGAAATCAGAAAATGCTACAGATCAGGGCTTCAGTTATTCTGTTGATGTCTAGACTTAAGAAAATTATAATGAAAATGTTAATATTGCAATTAAAATTCAAAATTATATTATACATATACTGTTTTCTAGAAAGCTAGCTGTTAAATGTTTACCATCATATCAGTAGAGTAGACAAACATTAACTTGAACATGTTAGAATCCAAAAAGAGGTGGGACTTTTATTAAAACTTCCCAAATCTTCTGAGAAATCATTTGTGACATTTGTTAAGCTATCTATGGTCCAGACATTAAATTTGCTTTATACATCTTGCTTGGCTGTCCCAGAGATTCCAAGTTACAGTGCTATCCATGTTCTAAACCTAAGCTTTCTAGGAATCAGTGAACTAGATGAATCTTAAGTTCTCTTTTAACTCTGAGATTCTACAAATCTAAGATGATTCAGTAGTTCGATTAGGATGCCAGTTCTTTTTAGTTGAAAAATGTTTGTAGAATAGATGGGATATCACAATGATGGCTTTTTGCTATCTTTGTAACTCTGTATCAGTCTTAGTCATGCCAGCATTTTGTCTTCTAAATAGAAAACTGATTTTTTGTGAGTAGACAAACATTTCATAATATATGTGGAGCAAAGCTAGTGTCTGAGTTCTATGCTTAACACTGTGTGATCTTAGACAAATCAGGAGACCATTTTCTTTCTTCATTTCCTCATAAAACAAACAAATGATAGTAAACAAACAAAAATGATAACACCTACATATCCCACAGTCATTTTTAAGAGAAAAATGAGATTAAAGTAGAGAATTTACTTAGAATAAACTTTTCTTTTAATCATGTCATATTCATCTAAAGTCTTATCCTTTCAAAATATAGTTTCTTTTTAACAGTCATGTGGGATACTAACTTTGTAGTTAGAGGAACCTTGATTAAAATCCTGGGTGACTGCTTGCTCAAGTGCTATCTGAATTTTAGTAAATCATCTTGGGAAGTTACCTAATCTACCTCAGCATCAGTTTTGTTTTTTTCATTTGTAAAATGGGGGGATTGGATTACATAAAATTTAAGTCCACTTCTACCTACAAATATGTGATCATGGGATAGAAAAAATTTATTATTCCCATTTTTAAATGAAAAAGGTGAGATTAAGTGATATGCTTATCGTTTCAGAAACTACTAAGCCTTAAATTCAGAACTCTGAACCAGGAGTACTGTCTCCAGGTCAATTACCTTTTCCATTATGTGACAGTCTTTTTTATGCTGTAAGAAGTGTATTTGATATGCAAGTACGAATCATGATTTTGTATATGTGACTAATTAGCATATTTGGTCAAAACATATTATTAATAGATCTGTGGTTTTGATTTCCATATGAATGTTTGACTTTGGTGGGGGCATGTTAGGATTATGAGTCATTATCATTATCAAGTGAGATCATTTCTATTAAACATGTTAGGATTACAAGTCATCATCATCATTCCTCAGTCTGATTTTGAGGAAATAATCTATAAGTGATTTTCCTTTGGGGTTGTATAAAAAGAAGTCTTATTATGGAAACAATTCCTCAATCAGGACACTACATTTACAGACTAGATCCTTTACACTGATCCAATTATCAATAAATACCTTTGGGGTCATACAGATAAGTGTATGTAAGTATAACACAACATAGATTGTAAAGAGAGGCAAAGGAAAGATTCAGACAGTGATGTGTACCATAATTGGAGATGGGAGAGAACAATTTAACCTGATGATATCATATAAGGCTTCACGTCAGTCAGTCAACAAGTATTTACTAAGTGCTTACTATGTTTCAAACACTATTATAAGTGCTGGGAATACAAAGAAAGGTGCAGAAAAATGTTCCATGTTTTCAAGGACCTCACACTCTAATGGGAGAGGCTATATATAACTAGACACCTACAAGATAAATTCAGAATAGATAGCTGTCAGAGGGGAAGAATCAGGCAGTGTCAGAGGTGGAAGGGGAGGAGAGGCTGAGAAATGCCTCCTAGGGAATGTGAGATTTGAGAGAAATCTTGAAGGAAGCCAAGAAAACTCAAGAGACAGAGATGAGGGAGGGCATTTCAGGGAAGGGTGACTTGAAGGAAGCCAAGAAAACTCAGAGACAGAGATGAGGGAGGGCATTTCAGGGAAGGGTGACAACTGCTGCAAGGGATTATGTTTGGAGGTAGAGTATCTTGATTGAAGACCCATGAGTTGAGGAGAATGGCTGGGTACTAAAGTGTTTGGAGGGAAGTTATGTAAAGAGATCAGAAACTTAGGGAAGAGGTAGGCTGTGAATAACTTTAAATGCCTGATGATTATAGATTTCATCCTAGAGGTAGTAGGGAACTCATTGAGTAGAAGGATGGCATAATTAGACCTATGCTTTAGAAAAATAACATTGATAACTGCTTAAAGGATGGAGCAGATTGGATTGTGCTTAGCACAGTGCCTGGTATATAGTAGGTGCTTAATAAATGTTATAGATTGATTGGATTGGGAAGAGAATTGATTCAAGGAGAAAAACTAAGAGACTATTAACTAATTGAGGAAAAGCAATAAAGGCCTGAACTGGAGTGATATCTGTGTCAGTGGAGAAAAGGACCTTATTACAGAAATAGTAGAGGATAAAAAGAGCATTTTAAAATGTTGGACTTTAAGTCAAGAAGATCTGAGTTCAAGTTTTGCTTCAAAAATTTGTTACCTGTGTGATCTAGAGCAAGTCAGCTAACCTCTCTCAGACATAGTTTCCTCATCAATAAAATGGAGATGATAATAGCACCTAACTCACAGTGTTGTTGTAAGGGTCTAATAAGGGAAAAGCACTTGCAAAGCACTTTACTGACCTTAAAACGCTATAGAACTGCTAGTTATTATTGTTATCAGGCAGAAGTTGGCAACAGATTGGGTATGTAGGACTAATGTATCCCTTAAAAGAAAAGGAGACTCTCAGGAGGCAGAGATGAAGAGTGAATGTTGCTTATTATTTAACTATACCTCATATTTTCCCTACTAGAGTAGAAGCTTCCCACAAATGTAGATGTTATGTTGTATACTTCTTTGTACCTCCTTATAGGGCATAGAATAATGTTTTTTGTACATGCCAGCTGCTCCATATAATATTTGTTTAATGCATAAAGCACTCAAGTAACCAAAGAGAATTATTCTAGTCCAATTTCTCCCAGAGACACTGCATTGCTCTTCTTTTCACTTGCTTAGGAACCCTTCCAAAAGCCTTTAAGTACAATATATATATATATATATATATTTTTTTTTTTCCTTCTCTGTTTCTTTTTGAGCATTCTTCCTACCGTCTCTGTTTGGTTAGTTCTCTCTTTTGGAACCTTATCTAAAATGGTAGTATGCATGCTATACACATTGGGATTTTGGTTGCACACATACAAAGTCAAATATCGAGATGATAAAAAGCTTTGGAGGGTCTCCAACATAATCAGGTTTGCAGCAGAAGGGCCAAAGGAATGAATGCATCTTAGAGAAGGTTTTATGCAAGAAGGCGCAGACATGGCAGTTTTGTAGTTCCCTTGTGAGGTACATGATTCGTACTTTTTCCACAATAGAGATTTGGTCATATACCCAGTGGAACTACAATAGCCCATGAAGTCAAATAAATATCTGCAGTCATTAAATGGAAAGAAAGGCAAATTCGTCTTATTTTATGCATACACATACACACACACACACACACACACACACACACACACACACGCACAGAAATATATGCACCTCAAAGGAAAATTATCACATGAGGTCAAGTAAGCATCTTTGGTCATTAAATGGAAACAAAGGCAAGTTCTGCTGCTTACACACATACAAATATATACAAACACATACACACATATGTATATGTGTGTATGTGTATGTATATATGTGGGGGGAGAGAGAGAAGGAGATAAAGATTTGGTAAAGAGGATGGGGTAGGGAGTGTGTGTTTTTAAGACCTCTCAGGGTAGAGGCCAGGGTTCTTACCACTCATGATTCTTGCATCTGTTCTGTGCCAAAAGCCTTGACTCTCACCCTGGCAAGGCTTTCTGGAGCCCCATTACTTTCTGGCAGCTGCCTGGGCCCTTATGCCTCATTCTTTACTTCTCTAGGATGCAGAAGGAAATGGGCTGAGGGAGGTTTTCTGGGACTTATTATTTATAGGATTTACTTCTCTTCAATCCATGAGTATTTGGTGGGACAGAGGGAATGAGGAGGTCAGATCCCTTCCACATGCCTTCTTAATTTTTCAATAGAGAAAATTTTGTTTGTTTTTGCTTTTTTTTTTTTTTTTTGGAGGGGGAAAGGCAGTGCAATTGGAGTTAAGTGACTTGCCAAAGGTCACACAGCTAGTAAGTGTTAAGTGTCTGAGGTCAAATTTGAACTGAGGTCCTCCTGACTCTAGGGCAGGTGCTCTATTTACTGTACCACCTAGCCACCCCTCTGCATGCCTTCTTAAAAAACAAACCAAAACAAACCAAAAAAACTCTAGGGCAGAAAAAACTTCATGGAATGGTTTTTTATTTTATGTGCAAGTAAAGCCAGCCCACCAGACAAACTGTGTGTCACTGGGAGCTAGCCTTTGAGGGGGGTGAGAGGTGGAGGGCCCACTGTGCTAGGCTGGAGGTGGAGGACAGGTAGTCATTCACAACCTTGCTGTTAATTTTAAACTCTACTAAAGCCAAAGGCAATGCATGTAGGCCTGGTGTAATGCACTCTTTTTACAGATGAAGAATTTGAAGCAAAAAGAGGTTAAGGGTTTTGTCTAGGATTTCACAGCTAGGAAGTATCAGGCACAATTTGAACTCCAGTCTTCCTGACTTCAAGTCCAGTTCCTTCTCTACTAAATTTAGCTGCATCTCTAGTGATTTTATTACTAATTCAATAATGCAGTTTTATAAGACAGTCACATTCTGGGATCTCAAACTTCCTGACAGAATTATAAAAAACAATAATATAGCTCCTACTTACATTGCAATTCAACATTCCATAAAGACTTACCTTATGACATCCCTCCAAAGTTGTTAGTCCAATATTATTCCCATTTTATGGAAATGGAAATCTCTGAGGAGTGAAAAGATATGTTTAAATTCACATAGCTAGTAAGTGTGACAGCCAGAATTTGTATCAGCTGATTGAAGGTCCACCTATCATTTCACCATACTATTCCATCTCCAATGCCAAAAAATAACTCAAACACTAAGGGAAGTACATTTAAAAAGCATGAAAGAATTATCAGATTTTTAAAAAGTCACTGAAATTTATTTAGAGTGGTTATATCCTAGAATAGTTGTATTTTTGTTTACTAGACTCCTCAAAGAGTACAAATAAATCAGAGCTTCATTAAATCATAAGCCACTGTAGCACCGGTTGTCATGTATGATTATCTATATTAAACCCTATTTAACTGGGTTCGTTTCTTGAAGCATCAAAAAGACTTTGTTATGATTCTTTCACCTAATATGTGGCCCCAAAACTAGTCTCCAAGGGGCATATTATTAGATTCTGTCCAACAAATATCCAGTAACTCTGCACTTAAAATCCATCCTCAAAATAGTTAAGCAAAACTTCCTAATAGCATGATTGTAATTAATAACAAACACGAATTTCTACTTTCTTAGTATTTTAACTAAGAACTTTAAATAAAAAATTAACTGAGACTGTCACTGACATTATGTGATTCATAGATGAGAGAGAGACAAGAACTTCTTCCTTTTCTTGAGATATACTGGGCAATGGAGATCTCTGAACTAGGAGGCAGTGATCTGTGCAGTGCTTTGGAGAATTCAGCCCAACGTTTTCTGGTCACCCTTTAAAACAGATGAAGTCTTCTTGGAACTAGGTTACTTGGGAATATAACACATCAGTGGTAAACACCATTGAAGGTTAAATATTGGCACAATATGACAATCCACAGTTATGATTAGAGGACACTGAAGAGATTGTTAAAAGGGGCCATGAAACCATTGAGATAACTTGGTGAGATCTCCCTCAAAGTTTGTTAATCCAGTTCGTTTAAGGTTTGTGAATGGATTCTAGTATCTCTGAACTACAACTTCAAGAATGCTAGGCCAGATTTTGTTTAGAAATTCTTAAATGATGGAATGTACCTTTAATTTAGAAAGTAGAGTACTGATACTCTTTTTAAATTAATTTTAAATTTAAAATACAAAAATTAATTACACAATAAGAAAAAAAGCCATAAAGTTAAATACAGAATAAGAAAAGAAAAAAGCTTCACTATATACACAACAGAACATTAGAGGATTCAAAATATACAGCAATAAATTTCCTTTTCAAGAAAGCCTATATAATAAATGCTACACATTGTGTTCAGAGCTGTCCATCTTTTCTTTGTTTTCTTGTAAGTTTTCTTTTATTCTCTACTGTGCACTTTTTACTTTGTTCTTTTTTCCGCACCCTTCCAGCCTCCCCTAAGAAGGCTACAATTAATTGTGGATATCCACACACATGTATGCATATATATACATACATATATGTGTATACATATGTGCACACATAAGAATATACAAATACACATGTATACACTTACATATATTGTATATATACTTAGATATCTATAATCATGCTCATATATAGACATATATACATCCATATGTATCTGTGTAAGACCATACTCTGCTTGTTTATCCTCTTTTTCTCTGAGGGTGGATAATGTCTTCTGTCATAGATCCAAATCTTTCCACATTTTTTTTTCACTTTTGAATCCCATTTATTATGGCTCAGTACAGGAGAATGTTATGTTGTGGCAAGAGTACTCAATCTGCTTTGGGCTAACTAAGCAGGGAAGAAAATCAAGTGACCACTTTAGTAATTTGTCATGCATCATTTTGAGATCAGCTGTCCATCTAATCACTGGCCGCCTGTCCAGAGAAAAAGGATTTATTTTTTTTGTCATGCCAGTTGGATTTTAATCAAATTAATCCTTTTCTGAACCCCATCCCCTTTCTACTTTATGCCTCTCACGGTAGTGCTAGATACCAACTACTATTTGCTGAGTACTCTCTTTTTTTTTTTTTTTACATTTGAAACATTTAATTTTAAAACTTCGAATTTCAGATCCGTTCCCTTCCTCCCTTGTCACCCACTCCCTCTGGGAAGATAAGCAATTCAGTAAAAATTCACAAATAAAACAGAGTGGACTTTTTTTGAAAACAGAATAATTTGAGTAGAGATCAATGGAAATTAAGTTTTATAAAAATTTTACCATAACTACCTTCATTACCTTGAAATTCAGTAAGGTTCCTTCATCATGATATACATAATAGAATGAGCCATTGTCTATGCTTACATAGAAATCTGTTCTTCACTGATGTTATCAAAATGCAATGTTTGGCAAATATCATGAATATTTGCCAGTTTTTCTTGAAATGAAATGTAGTAAGTTACCGGGTCTCTTCTGCCTTGTTTTAAATCATGCCCTTTCCTATGTTACCATTGGCTCCATGGAATTGCTTTTCATTGTTAATACCTTTCTTCTTTTGATTATCTCCAATTTAATCTATCTATCTATCTATCATCTATCTTGTTTGTAAATAGTTATTTGCCTGGTTTCCCCCATTATATTATGACCTTCTTTGTCCCAGGGATGGCATTTTGTAATCCCTTTATAGCCCCATAGCTTAGCACAGTGCCTGGTACATGGTAGACATGTAATAAATGCTTTTCAACTTACTGACAGCTTCTCAGTGTCCTAGATAGTGCTAAGAATGCATGCTGCAGAGAAGATTCTGTTCTGCATTGGTAGAGGGAGTTTCCTTTATCTATTAGTTCCTTATAGCAGTGAAATTGTAGGTCCTATCCACATCTCTGTTTTCAGAACACCTCCAAAACAGCTCAAGTAACCACATTCATTTGTGCATTTCTGTGGCATCTTTATGTTACTCATTTACAATTCTGTATAAGTGCATATGCTTTTTCTTCTGCCAGGATGTCTAAACACTTCATTATAGTTAAAATATTAGGGTTGATCCATGTATTTGAAAATATAGTACTGGTAATTCTCTAAACCTCCAACTTACACAAAATCATAATGTTACTTATGTGTTATAGCAGAAACATTACAATTATGATACAGTAAATAATCTTTCAGATGTTAGAAATTCAGGTCATCATAAAATGTCAGACTAACTTTGGTATATTAAGGGGCTAACGTGCCTCAGACAGAGTGTCATTATCTTAAAGTACAAGTTGAAAACTTTCATAGGGCATATATATCATTCTAATGTTGTGAGGAAGTCTTAAAGAAATTAGTGAAAATGAAAGAATGTCAGAAATGAGATTTGTTTTGCTTTGTTTTTTTTACACTCAGATGGTGAAACAAAATACTCTTTGAATTCTAAAAAGTTTCATTTCTTTGTATAAAAAGAAAGCTTTCTCCAAATTATTTTGAGTACTACCAGAACTATTATAATTGCCATGAGAAATTTATATACTTCTTCCCTCACCTAGCAATTAGACATGAGTTATATAACAACAAAAAAGTTAGACAATGTTTTTGATTGCATATATCATGATCTTATATAATATATATCATATATTATATAATTATAAAAATATAAATAATTATAATAATTATAAAAACATATAATAATATTATATAATAGTATTATATATTATAAATAACTTGTAAAATTTAGTCACATATAAAGTTGGATAACAATAGAATCACTATATTTATTTATACACATGTAAGTTTATTGAGAAAAGTCATATAATCTTAGAGATAGAATACATAATAACAATTAAATAGTCCAACCCGCATATCTTATTGATGAATAAAATACCTACAGAGGTTAAATGACATGATTGAGACTATGCATCTAGTTACCTAAATGTGTTATTAGTGTAAAATCCACTCTACAACATATTTCTTAACTTTTTTTTTTCTATGTAACCTAACAATAGCTTGGAAAGAAAGCCTTTTCTTACTTGAAGTGTTATAAACTCCCTTTAGGAACCCTCCCTAAGAAATCCTTTTGGTTTCAAAACGACCTTTCTTTTCTCTGTTTCTTCCTTTGTCTCTTTATGTCTTCAGCCTGCAGCAATGTGTACCTGAATGGCAGATCAAAGACCTGAAAATTATTGTTTTCCATTAATGCTTTTAAAAATTCATTTTAGTGGTTTCATGCTGATAACCCCTGCCAATAAACATCTTTTATATTTATGGTCATGATTTAGACACCGAAAATCTAATCTAAACTTTTTAGTTCATTAGCTATGTGGATGGGGATAGGTTTGCTGACAAAGAAATAAGGATATAACAAAAGAGCAAAAGTAAGTGAAAATAAGATTCTGAAAAACTCAAAGACTATAAGGAAATAACTTTTCACTCATCTCATCCCAAAATATAAAGCTATTTTTTTATTGAATTCTTAAAAGAGTTCTCCTATACTTAATTATATTATTACTGTATAAGAATAGGTCTCTGCCCCCGAAGCTTCCATTTTCTGATTGACTGGTTCTCCTCAGAAGCTCTAATTTAAGAAAGAGGCCCAGGCCAAAAATTTCTTCATCCCTCTTCAGGCTGTCCAACTGATTTCTCTTTAAGACTTTGTGTACCATGCCCCCCAGTCTTGTTCCTTCCCCCATCCTCACCTTCTTCTTTCCACTCCCCAGATTTTCACTCTCATTTGTATTGTCTTCCTCCTTTGTTAGAATGCAAATTCCTTGAGGATAGAGACTGTCTTTCTACTTGTATTTTTATTCTTAGAACTTAGTACAGTACCTTGCATATAATAATCACTTAATAAATTCTTATTGGCTGCTAATTTTTAAAATCTGTAATTTAGTTTAAATTTAAATAGATGACAATAATAATTTCATCCATGATATGATATATGATTGGAGAAGGAAGCAGGCAGGTCATGTAGCAGGTAGATAGTCTTAGTACTGTCTCCATGGTGTTGGGTCAATCTACTTTGTAGAATTTAAGAGAAGACCTATATAAAAGTCATATAGGATGAAAAGGTGTGACTATGTTACAATATGTATCGCATTCATAAAATAAAGATTTCACAAGTTAGATTACATTTTACAAAGGTCTGAAGCAATTTAATGAGTTCAGCTTTGGGACAGAACACAATCTCATACAGAGTTCCTTGACTGTTAGTTTATGCACAAAAATGAAGATTTTAATAAAGTAAAATATTTTTTCCTGTTGTGGACTCCCTGCCCCTGTAATGCACCAGCTACTTGAATGATCTTTACTCTAGTTCTACTTATTAACAATCTTTTCATGATATTAAAGGCTTGAGAATTTCAGGGACTACTTTATGTCAGAGAAAATTTTATTCCTTGAGATACAAGCTCCCAGTGCCTACATTACTATCTTTTACAATCCTCTTCACAGCTTATTTTATTGTTCTGTCTTTGTCTTGAACTTTAAGAAAAGTTATAGCAACTCCAAAAGTGAATTATTATGTACACATTGAAAAAAATGACTAATTTGCAAATTATTGAAAACCTAAGTCACCCACATATTAATAGTCTTAACTTAAAGGAAAATAGAATGTAATGTTGTGGCCAAAGTAGCCAGGAAAAAAGAACAAGGGGAAAATATATGTACTTACATCTGTAGGCATAGAAAGTCTACACACACACACACACACACACACACACACACACACGCACACACACACATGCACACGCACACACATACACACACTATAATACATGCATACATAAAGATACACACATACATATGTGTATATACATTATTATGTATTCAATATATATATTTCAAAGACATCTCTCTTGGAAGAGTCTCATTTAAAAGCCTGGGGTTGAGAGGGGAGGGTGGGTGGTAAAAACTCTGCATATTAAAACAGTTACATGCTTCATTGTTTTATGCTACTGGAGTGCCCTCTGTCTTATACTGTTACTCTATGCACTTAATTGGCCTCTTGGGATTTATCACTCTTTGTTCAATAAAGGACAAAGCTCAGTTTATTTTTATATTTTAAGTGGATTTTTATTTAAAGCAATTTTCCCTGTTCTATTATAGATTTTCCAATTCATTTCAAACATGGACTTACTCTAAAACCATTTTTCAAATAGCTATAATCATTATTGAAATGTTAACTTTTTGTAGCACAGATAAAATTGCTTATATTTGAAACATTTTACCGTTGGGGTGCAGGGAATGTATTTCAATTTTTTTGTAAAGACTATTTTAATTTTTTTCCAATTACATGTAAATATATTTTTAACATTTATTCTTATATTTTTCTTGAAATCTAAATTTTTCTCCCTATTTTTCATCCCCCTACCTTGAGATGACAAGCAATATAGGTTATACATGTACAATCATGTTAAACATATTTCCACGTTAGTTGTCTTAATGTTTGGTGTGTTATAAAGGACACTAGGATTTCTTCCATCCTTATCAATGAGAGTGCTAATCTTCTCTTCTTTCACACGACACTATATTTGAATATTTTTTTCCTAAGAATGTGCAACAAGGCTTGTTAATATATTCAGTAATTAGTTTTCTGAGAAACCACTCCAGTGTTCCAAGGAGTGATGGTACTAATTAACACTTAATAATGTATTCTGTGTACCAACAAGTCCACAGGGCTCTCAGTAGTTTAGTATACCAGCACTGAATACCTATTGTAAAGACCTATCATGGGCATCCTATTGCATAAGCAGAGATTCTGCTTTTCTAAGGTATGATATATAAATAGTGTGATAAACTAGGAAGAACACTGGCCTTGTAGTCAGAAGACCTGGATTTGAATCCTGGTTCTGAAACTTAATAGAAGTGTGACTTATTCAAAGTCAATTTACATTTTTACTTATGTTTCCTTATCTCTAAAATGGAGATAATAATATTTCTCATTTAGGAAGTAAGGAAAATGCTATGCAAATGATAAAGCAGTGTTGAAATGTATACTATCTTATTTTTATTATCACTGTTATTACTCTATTTGGAAAGGAAGAAATCCACCATACATGTATAGCTATATATCATGTATATACATGTATGTATGTATATATATATATGTGTATATATATATGCACATCACAGAATCACATTGCACAAGGTTGGAAGTGTGGCTCTGTTCAGTATGAAAATGTTTAGTGACATAGATTTGAAAATCTGAGAAGTAACATGTTGCCATCAATTAGGCATATTGTTGGACATGTTGGACATCGTCATATTTGGGTACTATTTCTAGTTCTTCCAGGCATTAGTGGAGTGCCAGGCCCAAAGTCATCTTTGTGAGTTCCAATCTGGCCTCAGACACTTACTAGATGTGTGACTCTGGGCAAGTCACTTAACCCTATTTCCCTCATTTTAAAAAAATGAGCTAGAAAAGGAAATGACAAACCACTCCAGTATCTTTGCCAAGGAAACTCCAAATGGGGTCACAAAAAGTCAGATATGACTGAAATAAGTGAACAGCAACAAAATCTAGCCCTTCCACTTACTAGCTATGTCACTGTCTACTTTAAAGGGAGCAACCTTAGAGAAACCTGTGTTCTATGGGCCAAAGTCAGCCGGCTGCCTATTTCTGTGTAGCCTATAAGCTAAGTGATTTAACCATTTGTGGAACAGACCCCTGACATCCATGAAACTCATTTTATAGTGTAATTTACTAAGGCCAAGAGTGGTAAAGAGACTTGTGCAAGGTCACATAAGGTATTAAATAACAGAATTAGGATTTGAGTTCAGGTCTTATTCTAAATACAGTGTTCTTCCTACTGTACTACTATGTCTCTTATTCTTAACCAGAAGCAGGCAGATACATGATACCTCCAGAAGGTTTATTTACTATATCCATTGACTTAATTGGCCCTGTCAGTTTTCAGGTATCCTTTCTCCCAGGCTAATACAGTCACTCCTGACCAGGTGTCAGAGTACTTTTCCATATATAACCATCCTATGCCTTATTTTGTTCACTTGTAAAATAAGAAAGCTAAATTGTATGGTTACTAAGGTGTCTTCCATCTCTCTAATTCTGATTCTGTGGAGTAAGCACATGCTAAAATCACCTGCCACATTAAACAGACGAGGCTATAAAGAAAATAAAATAGGCCCCGTAGGAATATTTCAAGAATGAATGTCAGTCTGACAATAACAAGGGCCAAGGCATGGCTAAATTTGAGATATGGTGACCTCCTGTGAAGCAGACAGTTTGATTTTTTCTTAAAAGCAGTGTATGGCCTTCTATTTAAACAGTTGTCTGGTGTCTCATGATGCCACATGCTATTTATTAAGTATACGTCTTCTGCTGTCAATTTTTCCTACAAAGGTGAATCTTACCACATGGCTATAGATATTAAATGGGCCTTTTATAGAAAGATGCTGTCTCTTTAAGAAGAAAAAAAAAGCTCCCCTTTAGTTTAACAGCATCCCCCATGAGAACTCTAAAAGATGCAGAGTTACAACAAAGACAGCAGAATCTAGGGCACGCTGCCACCGATCTGCACACTGGCTCAGTTTCTGCCACCGTCTGTAACAATGAAGAGCATTAAACATTTACCCAACTGCTTGTTATCAAAATTGCTTATCTTGTACTTTTTAATAATAACTCCTTTGGTTTTCCTGAAGCCAAGATCTCTACGTAGCAGGGAAGAAATGCAAGAAAAAATGTTACCAGCCATAGCTAATCCTACCTCCCTCTACCCCTACTTCCCACACCCTCAACAGAGAAGTAATTTATATAGAAATCACTCAAGGACTCAAATTCTGAGCATTTTGACAATAGACATTTTGGGGGTAGAGACTTTGTACTCTAATAGTTCTGAGTCTTGTTTCTAGGCATGGGTTTGTACAATTAATCAAATCTATGCTTTGTCTGTGGGAAGTATTTCATTGGTGTGGTGGGTAAATTATCTCTTTATAGAAGCATCTGTGTTGCTGGTATAGTGTTTCTATTTTTAACCTCCCTAAAAGAATTTTCTTTCTGTAAGAGCCCCATCAGACAATAGGAAATCATTTTCCCAGTCTTGAAGCTCATTAGCTGCTCATATATTGTATATTATTTTTTTAATGGAAAAAAATCTTTCCTAACTGAAGAATAATCCAAGTCCAGTATTTAAATCCCCCATACACGTTCATACACAAATTAATTATGTGTTTTTTCCATATACCCATCTCTAGACCTGCTGTCCCATGTAGAAAAAGTAATTATTGGTGCTAGAGGAAGAAGCTGTTTTAAATAAAGGCATATTATAATTCTGGACAAACTAGACTGTAAGTTCCTCAAGGACAGGGAACCTATTTTTTAGACCTGTTTTGCCTTCTTGCCTCAGTACCTATCTGAGTGATGGACACACAATAGAAATTCAATCAATATTTGCTGAATCAAATTGTTCTGCTCTTGCTGAGCCCAGCAGAATAGAAAACAATTATGGTTTAAATTGATGCTTGCTGAGTCTTTTCCTGGAGAGAGAAGGATAGGCTGGAGCTATATTTTTTCGTAGGAGTAAGGGCCTTACCTTCATCTCTGGGCTCTGTGACATACATTGAATGATAAAAAGCATAGCTGTTTCTTAATATAGATTGAATTCATTAAAACATTTTAAAATGCCTTCTGAATGTTATGCTAGTCTTTGGGAGTGACAAAAAGTCAAAATAAAATATAGTCCCTGCCCTAATGAAGCTTACAGTCTGGGGGTGGGGTGGGGTAAAATATAAGCATCCATAATTATAATACACAATATTATGTAGTTCCATTAGAGAGGTATAAAAATCTAAATGCTTTGTGAGCTCTAAGGGGTAGAGTTGTAATTGAACAGGAATAGGATATCATGGAAGGCTTCTTGAAAATGTTTTAATTTGAATTGGACTTTGAAGGATACAAATTCAGTAGACTAAAAGGAGGGTATTCCAAGGTTTGGGGGTATAGTGAGAAATGACACCAAAGTAGGAGACCACAAGACCTGTTGCAGTTTAGACTAGTATAACTTTGTTATCATGTACATTTCATAGAAGGGTATCATATAAGATAAAGCTTGGAAAGGGAGGAGAATATCAAAGCGTGTATAGGTAGGGTCAAGAGTTTCATGAAATCCAGGAAAGCGCTTTTGAACTATTCTCAATAGGTGAGAGGGGTCCAACAAAATTTTTTTTGCACAATCAACATCAAGCTATAGAGACAGAAGACAGATGATTCCAGTAGTAGTATGGAGGTGGTACGGAGGGAGGAAAAAGTAGACAGGATGATCTGTTACAATATCTGTGAAGCTGATAATCAGTGCCTGTATTAGGATGGTGGTAATGGGAAAAGAAAAGAGGAAAGAAAAGAGTATTGTATATATCAGTTGACTGGAAGTGATAGGTGAGAGGAAAGAAAAAAAAAGTCGACAACTGTCCCAGCACTTTAAGCATAGGAATATGTATGTCATGAGGGACACACAGGTTATCAAATTCACATCTTAAAATGGCCATCAAATCAGGAAGGCATGGAGAATGTAAAAAGAGAAAAAGGTGTGCTTTGCTTCAGAATCTTTTTTTTTAATCAAACTAACCATACTTTGATACCTAGATGAGTCCCTAATATCTTCATTGTAGATATTTTCTCTAGCAGTGAATATTACAATAAAACTATGACCTTTTGTTTAGTGTGATTTTCATCCATTTTCCATAAATCCCTCATGGGTGGTCTGGGAAGTATGTTCAGGGTTTTCTGTAGTTATCTTGACCATTTGTGGATACCTCTGGAGCATATAAGGTTAACCAATTTTTAATCTGTTGCTGCTTCCATGTGAATGGCATGCCTTCTTTTCTGGTAATACATGTCTCTAATGACATACTTTATACCAATTTTCTTGTGAAATATTCGATTGATATTTTTGTTGCCTTCTTATTCTGACCATGAACCTCTTCGTTGCCCTTTGGATGATCACCAACTTTAATTTTGCAGAGGGTATATTTATTTTATGATTTACAGCTTAATACTACCAGAATACTATAGGGGTCAAAAGGGTCTCTTTAATTTCAAAGTAAGGATTGAAGTCATAAAAAAAACACTGTCTACTTTTCCAAAAGGGATTTCCTCTTTGGGTTCAGTTCTTTTTTTTTTTTTTTTTTGCTTTTTGGAGGGCAATTGGGGTTAAGTAACTTGCCCAAGGTCACACGGCTAGGTTTTTGTTTGTGTTTGCGTTAAGTGTCTGAGGCCAGATCCGAACTCAGGTCCTTCTGACTCCAGGGCCAACGCTCTACTCACTGCGCCACCTAGCCGCCCCTGGGTTCAATTCTGAACCTAGCTCATTATCCATATGTAGTATATAACCAAAATATAGGTATTGATGGACTATTTCTATTGATTTTCCATCCAACTTAACATTATACTCTATAGGCATTCTTTATCCACTTGAATTTCCCTTTATGTATTCTTGAGCCAAACACTTTTGAGTAATAATAAGTCTAACTTGGGAGTCTTTTCAGTGTTCTGGGGAATACCACCCATAAGTAGGGGAAACCATACTAACTAAAGAGACTCACTATTTGATTTAGATTCTTAGCTGTATATCTGCAAAAGCACCATTACCTGCCATAAGGCTTCCTATTTCATGCCTCACTTGATATTAATCATATGATGCTCATGTCCAAAGTTACTGCTGTTAATGATCTAATATGACAAATGTATGGAAGATGTTTTCCCACCTCTCCCCCCAGCTTCTTGAGAATAGTTCTCTTTCACTTTGTTTCTGTATCCACAATACATAACACAGTGCCATGCACACAGCATTTGAAAATTAAATCCTTCTTGAATTGAATTGAATTGAATTAAAAGAGAGACATTAAGACATTTTATTCAATTTGTTCTTTTTTCATTTTCTATTTTTTAAATAGGTAGGGTTAGAATTGTGTCAGTTGATTGTCGCATCTTTTTCTCATTCTTATTCTTTCCTCCAGTTTGACAGTGATTTTGAATTTTGATTTGTAAATCTCTCTGACACCAGTAGCCTATTGCTTACTGTTTGTTAAAATAGAATTAATTTTTAACGTATGTATGTATGTATGTATGTATTTAAGTGGCACTTTTGGGACCATCAATGTCCATCATTTAATTACATGTGTTATATTCCTTTTCTTCTGTAGGTAGACTAGAAATAGAAGACCCTAATAGAAGGGCTCTGTCTTTTATCAACAGAGGAGCAAGAACAGCAGTGATAGAACAGTGCCCATTGGTCTTCAAAACAAGTGCTCTTGTTTTCTTTTTTTATATATATTTGAAACATTTAATTTTAAGACCTTGAATTTCAGATCCATTCCCTTCCTCCCTTGTCACCCATTCCCTCTGGGAAGATAAGTAATTCAGTATGTGTTGTACATGTATAGCTATGCAAAATATTACCATAGTAGATATATTGTACAAGGCTGCTTATACTTCCCTCCCACCCATCCTACCTAGCCCCACCTGGTCCATTCCCTACTTGATCCTGTCCCTCTTCTATAGTGGGTACTTCCAACCTCCCCTCCCCCCAAGAATGCCCTCCCATCCATTTTCCTTCCTCTCATCCCCCTACCCCCTATTCTGCTGTAGGTTGAGATATCCCATTTAGTATGTATGTCATTCTCTCCCTGAACCAAATTCAATGAGAATGTGGTTTTGCCTTTTTGCCTTCCTATTCTTCCCCTCCTCTGCAGCCACTTCCCCTTGCTTCTTCTACATGAGATAGTTTACCCTACCCTGTCTCTCCCCATCTCCTCTTGCCTCTTTTCTCTCTCACCTCATAATTTCAACCCTTAGGTATCATCCCTTGCCAACAAATTCAACCTATGCCCTCTCTCCATGTATAACTGTAAACATATATTCACATATTCACATATGTATTCATGTGACCATATACCCTTCTTCCATTATTTTCATACTGAGAAGTTTCATCAGTCACAGTTATTGTTTTTTTTAAGCAATTGGGGTTAACTAACTTGCTCAAGGTTACAGGGTTAGTCATTATTTATGCATGGGTGCTAATTTTCTGAGGCCGGATCTGTTCTCGGGTCATCCCAACTCCGAGGCCGGCGCTCTTACTCACTGCGCCACCTAGACGCCCCTTTAGGGCAATTGGGGTTAAGTAACTTGCCCAAGGTTACACGGCTAGGTTTTTGTTTGTGTGGATTAAGTGTCGGAGGCCGGCTCCGAACTCAGGTCCTTCTGACTCCAGGGCCGGCGCTCTATTCACTGCGCCACCTAGTTATTGTTTTTCCATGTAGGAATGTAAATAGGTTAACTTTGATAAGTTCATTTTGATTTCTTTTCCCTGATTACCTTCTCAGGTATCTCTTGCTTCTTGTGTCTGGATGTCAAATTTTCTATTCAACTCTGGTTTTTACCTCAAGAATGTTTGAAAGTCCTCTATTCCACTGAATGACCATATTTTCCCCTGAAACAAAATACTCAGTCTTGCTGGGTAGGTGACCCTTGTGTTCAGTCCCAGCTCTTTTGCCCTCTGAAATATCATATTCCATGCCCTTAAATCCCTCAGTGTAGAAGCTGCCAGGTCCTGGGCTATTCTGATTGTGTTTCCACAATATTGAAATTGTTTCTTCCTGGCTGCTTGTAGTATTTTCTCCTTGATCTGGGGATTCTGGAACCTGGCTATAATATTCCTGGGAGTTTTCTTTTTGGGATCTTTTTTAGGATGTGATTGGTGGATTCTTTCAACCTCTATTTTGCCCCCTGGATCTAAAACATCAGGGCAATTTTCCTTGAGAATTTCTTGAAGGGTGATTTCTAGGTTCTTTCTTTGATCATGGCTTTCAGGTAGTCCAATAATTTTTAAATTGTCTCTCCTGGATCTATTTTCCAGGCCAGTGGTTTTTCCCATGAGATATTTCACATTGCCTTCTATTCTTTCATTTGTTTGGATCTGCTTAACAGCATCTTGATTTCTCATCAAGTCATTAGCTTCCATTTGCTCCAGTCTAACTCTGAAGGAATGAATCTCCTCAGTGAGCTTTTGAGATTCTTTTTCCATCTGGCAAATTCAACTTTTTAAGGCATTCTTTTCCTCATTGCCCTTTTGGGCCTCCTTTGCCATTTGCGTTAGTCTATTTTTTAAGGTGTTGTTTTCCTCAGTCAGGCTGTTAACCCTCATTTCATACTTTTCCTGCATCCTTCTCATTTCTCTTCCCAATTTTTCCTCCACTTCTCTTATTTGATTTTTAAAGTCCTTCTTAAGGTCCTCTATGGCCTGCAACCCGCTCATGTTTTCCCCTGGAGCTTTTGGAGCAGGACTTCTGACCTCACAGTCTTCTTCCCCTATGCTTTGACCCTCTTTGCCCCCAAAGTCAGAGTCTAGGGTTGAATGTTTCTGTTTAATTTGTTTCCTTTGTCTTGGCATGTTGCCACTTAATTACTTGACTTTTGGGCTTGTCGCCACAGTAGAACTCTGCCACCAGACAGGGGAGCTTCACCCAGAACGTGGTGGAGGGGGGGAACTTCCATTTCTGGCAAGCTGGAAACCCACCCCACGACCTCCCCCCCAGACCACAATCCAGATCCAGGGAGATTAAAGCAAGAGCGATTACCCCCTGAGACTGATCACTGGATCTCCCTACAGTTCACAGGCCAGGAGCTGGAGCTGCCACTGAAAACTGCAAAATGGCATGTCTCCTCAGCAGCTTCTAGCCCCCTGGGGAGGAAGCTGACCCGTTCCCCAAATACTGGTCCCAAAGTCCACAGGGCACTAACCTCTCACTTTGTCCTAGACATGTCTATGTTGACCATTCTGGAATCGCCATAGATGCTGGAGTTCTGGGGTCCCTCCAGGTGGCTGTTGGCCTGGCTGCCCTGGGGCTAAAACCGCGGCTCAAGTGGACCTGTGCTTGGCTCTCCACGTGTTGTGCACTGTGCTGCCTGCTCCCAGAGCACTGCCGGCTCCCAGAGTGCTGTGCTGGCCCTTCCTGCAGGGCTGCTGGGCTGTCCTCAGAGGGAGGATAGCTTCTCTGTGTTGTTCTTTTGGTGCTTGGGCTCCAGAAGTTGTTCAGAGTCCCCTTTTACAGAGTTTGGAGGTAATCTCGGGGGAGAGAGCCTTGGACGTGCTGTTTCTACTCTGCCATCTTGGCTCCGCCCCCCCAAGTGCTCTTCTTTTCAAAGACCTCCAAAGTAGTTTTGTGCTGTCAGGAGAATGAGAAGGTTTGCATGGGAATCCAAACTTTCAGTTGCTTATCTGAATGAACATTTTTTCCTGTATATTTTTAAAACGTCTTCTTATTACTTCAGCTACTTTATCTAAGGGGAAAAAATAAATATATAATTCCACTCTAGTTGTTATCTAAGCATAGGTAAAGGCTCAGGACTATTCTCAACTTTCCTATTAAACTCAATGTTCTTTTCCTTCTATCAGCAGAATCAAGTTGTTATTCTCAAATGGATTTACGTCATATTTCTTTAGACTACTCATTGAGATCTATCTTGTCACCCACATTTCACAGCATGACAACTTGTCAGAGGCATTTTGTTGCTGGCCTTTCGTTCCCAATTCACCAGCTCAAATGACTGGTCTATAAGTTAAGAAAAGAATAAAAATAACTGTGGTAACCTGAAATGTTACTCTTGTCACTTCTATAATGTAATTGTACCATGAGAGTCAAATGTATATACACACACACACACACACAGACACACACACACACACACACATTCATTTTTAGATATAAAAGTTACTTCATGGCACTGAATAAGAATTGAAGTGGCAATTATAATTAAAAGAAGATACTGGTTTTTAACAAATTAGTAAACATAAGAATTCCAAAAATTGTATAAAATAATTTAATTTAATTTCTTTTTTTGTGATATGCCATTCAATTAAATTAGGAGAATGGCTGAAGAATGGCATAAAACATCAATGAGTTATCAACCTTTGCAGGAATACAAAGGTTGACAGTGAGAAAGAAAATTTAATTTGCCTTGCAATATCTTATGGTATTGTCCCGTTTTTCACAGATATGGATTATATTTGCCAAAGTCTCTCCAAGGTGTACATAGGCTGTTTTTTCTCTCTAAAGTCCTTATGGTTAACTGCATGTGGCCTAATTAACTGTAATTTGAAATGCTGTCAGAGTTAAGTGGCAGTGATCTTCAGGAAGCCTCGAAGAATGAGAGCCAGAGTGAAACTGTCCCCAAATGCTTTCCAGTAGAGAGGTGGTGCTGACTCTAATGCTCAGTACTGATTATTTATTTATAGAAACATCCATAGAGTGTGCAAAGGGCGATTTGTTAAACTACCATGGCTGGATATCCCTTAAGAGCATCCAAATATATTTGATCTAATTCAGTGTTAAATAAACAAACAAGATTTTACATGTTCTTATATGTAGGATTAGCAACAAGGACTGAGTATGTTGTTCAAATGACCAGCATCAGTATTCTTGTCTTATATATCTCCTGTTACAAATTAATAAATTGACATTTTAGTTTGTACATCAGTCTTTTGGGAGTTTGGCCAGCATAAATTCCTTACTTGGAGTCTAAATACATTGGGTTCAGATTTGATCCTTAAGCCTGCAAAACTTGAATCACATCCATTACCAAGTGGAACAACACTAAGATAAAGACACACCTACAAGGCCCCAATAAAATGTTCTTTTTCTATTTTATTTAACTTGTCAGAAGAGAGATAGTTTCTTTTTTTCAAATGTAGAAAGAGAAGAAGGAAAAGATAAGGAAGGGAATAAAATTGAAGATAGAAGGGAGATAAAAAACAGGGCACATCAGATACATTTTTATCTTTAAAAACTATAGTTACCCCTTCTATATCTTGACTTTCCCTGTAGTGTTTCAATATATCATGGATTGGCATAAAAAATTAAATGGAAATTTTGGGGAGTTTTGCAGAAGTTAAAGATGATACCTGAAGGCCAGCAGATGACACAGAAAAAGTTTAGATACTTGGAAATACATGAAATATATGTATAATATTATATAAATATCAACATACATTATTTTAATACTGTAATAATTCAGTCCTTTTCTTTGGTATGAAGGGGGGTCCAAACAATTTTACATGGATTTTCCAAATTATGGAGGTGCCATGCCCCGAACCCTTACTATGTGCAACGGATAACTGTGAGCATTGGATTTAGAATGAAAGGATTTGAGTTTATATCCCTTCTACTGCTTACTATAGGTATGTCCTTAGACAAGTTACTTTATCTCTCTGACCTTCAGTTTCCTCAGGCAAAATGGTAGAGGATGGGGGTGGCTAGGTGGCACAGTGAATAGAGGACTGGCCTTGGAGTCAGGAGGACCTGGGTTTGGATCTGGCCTCAGACACTTAACAGAAAAACTAGTCATGCGACATTGGGCAAGTCACTTTAACCCCAGTGGCCCTCCAAAAAGCAAAAAAAAAAAAATTTAAAAATGGTAGAGGAGACAGACAAAATGGTCTATAAGATCATTCTCAGTTTTATATCTTAAGATATATTTTTTTCCATTCAATAAAATCTCTAGGAAGTAATACTAATTAGGGAATCACTGAATTAAAAGAAATGAACAGTTTTGTAACTATATGGAAAAACAATAACTGTGACTGATGAAATCTTTCTCACTATGAAAATAATGGAAGAAGGGTGTGTGGTCATATGAATACATATGTGAATGTGTGTGTATATGGTTACAGATATATGGATAGAGGGCATAGGTTGAATTTGTTGGGAAGGGAGGATACTCAAGGGGTGAAATTGTGAGGTGAGAGAGGAAAATGGCAAGAGGAGATGGGGTGAGACAGGGTAGGGTTAACTATCTCATGTAGAAGAAGCAAGAGGAAGTGGTTGCAAGGGAGGGGGAGAATAGGAAGGCAAAAAGGCAAAACCACATTCTCATTGAATTTGGTTCAGGGAGAGAATGACATACGTACTAAATAGGATATCTCAACCTATAGCAGAATAGGGGGAAGGGGGATGAGAGGAGGGATGATGGATGGGAGGGCATCCTTGGGGGAAGGGGAGGTTGGAAGTACCCACTATAGAAAAGGGACAGGATCATGTAGGGAATGGACCAGGTGGGGGGTGGGATGAGTGGGAGGGAATTATAAGCAGCCTTGTACAATATATCTACTATGATAATGTTTTGCATAGCTAGACATGTACAACATATACTGAATTACTTATCTCTCCAGAGGGAATGGGTGACAAGGGAGGAAAGAAATGGATCTGAAATTAAAGGTCTTAAGATTAAATGTTTCAAATATATATAAATACTATTATTAATACTCTTCTGCTTGTAATAGGGAGATAAGATGTGCAGGCATTGGGACACAAAGATTCACCTTCCTCTAATGGAAAACTTGAAGGGGGTATGGGAGAAGGTATGGGAGAGAGCAGATTGGAGGAAGCGATATCTTGTGAGACTGCTATTCTGGGAGGGTGGATAGGGGAAAAACGGGGGAAAATGATTATAACTCAAAATCTGGCAGAAATGAATGATGTAAAACAGAAGTTAATAAAGCATATGTTTAAAAAAATAAAAAAAGTTTAATCAGTCCTTCAATAAACATTTATAAAGAAAAAAAAAGAGTTTGAATAATTTTCAGATGAAAATTTATTTTTCTCTTTCAAAAACAGTCTGTTCCTATCTTTTGATCACATCCATTATACTCACTCATTTTTTGTCATTACCAATGCATACTATTGCACACTCATAAATACAGGAATTATATATCAAACTTTTTATCAGAAATATTTATGATAGGGATGGCTAGGTGGTGCAGTGAATAGAGCACTGGCTGTGGAATCAGGAGGACCTGAGTTCAAATCCGGCTTCAGATACTTAACACAAGAACTAGCCATGTGACTTTGGGCTTAACTTAGCCTCAATTGTCCTCCAAAAAGAAAAAAAAATTATGATAAATGTTTTTTTCTATTTGGTTCTTTCCTTATCCCCCTTCCATGAATATATTGCTTTTTGTTGTGCTAGACTTTTTAGTTTTATGAAATCAAATCCATCTTTTTTGTCTCATAATTTATTCCATTTGTTGAAGATATGAGCATATTTTCTCTGTTTAACACTGTAATGGATATGTTATTTTAGTTCTGATCGTTTAAAAAGTAATGCTTGGAGAAACTCAGGGTAAGTCAAAGTTGACTACAGCATATTAACCTATAATATCTTATAAAATGAAGTTGCATTTAAGTAACTTCAAATAATGTATAATCAGAAAAATTGGGCTGTTCATGCCACAAGAAAGAGAGAAAAGATGTACATCTTTAATGTTTCTTGGGAATTCATAAAATATTAAAGGCCTAAAGGAAGACCTCTAGAATGTTGTATAAATCATTTTTGAGGGATTTATGTAAGAATGTATAAGAAATGTACAGAATATGAAGGTTTGTATAGGCTGAGGTTTGCACTTATGGAAAGTGTGCACATATTGATGAAATCAAGGTTCCATAAAAGCAGTGAAGTATTGTATTTACTTTTAATTTATTTTAGCATATACAGTTGTGGAGTGGGGTCTGGATCCCTCTCATTTTCTATTTGATAGGATAAATTTCTATCCAATTACACTAGCACTTTGATTGAAGACTGATTCCTTTGTCATTAATTTTTTATATATATCAAATTCTAGTCTATTGTATACCTTTGAATCTAAGCACTAGTTTTTTTGTCTTTTTTCTGTTTAATTTAATACAAGATAAATTTGATAGTTACCATCAACTATGTAATGTCTGTCAAGGTCAAGTTCATTTCCTTCTCCCCCATGATTCCACTTGATATTATATCTGTTTGTTCCCCCATACAAATGCACTGTACTTTACATTAAGTATGTCACTGTACTTAATTTGGTGAATTTTTATTTTATTGGTGTTGCATGCGATATATAAATTCATTTAGTTAGTCAGTAAGACTGTCTGAGAAGAATGGCTGGACCATACAAAATGATCATTAAAGAACTCTATATTGGGAGAGACACAGTCATGGAAAAAAAAATGGGATCTCTTATTTTTTTTAAAGCAGTTGGGGTTAAATGACTTGCTCAGGGTTACACAGCTAGTTATTTTTATGTGTGGGTGCTAATTTTCTGAGGCTGGAATAGATCCCAGGTCCTCCCGACGCTGGGGCTGGGGCTATTACTGTGCCACCTAGCTGCCCCGATCTATTCTTTTACACTTTAGAAACTGATCTTGAGCAATAGCATCCTCTCTCTGCTGGTGACCTTGTCCTCTGGGCTCTAATGTTACAAAGGCATTTTAGGGAATGGTCCTACCCTATTGCCCCATGCAAGAAGGCTGTTATTAGGAATCTAGGATACTTTTATTAACGATGTCTCTCATTAAGGCAAAGGTCATCTAGTCTGAACAAAAAACAAATTCCAGCAGACTCCAGCACTTAAAAGAATAATCATGTCTGGAAATATTTTCTCTATTTGACTGTTAGTCTTTCCAGAGGCTTCTTTTTCCTGTCCTGAGCCCAACCTTAGACATAATAATAGACCAGACTGTTCTGGGGCTTTAACAAAAGCATAGGTCAACGTTTGTCTTGTACTGGTTGGACTGAACACTGATCTCTAAATTTTTAATTACCTTTGAAAACTTGTTAGACCTAAATTTTCTCCTCCCAAAGGGTATGACCTTCTATTTGGTTACTAACTTCTGTCCTTATCATCTTCCTTTTTTAAAAAAAATGATGCTAGAGATTTAATCAGTCACACAAGAATGCAACTATTAGCTCACTTTTATTCTTCGGGCAATATAATGGCCTCAAGTCCATGTGGCCCATTTCTGAGCTATTTTATGGCATTTGCATTAGATGAACTATTATTAATAAAATCATACCAACCCAGATCCCCTAGTTAGAAGAAATTCCTAACATTTCAGCAGAGGTTTAGCTGCCTGCTGTAATTTAAATTTTGAATATTTCTAGCTAACTCCTGGCTTCCTTTCACTTTACTCTCGAAATTAAAATTATGGATATGAAGTTCTATATGTCACTACTGACTATGAGATTTTATATAAAATAAATTTGTTGGTCATTGTCTTTCATTCTTGAAGAGGACCAAAATGGCATCACTATGCTAGTCAGGTTTCTGTATGTTCAACTGTGGCTGATCAGACCACTATGATCTCGGAATACTCTTATCACAGGTCGAGTGCAAATAGTCGCTGTGAACATTTGGGGTGGATTCTTGAAATTTGGGCATCTTGTGTTTCATTGGAGCTATTTAAATTCTGCTTTACTCATAGAGCACAGCACCTTCTCTGGTGTGGGCATGCTATTCCTGTGCCAGTGTCTTTCATGTCATACAATCCACTCCAAGTTCTTAAGAGAGACTTTGAGAGTATCCTTATATCGCTCCTTCTAACCACCATGTGAATAATTGTTCTGTGTGAGTTCCCCATAAAATAGTCTTTTTGGTAACCACATATTTTGCATTTAGACATTGTGGCCAACTCATTGGAGTTATAGTCTCTGAAGCAGAGTTTGAATGCTTGGCACTTTATTTCAAGAAAGGACGTTGGTGTCTGCCAAAATCTTCCCAAGACAATTCAAATTGAAGCAATTCAGTTTCCAGGCATGGTGCTGATAGACTGTCCAGGTTTCAAGGCATACAACAATGAGGTCAGCACAACAACTCTGTAAACATTCAGTTTGGTAGTCAGTCCAATACCTCTTCTCTCCCACACTTTCCTTTGGAGACTCCCTAACACTTGAGCTAGCTCTGGCAATGGGTATGTCAACCCTCATTATCAATATGTATATCCCTGGAAAGTATACTACCAAGGTAAGTGAACTAACTTATCCACAGCATTCAAAACTTCTCCAGTAACCAGTGGTTCCACATATGGATGGTGTGGTGCTTGCTGATGAAGCACCTGTGTTTTTGGTGGTGTTAGGCCAAAATTAGCACAAATAATGTAAAATCGATCGATACTTTGTTGTATCTCAGCTTCTGAAGCTACACTGAGTACACAGTCATCTGCAAACATAAAATCATGCACCAACATTCCCTCCACTTTGGTTTTGACTTTGTAGCCTTTTCAAGTTAAAAGAATTTACTATCAATGCAGTAGCTGATCTTAATGCCATGTTCATTCTTATTGAAAGCATTTGACAACATGGCTGAAAACATCATGCTATAAAGCATGGGAGCAAACACATAGCCTTATTTCACTCCTTTGGTGACTGGGGAAAGCATGAGAGCATTGTCCATTATCCAGAACGCGTGCAAGCATGTGGTCAAGAAATTGACATACAATGCTGATGAACTTCTCTGGGCAACCACATTTGGCAATGCTTAGATTAAAAAGAAATAAGAAAAGACTATATGACAATTCCTAACATTAGAAAGGAACAAGGAGGGGAATTTGGGGAAGGAATGGAATTCTCATAATTTCTCTCAGACATTCAAGAAGTTATTACAGCTGGCATCTTCATATTGAATACGTTGTTTCAAAAAGCCCATAAGGACACAACACTCCCCAAGATCTCTTACCTTTAAGGAAAATTCTGTCTCTGTCTTTGTCTATTTATATAACTGTCTCTTCTCTCCATAACTTCCCCATCCCAAGACTGCCCAATAATATTGTGTGTGTTTATTTGCTTATTTTTGCCTAAATTAACGCACATAATTGACTCCCTAGAATGTGTAAAGCCTTGGATTAAGTGTTGAAATCCATATATTTCAATGATAGTGCCTCTTTCTTCCTGAAATCTTCCTTGATTGCATGAAGCTTAAAGTGATTTATTTCTACTCAAATTTTCCTATAGTACTTTGCCTGGACATTTTTTGTTTTGCCCTTAAAAATTCTATAAGCATTTATCCTTATTTGTTTACAAGTTCTGTCCTACCAGGGTATGTGCCCCTTGAATGAAGGGACTTATTTTTAATCTTGGTATCACAAATACCTAACCTAGGATTTTACACTTATTAGGTGGTCAATACATTTTTAATATAGTCCAAATGAATTTCTTCTATGTTTAGCATCAACTTCTAGCTACTTAAAATTTGTTAAAGTGATATGAGATAAATTGTCTTTCTCTGTGGTCAAATGTCTGAGGTTCTCAAATCTATAGCTTTAAGGTTGAACTGTCTTTGGAGGACTAATAAGTGTTTTGTCACTCTTGACTATCTCAGTTCTTAATCATATGAAATCCAAAGTATGGTTCATCTGATTATAATTCAAGATACTGCAAGGAAATCAACAATTTATTTGCATGATGTATGAAGCAATTCAAGAAATCTTTCAGGGAATTCCGGAGTCAAGGCCCTATATATTGAAGACAGTAACAATGGAGGGAATAGAGTTCTGGGCTTGTAACAAAGAAGAGCTACATTCAAACTACACTTCTAACATTTCCTTGCTCTATAATCACAAACAATTCACTTAACCTTAGTGTGCCTTAGTCTCATTATCTATTTGTAAAATAAGGCTAACAATGTCTATGGCATCTGCTTCATAAAGTTGCTTTGAACCTTAAAGGAGATAATGTATCCAAATTAGCTAAGGTTTTAGATAAATATATTAATAGAATATTTATTAAGTACTTACATATACCAGATACTGTACTAAATTCCAGATATACTAATTCAGTTAATCAAGACAGTCCCTATCTTCATAGGGCTTATATTCTGATGGAGAAGGATTATAAGAACAGGAAAACTAGAAGCAGGGGGTGATGTTAATCAGGGAAAAGTAAGAGAATATCAAAAGGACTCCAGACATGAATTAAGTGAGGAATGACTACATGCCTTCTGAAAGATGTTGTCTAGGGAGGGAGTGAGAAAAGAGGGCTTTGGGGCAGAGATTTCTCATAATGGCAATGTCAGCCAAAAAAAAGTTTTGCAAAGCACTATATATACATATATTATTAGCTAAACTTTCTGTCTTCCCAAGAATTAATGATGTTCTATACTCTTTAACAGTTGTTGAATGACTAAATCAATGAATCACAGAGTTAGGGGAGAAGAATTTTTTGTTTAAAGCAACAAGATCATTGCTTTGGTGATTAGGCTTTGAACTTCTTACAGAAAAACTTCATATTCAAAGCAAGCCAAGAGGTAGAGATGGGAAGGGAAGTTATCCTAGGCATTAGGAATGACCATCGAATATGCACAGAGTTGAGAAATGCAGTGTCTTATCTGAGAAACAGCAAAGAGGTTGTAATTAGTGTATCATAAAGTATGTAGAGGGGATTAAAATATAAAAACACAGAAGAGGTAAGAATAAGTCAGGTTATAAAAAGTTTTAAAAGCCAAATGGAGGCTGTATATTAGATTCAGGACTCATCAAAAAGTCACTTGAGTATATTGAATAGAGGAGAGACATAGACTGGTGCTTTAGGAAAATCACTTTGACAGCTGAGGGTCTAAGGTGAGGAGTCATAGAGATCAACTGAAAGTCTATTGTAATAGTAGCAGTGTAAAGTGAGAAAATTGTACATCAGGGAGATGGAAAAGTCAAAGGAAGATTGGTGGAATAAAAGAGACATGTTTCAAAGGTAGAATTTGTAAAATATAATTTTGTTTTATTAAATATTTTCCAATTACATTGAAAACATTTTTAACATTCTTTTTTTTTAAATTTTGAGTTCCAAATCCTCTCCTTTCCTTCCTCCCTCCCCCCACTCACTGAGAAGGCAAGCAGATTGATATCACTTGTATGTGTGAAGTCAGGCAAAACATATTTCCATATTAGCCATATTATGAAAGAAATACAAACACAAAAAAGCAAGAAAAATAAAGAAAATGAAAAGTGTATGCTTCAGTCTGCACTCAGAGTTCATCCCTTCTTTCTCTGGGGGTAGAGAGCAATTTTTTATCATGGATCTTTTGGAGTTATCTTGGATTACTGTCTTGATCAGATTAGCAAAGTCTTTTACAAGTGATCATCCTTACATTATTGCTGGTACTGTGAGCAGTGTTTTCCTGGTCCTGCTCACTTCACTTTACATGTGTTCATCTAAGACTTCCCAGGTTTTTCTGAAACTATCCTGCTTGTTATTGCTTATGAGTATAATAATATTCCATTACAATCATATACTGCAGCTTGTTCAGCCATTCCCCAGTTGATGGACATCCCTTCAATTTACAATTCTTTGCCACCACCAAAAGAACTGCTAGAAATGTTTTGTACAAATAGATCCTTTCCCCTTTTCTACAAAGGTAGAATTTATTGGAGTTACAATTGATTGGATATGAGAATGACACTTAGGTTGCACACCTGAGTGATTGAGAGGATATTGGTTTCCTTATTATTAAAAGAGAAGTTTGGAAGAGGGGAGGGTTTTGGGGGAAAAAGACCGAGTTAAGTTTTGGACGTGTTGAGTTTAAAATGTCTGTAGGACATCCAGTTCCAAGATATTTGATAGGAATTTAGAAATGTAGGAGTGGAGGTGGAAAGACAAATTGGGACTGAATAAGTAGGTGTGTGTCATCTGCCTGGAAATGACAATTGAATCATGCTTATGAGATTACCAAGTAAAATAGTATAAAAGCAGAAGGAAATTGTGAGGAGAACAGAGATTTTGGGGATAGCCACATGTAGTGGGTGTGGCCAGATGGTGATTTAGCTAAGGAGACTAAGAAGGATCAGTCAGGGGTTAGGTAGGTAGGAGAAGAACCCAGAGAGAACAATATCCAAAAAAAAAAAAAACTAGAGAGAAGAGAGTACCATGGAGAAGAGAGTGATTGAGAGTTTCAGAGACTGCAGAAAAATTAAGAAAACTCAAGACTGAGGAAACTCCATTTAAATAAATTAGCAATTAAGAGATCATTGGTAACTTCAGAGAGAGTAGTTTCAGTTGAATGATGAAGTCATAAGCTGAACTGTGCAAAGTTAAGAATCAAGTGAAAGGAAATAAAGGAGGCATTGATAGTACATAGACTTCTCAAGGAGGCTAACCATAAAAAGGAGGATAGCTATAAGAAACGAAAAAGTAGGGTGGAGGAATTTGCTTGCTGATTTTATTGAAACTCACTAAATAATGAATACCTGTTTAGCCCACAGCAACTGTATCACACCAGTTTGTCTATTATCTTTCACATCTTTAAAACTCCCTACTAATAATTCTTTTTTCTTCGTGATAAATATAATACTACTTTCCCTGACCTTTTTTTAATATCAAGGTTTTTCAAGATCACTGACATTCTATTATACTGCCTTTGATTCTGTGGTACGTGAGTTACAATTCTTGAGTTCTTGGAATGGTACGATCTTCTTTCTCTACCTTAAGATTTCATTCTAATATATTCTTCATTTGCATACTTCCAACATACTGAACTTCTTGATCTCCCTATCCTTGAAGCACTTTAGCAAAGTTTTCAGAGCTTTCTCCTGATCTCCCTACTCTGCTGAGTCAGTGCACTGGAGCAGAAACTTGCATATCCCAAGTTTACTATCTCATCGGGCTGTACTATTTGCTACCTGTGTTGCCTTGATTAAGTCACTTAATAGCTCTAGGACTCAGTTTCCTTATCTGTAAAATGAGATGTTGGTAATAACTATCCATTACACATCAGCAATTTTCACAGTATGGTCTGGGGATCAACAGGGTTCCCAAATTTCCTTTCAGGTGGTTCATGAGGTCAAAACTGTTTTCATAATAATAATGCATTCTAATTTGTAATATAGTAAATAGCAGTAGATAGAACACATATGAACAAAAGCTCTTTGAAAGATTCTCGATAATTTTTAAAGTTGTAAAGGGTTCCTGAAACAAAAAAAATTTAAGAACAACTAGCTTAAATAGTCTTAAAGGTACTTTCAGCTCTAAATCTATGAAGCTTTTCTTTCTCAGCCCTTATTTATGATTTTTAATTTTGTCATGAAAATCATGATTCTAATCAAATATGCTAAGTACATTATTATAAATATCTATTTCATGTTGTACTTGGTCATATTCAAATTATTTAAAATTGATTCAGAATTTTTTTTAGGATATTTCTTTAAAATAATTTCTAAATTCCATTATGGAGTTTTTAGAGCTTTGGAACAGAATTAATCATACAGTGCAAGCTGTCATGCTCTAGCATAGGTAAAGTACTTAGCTACATATTTCCAGAAATTCTCCTGGGCAAGATGCAGAAAACATTTCAATAATACTAATACTATTAGAAATAGCATGATTTGAAACACTGAAGTACCAAAAAGACCAACAACCGCAACAGTAATAAATATATTTATTATGTATATTTTATTATTATGCTACCAGTAGTAATAATGATGGTAACAATACAAAAAAATCTCTCCCCAAATTATGTTTCACAAAGTTTTAAATCACTGTGTACAAAGAATATGTACATGTGTATGCATAACATTAGTATATCTTCAGTCTATAAAGAGTGAAATGACTGAACTATAAATAGAAGAACCTTTTGTGTTCACCAAACACCATCATCCTAGTTTTGTTATAAAGGATCTCACTGAATCCTTACAACAGCCGGTGAAGTAAACATTGCAAGAATAATTATCTTTATTATAATGATATTCTGCCCAAGGTCATGTCCTTAAATGTGCCTGTGTTTGAGTGTGGAATTTGTACCTAGGTCTTTCATTCTTTAAAATCACTACTCTTTCCAACTATAATATGACATACTAGAATAATAGGTAGGTATGTGGAATTTTAGAAAGAAAAAACACCCTTTGAGATCATCTATTCCAATGCTCCTCCTACCAATGTCTATATCTATGATTTCTTCTGAGATGTTGGAATGACTTGACCGTGGTCACCCAGCTAGCATTTACCAGAGATAGGATTGAACCCATGTCTTCCTAAACCCAAGGTTAACCCTCTATCCACTATACTATATTACCAAGGATTACAATAATTAAATGATTTTCCTCAGGTTACATCCTGACTCATGTCAGGAACAAAACTGGAACTCAGATGTCCTGATTCCTTGTAAAAAATCATATCCCCTACACTTTCTCCCCTACTCAACTTCCTTAAATGGGTTCCCAGAAAATTAGTTACTCCTAGAGATCCAAAACTACCTTGAGGTGAGATTTCAGAAAGGAAGAACGAAGGTTTTCTTTACATTCTATCCTACATAGGGAAAAATAAAACTTATTTTTGATTCTCCCAAGTCCTCCTTGTCCCAGGCTCTAAAAAATACACATCTCCATGCAGAATTCTTTCTATTTTGCCTGGCCTTATTTCTTTATAAAGCCTCTTTACTGATTTCTAGATCCCTCTTTGTCCTTTTGGCCTTTTAGTAGGGATGCCATATACTTCTCTGAAGGGGTCATATTGATGTGCTTCCCCTGTTACCTGACTGTATGTATTCTTTTTTAGAAGGGGCCCGGTGTCCCACAAACTGAGAATCCTCACATTTTTACCGTTTTTTCAGTCACCTATTCAGAATTCTAATCTGCTAGTGTCTACCCCATAACCTTGAGAGCAGAGTTGGTGATATTTCTTAAGGCACCATGTGGAGGGATTTAATCCTACAGCGACTGTGAAAAATGATGCATGTGCTCCCAATTTAAATGCTGCACTTCATGAGTTCAGTATGAAGGAGAAAATTATACTGGGTTTCACTGATGTTTATATCTCTTTGTTGCAAAGATTCTATGCAATTTCTTAAGAACGATCTTACTGGAAGCATCCTGGTACAGAATTCACAGGACCTGGGTTCTAATCCTATATAGGTCACTTATTTGCTACGTGACTTTGGGCAAGCCACTCAAACACTCTGGTCCTCAATTTTCTCATTGCAGAATGCAAGGTTTAGATTAGAAGAATTGTTCTTCATCTGGGCTCTGTGGATAGATTTCAGAAAGTTCCTGAACTTGGATGTCAATATATATATATATATATATATATATATATATATATATATATATATATATATATATATATATATATATATATATATATATATCATTCCTTTTACACTAATACTAATTGACTTTTAGCATTTCCTTCAATGGTTTAAAAACATTATTTAGAGACATAGACTTCACTAGATTGTCAAAGGAGTTCAGTACAAAAAAATAAAAGTTAAGAACCCCTGAACTAGACCATTTCCAAGCATATAATAACAACAAACAACAATAAAAAGCAGCATTTATATAGTACTTTAGGGTTGCCAAACCAATTACAAATATTTAGTTTTATCCCGACCATCCCATCCTTATTTTACAGATGAGGAAACTAGGATAGATAGGTTAAGTGACTTTTTCAGAGGTATATACAACCACACAGCCTAGGGTTGTGAAGCTAGCAAGTAACTGAGGCAGAATTTGATCCCAGGTCTTTCTGCCTCCAGGACTCTATACACTGAGTCACCTGGCTGTTCTAGCCTTGCTTCAGCTCCTGTGTCTGCTGACAATGACATTTGTCTTTTTCGATAATTTGATCTTTTATGAGATCTAGTTTGTCTATTTTTATCTTGGTTTCATTAGACTGTTTTGTGAAAAATTGCATTTTTCTGTGCATTGCATTCTACTGTGCTCACCTTTTACTAATGCCCTTCAAGCAAATGTAGCCATTTGCCTAGTTCTGTAAGATTTCCATGAGAAAGGAGAAAGTGTAAATGAAAGCCCTTATTTTTCTTGAAGTAAGATTTAATTGCAATGTTCACATTGCTCATATTAGAGCAGAGGTAGATTTTGAAAGACAGGATGATAGAGTGAAAAATATACTGGACTGAAAGTCAAGAATCGTAGGATCTTGTTTATATACCCTAGATTTGTGGATCCAGCCTAGAGAAGAGCAGGTTTCTGTAGGACATAGGCTCTCAGTTTTCATATATTCACATTATAGGATCTAGAGAGGGAAGGGAACTTGGGAATCAGCTAGATCAACCCCTTCATTTTACATATGATGTAACTGAGAATTAGAGACTATAAATGACAGATTAAGTAGAAAAGCCAGGATTTTAAGAGATAGCTTAAAAGAAAGTTATATGGTGTGGGTTATCATCAGCCTTACTACTGTACCCTATGTACCATTGTTCTTTTCCAACTGACCTGCTATATGTTGTATATGCTGAGTGTTCAGGGAGGACTAGCACCTCTGGTGAGTGGGATTGCTTAGCCCTTTAGGGTTGCCTATCCACCTTTGGTACCACTTGCTATCCAACTGGCTCCAAGAAGCTATAGCATGCTCAGTGGCCACACCCTGGTAAAACCCTCTTTGCAGATGGGCTAGACAAGATTGAAGGGAACCATTAGGCCTCAAACCTGTTGGTGAATGTAGGGAGATGTCTACCCCAAGCATATGAAGACTTTCCTCCTGGCAGAATGAGAGGATAAGAACACTTTGTTCTAATGGCCATAAAGACAGCTAAAGCAGGTGCTGTGGAACACTTAGAGCATGGTCAGACATTGAAAACGCCCAAATTTATCTACTGCATCCCAGGTTTTCATCAGTCATCCTGATTTTTGTTTTGTCACTAGACTTTGATGACCCTGGATGAGAGAGTGAGGCTTATAACTCAGGGCAACTCTGCCTCATTTAAATCTAATTTACAAGCAAGTCAAGACATCACCCCTTGATGTCACTGGTCCTCTTCAAAAAAGGACAAAAAACAATTTCTCTCAGAATATAAACTGCTTGAAAACAAGTACTATCTATTTTCACTTGTGTCTGCATGACTAACATAGTGTCTTGAACATGGTGGGCACTTAATGCTTTTTTTCCTTTGTGCATCTCTTCCTTCCTTCCTTCCTTCCTTCCTTCCTTCCTTCCTTCCTTCCTTCCTTCCTTCCTTCCTTCCTTCCTTCCATCTAACCATTCCTTGTTTTTGCCCGAGAGTAAAGAATTAAATACAGTGGATGGAGAGCCAGTTAAAAGCCAGCTGCATTATTTTTTTCTAAAAAAGTAGATGCAAAGTATATTCAGTTTCCCTTAGCAGCTTTGAGCTAAATCTGAAATATAGCTTGTTTACAATGAGAATTATTCCAAAATCCAAAGAGCTGCCTTGAGATATAGCTGTTCTCCAAAACTAGAGGTTTTTCAGTGGAGTCTGGATAATCCATTGTCATGGATAATGTAGAGAAAATTTGTGCTTCTAGTATAATTGGAATTAAATGACTTCTGCAGTTCCTTCAAGTTCTGAAATAATATAACTCCAGTCCCATCACTAGCAGCCACCAGTCATGTGATCCTGGACAAATAATTTTTATTTCTATCAGTCTCAGTTACCTTATTTATAAAATAGGTATGAATGTTGGCCTTGCCTATCTTGAAGCATCGTGAGGATCATTAGCAATAAATTTGTAAATACAGTGTTATATATCTATATAGCATATATCTATGTATTTGGAGGATGACAAATATTATTACTATAATCATTAGTATCTGTCACAATTTAGAAAAAATGTTCAACATATGAAATTATATTTCCAAATGAAGCATTTCATAAATTTTGTGTAAGAGACTGGTCCCTATTAAAGAGGCTTTAAGTTAAGGAGTCCATAAGTCAATAATCTCTGGTAGCATAGTCCTATAGTCTCCCTGCTGGAAAGCTGAGACTGGCAGATTGCTTGAGTTTGGAAGTTCTGGTCTCCAGTAAGGCAAATACTAATACACTATTTATCACCAGTATGGTGAGCTCCTAAGGTGAAGTGGCACCAGTCTGCCTAAGGAAAGGATAAACAACCCTGGTTGGAAACATAGCAGGTCAAAGCTTCCCTGCTGACCAGTAGTGGGGCCTGTGATTATCCTCCACATTTTCAGTTTGTGTGAGATTGAGAGTCCAGTAAAAATATTTTTTAAATGTCAATAAGCATTTATTACATACTTATTATTTCCCGGCACTGTGTTAAGTGCTAGAGATAAAGATATAGACAGGCAAAATCAGTCTCTGTTCAGGAGCTTACATTTCCCTTTACCTCTAAGATAAAATATAAGCTCCTCTGTTTAGACTTAAAGTCCCTCTCAAAAAATTTTTCAATCTTTTCAAGCTGATTACACATTGCCCCCTTTCATACATTCTATTATCAATTCAAAATGTCTTACATGCTTTTTTTAATGTTTAAAGACTTGAAAGAGTATTATGTAGAAGTGGGATTAGAATTTTTCTACTTGATTCCAGATGACAGAACTAGAAGCATTGGGTGGAAGTTATCACAAGGTTAATTTAGCCTTGGAATAAGGAGGTGGAGTGGGAGTAATTTCCAGATAATTCCAAAGTACAGTAGGTTTCTTCATGAGGTAGTGGGTTTCTAATTCACTGGTGGTATTCAATCAAAGGCGGAATTAGTGTTTATTAGTATGTAATCATGAAGATTATTTTTCCATCATGGGTTCCAATATATGACTCCTGAGATTCTGTAATTCCATGAAGTGTTGTCATATCTGCCCTTTTCTATTGCTCACTATAACATTACAATCAGTAATCATTTATCAAGCACCTACTGTATGCCAGGCACTGTGGTAAGTGTTGGAAATACAAAGAGAGGCAAAAGATAGGCTTTGCACTCCAGGAGCTTATGATTTAATGTGGGAGACAACATTCAAATAAATCATATACAGGATAAATAAGGAATAATAAAGAAAAGACACTAGAATTAGGAGGAATTTGGAAAGGCTTCCTATAAACCATGGAATGTTTATTTGGTCTTAAAGGAAGCCAGGGAAGTCAGTAGGTGAAGTTGAGGAGGGAGAGAGAGCATTCTAGGTGTGGGGAACAGCCAAAGAAAATGCTGAGTTGAGAGATGGGGTGTTTTAATTATGAATACTCAGGATCCCAGTATCACTGGATCACCAAGTATGAAAGAAGACTAGAAAAATAGGAGGGGGGCTAGATTATGAAGGGTTTTATATGCCAAACAGACTGTGTTATATTTGAATTTGAATATATATTTATCTTAGAAGCTATAGGGAGCTATATACTGAAGTTTATTAAATGTGGTGGAGAGGGGAGAGCTGACATGATCTGAATCTTAGAAAAATCACTTTGATAGTTACATGGAGAATAGATTGAAGAGAGGAGAGACTTGAGACAGGCAGACCCACTAGTAGGCTATTGCAGTGGTTCAGGCATATGGTGGGAGCAGTGTCATAGTAGAAGAGGGGACATATTCAACAGATGTTGTAAAGATGAAATTTGACAGACCTTGAAAAGTGCTTGAATATGGGTATGAGAGAGACAGTGAGGAATCCAGCATGATTCTTGGGTTGATAGCATGAGGCTGGTGCTGCTCTCTACATAACAGGGAAGGTAGGAAAAGGGGGTATTATTTAGGGGAAAGGATGATAATGAGTTCCATTTTGAACATAGAGCATTTAAGATGTCCACTAGACATCCAGTTTGAGATTCTTGAAAGGCAATTAGGGCTAAGAGATTGGAGGTCAACAGAGAGGCTAGGGCCGAATAAATAGATTTCAGAATCATTAGCATAGAGATGGTAATTAAGTCCATGGGAGTGGATGAGATCATTAAGTGAAATATTAAGAAAAGAATTCATCTGCTCTAATATATGAGTTCTCCAACCGAGAGTCCTATTAAATTTTTAATCCAGAGTGTATTTGATGTCTGTCTGACCTTCTGCCTAATTTTGGCAAAATTGTTACCTGGAAACTACTAATAGTGATACAAGATGTTTGTTTTACATATAATGAAAGACAAAGAAATTATCTTCTAAATATTAAAAAAGCCTAAATTTTAAGTTTTTAGCTCTGATATGGCTGTATTTCTCTAATCGCAATGTATTTTATTTGTTAATATCCTTAAGTATATATATATATATATGTATATATATGTATATATACATATATATATATATAGTCAGCTCACAAAAAGTATTTTAGAATGTATAAAGAGAGATAAAAGGATATGGAAAATATGTGTTGACCCTTTTATCAAGGGGGGGAAAGGGTTTGAAAGGAAAGTATAAAGTTGTTGAGAAATGTAAAAGGTTTTTAACTAACTGCAATATTCCTTTTCATTCATCCTTAGTTTCCTCTCTTTGATTATCAGACTAGAACCTGTAGTATGGAGCATAGAAATAGACCCACCTAGAAAATTTGCAGAAAAGCAGAGGAGAAAGATGACATAGTAATTATATGGTGAATAAGGTAGACACTGCATGCACAATTCAACAAAGTTTTATTAAATGCAAAGCCAAATCATTTTCCTCACAATTGCTCTGTGAGGTAGGCAGCTTAGGCATTATTATTTCCATTTTAAAGATGATGAAACTGAGTCTCTAATAATTTAATATCTAGACTAAATTTCCATATTAATAGGTTGAGAATAGGAATTGAACCCCCATCTACTGCCTTCAAGTCCAACACTTTATTATTCCAAGCTGAATAGGACATATTGTCCTATTATAAAGAGGATTAGACTTGAAGTGAGAAAGACCTGGCTTTCAGTCCTTTTTCTGACACTATGACCCTGCATAAATCAGGTAATTTCATTTTCCTAAGGCAATCTGTCTATACTAATGTATCCACTAAGTTCATAAACAGGTTATAGACCTTCCAAAGTTTTCACTGTGTGAGACTGGAGATACAAAACCAAAAATGAAATATTCTTTTCCCTCAGGAAACTTATATTCACTAGGGCATTCATACAGCCAGATATAGTAGAAGATAAGAAAGAAAAATGGAAAAGAAGATAGAAGACAAAATGTTATAGGAATAAATCACAAAAGAGTACTAGAAGCTGGGGAGATAAAGAAGGTTCTGTAGAGGAAATGGTACCTGAGGTGAGACTTTAAAGAAGACAAGGAAAATAAAAGGTGGAGATCAAAAAGGAAATGCATTCTTGGCATGAAATTCAGCTTGTCTGAGTATATGGACAGAGAGGGGAGAAATAATGGGGAGAACAGATGTGAGAATAGTCTTTGAATACTGGCTGTCCTTCCTGGCTATACACCCAGGAGGAATCCTCTTGGCAGGCTCAAGGAAAGGTTTTTCAGCACAGTGGAGAGCTCATCCTACTATTATATAAACTTCTGTCTGAAGTCTACTTGAAGAGATCTTACTGTAATTACCAGTTGTTTTCCATGAGAAAGTAATATTTTAAACTCATGTTCAGCACTTTGTGCAGTGGTACCTCTGTGGGGATGGAGCAGGAGAATAGAAGTAAAGGGCAGCAAGAAAGATGAGGGATCAAAAAAGCGAAGATTTCAATATTTGAAGTAAAATGAAGGGGTGTGCGTGTGTGTAGGGGGCAAAGATGAGAAGAGGGACAGCTGGTAATTGAAGCTATTGCATAAAAAAAAGTCTTTAAACCCAAGAGGAGAAAAGATTCAGTCTCTGAGGTGAAAGACAAAAATGAGGATGGGGAAATGGGGAGAATGTGAAAATATGCCAATATTTAACTGCTGTAACTCTATGTTCTTCCTGAGCTGGTCTGTTTGCTATCTCGTGCCCACATGTATCTTCCATCTCCAGGCAGCTAAGCAGCAGAGTGGGCCTGGAGTCAAGAAGAGCTGAATTCAAATGTGAGCTCAGATGCTCACTAGCTATGCAAATCTGGGCAAGTTACTTAACCTTTGTTTACATTTCATTAAGTATAAAATAGGAATAATAGCAGTAACTATATCACAAGGTTGTTGTGCAGATCAAATGAGATAAAATCTCTAAAGCACTTAGCACACAGTACCTGACACATAGTAGGTGCTATATAAATGCTCTTTGCTTTCTTTATTTCCTTCTCTCCCCAATTCCTTTGCAATGCCTATCTCTAACACTTGAAATACATACCTTTTTTCTTATCCCAGACTCACTGATTCTCCAAATCACTTCAAAATCCAGCTCAAGGTTCGCCTTCCACATGAAACTTTTCTTTATTCTCCAGTTTCTAGTACCTGCCCCCATTGTTCATACTTTGTATATATTGTGTATTTATACTTGTGCATTTTTTCCCATATAATGTAACTGTCTTGAAGAGTGGAACTCTTTCTTTTTGTGTTTTTATTTGCTTTACCTAGAAAAAATGATTGATAGATATAGTAAAATTTAATAAATGCTGATTGATCAATTACTTAATTTATTAACAGATCAGAGATGTCAACCTGAGATATACCATACTTCAAAGATCTCAGGAAATAGTATACAAATTAATATGCCTTGTCTGATCATCCACCTACTTGTATTTAACTTGACTATGTACATTTATTTTCCTTGAGTATAGTAAAACATTTCAGTGGTCTTATATTTATTCAATGCATCCAGAGTATAAGTAATTATAAGAGCTACACCCATCATTCTGTTCATAACAGTAAGTCACACCACAGAAGTCAGAGCTGCTTTGTTATAAACTAAACCATTTCTTTTGCTATTAGTGGCAGACAAGCTATTATATGTAGGAAGATTTCCCTTTCAAATGTAATTGTGAAAACACTTCCTATTTTGTATGTATAAAAGATGTCTGTTGATCTCTTGAACATTACCCTTCTCATCAGCAAACAGGGGAGATCTTGCTGCAGTAATATATTTAAACTTTTGGTCTAGTTCTGCATAATCTAATTTTTATAAACTCTGCACAAATTGTAGCCACTTCATCAATGTCTTATTACTTTTCTCTTAACAATGCAGTGACAATGATTAATTTCTAAAGACTGGTAAACAAAAACCTTGCTTTAGAAGTGAATAAAGCTGAGCCACATGCTGTGAAGGCACTTATATTCATTTTCTCTATCTCTCTCCATATATATCCCTATCCATATATGCATACACATATATATGTACATTCTTCTCCACATAAACATGCGCAGAAACATATACAACACAACTATATTTAAAAACCTCCTATAAAAAGAGCATGAAGTGAGATTTGCCTTTCTTTCTAGTCCGACATGTATTATTTTGTTCAGATTAACAGTTTCATTTATGAAGCCATAACTATTTGTAATCGCTCATGGATGAGATAATTAATAAGAATAGAAGTATAGAATGCAAAATTAAAGTGACAACTTAAAGTTATTTTCTTCTTTTCTTGATTATATTATGTATTGATTTTCAGGTTTTATAATAGACTCTCATAGACTTATGATAAACTCATGCAGGACCTACTACTATTCAATGAATCTTGATATTTTTTATCTCAATTTTCCCTTTAGTGGTATAGAAAATATCCTGTTCTTGCTTTCTGCCCTGTGAGATCCTGACCATGTCCTCCCATAAATTCTACATATGAGCCATCCATTAAGTTGGAACTCTCCTTTGATGTTTTAAAAATATTATGTGAGTATTGTTAGAGATGTAGGCTATCCATCACTCCCATTTAATGTCTTACCCTAGTCCTTTTACAATCATGTATTTCCTGGAAAGTGTCTCTTATACCATTTCTTATATACCAGTCATTACTGGCAATATGCTGCAGTCACTTGCACCCACCATATCTCTCTTTATTCTCATTTGGGTCATCCACAATTTTTATTTTTTTAAGGATTGTAGCTTCCATTGATCCAAACCATATGGCATCATTGAAAGTTTTAAAAAAAAGAGATTTTATTTTTGGTTTGGACTTTTGATAAAATGTCCTCGGAACTTTCTATTTTTGGTTATTTTTTCCCCCTTATTTTTTGAATTCTTAGGGTTAATAATGGTGTCCAATACATAGCAGATACTTAATAATTGCTCTGTCTACCTATCTAGCCATTTATCTATTTATATATTCACCCACATTATCTATTTATCATTTATCTATTTGTATTGGAAACAAAGAGGTAAAATGAGCCAAAGAGCTAAAACAAAATTCACTTCACATGAAAGGAAATAATATTAAAAAAGTAAAAGTAAAGGAGGCATAGCATTATCAGCTTTCAGACTATATCTTGCAGCACTAATCATCACATTATTTGGTGTTCACTATATGGTTGAAAAACAGATTACTAGACCATGCTTGAAAAGCATAACCATGAAGTAAGTAGACATAACAACCCATTATTTGATTAATACAAGAATATGAAACACTTAAGGAAATGATTTCCTATTGGGCAAAAAATTCTGGGAAAATTAAAAGGAATTCTCATAAGAAGTATGTTTGGATTAACATCTCACAGCATATCATAATTAACTCTAAATAGATATGTGACCTAAATATAAAATATCACATTAAAAGAACCTTGAAATAATTGGTCCTAGACTTGATCATGACCTAATATTGAAACTTTATGTATATTAGTTTCTGTCTCTGTCTCACTCCTTGGAGACATAGAGAGGGGTTTCTGAAATTTTATTATTCCAACCTGATAGAAGAAGAAATTGAATCTCAGAGTCTCTCTTAAGTGATTTAGCTCAAAACCAACTAACCTGGGTGGGGCGGTTAACCCGTGGCTTCAAGGTCACATATGACCCTCAAAGTCCTAAGGTGCAGTCCTTTAACTGAATACAAACTTCACAGAACAAATTCCCTTAAATAAAGGATTTGTTCTGTAAAACTTGGACAGAACAGGCCTAGAAGACCTAGAAGACCATGTGTGACCTCAAGGCCACAGGTTTCCCATCCCTGACCTAGCCAAATAAGAGGGAAACCAGGGATTCAAACTCAGATCTTCTGCTTCTAAATCTCGTACTCTCTAACAAACAACATAACCCACCTTTCTTAAATCCCATTAAGTTACTAGCTGTTCTGCAGCAAAGGGCATTCTATTTTCCCAGAACTTATTTACCTTTTAATTGTCTCTAAAATGTGAAGAAAGGGAAAGAAAAGGAATAAGATCTTCTTTTTTCTCATCTGCTCCTTTTGACTCATCACTTGAGCCCTACCCTGCACTTGATGATCAGAAATATGTTTGTTAATAACACTGTTTAATAAAGCAGCTTGATAGAGTACAAAGAACACTGCTTCTGGAGTCAAGAGAACCTGAATGCAAATCTTTCCTCTGTCAATAATTCTCTGTGTATCCTTGTATTTTCCACTTTCCCCCTCATTTATTTATCTGTAAAATGATGGACTTGGACCAGATGACCTGAAGGATACCTTCTAGATCTAAATCTATGATTCTATGAAGCTTGTCCTAGAATTATGTCTTGGTTAGGACCCAGACTAAATTAAAAAGAAAAAAAAATTCAACAACTCAACATTTTTTAAAGTACCAGCTATGTGCAATACCCAACGACAGGTAGCAGAGATAGAAAGTTTTAATAAAATATATTTCTTGTCTTCATGGAGCTTACAGTTGAGTAGAGGCAATAAGACATCTATGTACAGCAAATTTTGAAACACAGTATTACATGAACAAAGTACAAAAATAGAGAGCCATTTTAGCTCTTGTAGGGGAAGAGTCATTCTTGAAGGCATTACCATTTGACTTAAGACTTAAAGAATAATATGTCAGAAGCAAGGAAAGAGAAATAAGACATTCAAGTCATAGGAAACAATAGCTTTTCACGCGCATATAATTTCTTAAATTTCTAACATATGTTAATGCCTATTAGTCTATTTGCCCCCAGCCCCAACAACCATGGGATAGAGATAGGTCACAGGGAAGTATAAAAGATGAAGAAATTAAGGCTTAGATAATTGTATTTCATAATTTCACAGAACTGGAATCAGAATTTGATTCTTCAGGCTCTCAGTACCGGGTTCTTTCATTTGGTCATATTACCTGTCAGGTCTACGCCTGTGAAATATGAATTTTTATAATCAAATCTCCTTTATAAATGTGAGGAAAATAATTTCTATAAAATAAGTCTGAGATTTACTGGAATTTTGTCACACCCATATTTCATTTAAAATTTTAAATGAAGCTGGACTCTATGCAGTTATAAATTGAAATACAAGAATTTTTAAAACACTGGCAGGGTTTCACTCAAAGTTAAAGAATATTTCTCCTCTATCCTGCCTATGTTATTTTGACAATGTGTTAATCATTAAATAAAGTGTCCAGTAAGTTGGAAGGGGAAACAGCATGAAACCACTCAAGGTAGAACATAGCTCCTTTTGATTTAAAGCTGTTATTTCCAAAATTAATCACACTTGGCAACAACTGGTGTCCTCTTTCTCATCTTGCTCTCTATCTTACAGCTCTTATCCAGGTGGAGAGCTTCCTTGGAAGTCAAGGAATATGCTGAGGAAAGGGCTCCTTGATGTAGTTTTTAGAGTCATTCATTTTGTTGACTTTTGTTTCCTAGGAGAATGCAATGTGATCCAAAGAGATTTTAGCAGCAGGGCCATGGAGAACAACAGGGAGAATGAAACATGTGAGGAAGTTGAGGATTTTTGATGGCTTGAGCCTTCTATTATTCCTCACAGTTTATAGTAAACCAAAGATGTATTAACTCTAGCTGCTGTTGGGGAGAGGATATATAACACTAGCAGAAAGATAGAAAGGCTGCCTACCTCTAGAAACTCAAATACCTGCTTTTGTTATTCTTTCTTCAGTTCCTCTCCAGATCTGTCTCTGGATGTATGCCCTTATCCTCAGATCATGAGGTTTGGTAAGCCCTTAGAAGCTGTCCCTGACTTGTACTCTGGACCTACTTAAGCAGGACTTTACTGCAATTATCCTTGAACAAATTAAATGAGATAAAGATTAGGTTGGAAAGGGAATAGTTAGTAGGCATTCAATAAGTGAAAAAAGGAATGGTTCTTTTATATCTTCCAACCTTGTCCCTTTCAGTTCAAGATTGTCAAACAATATTACTAAAGTAATAAAAACAATAGATTTTCACAAAATTAAGCATTTATTCAGTAGAGGATTACAGAAACTATGGCAACCATTAGGCATACTAAAAAAGGCAAAAGCAGTGTGCCTCCCTTCAAGGAAAGTACATTCGATTAGAGGAGAAAACATGTAAATAACTAGGAAGTCAGGGAAATTAAGAAGTAAATGTGAAAGGACAGAACATTCCAGGTGTGGGGAATAGGGAGTCCAAAGGCATGGAAACAGGAAATGTAGCATCATATCTGAAGAAATGCAAGTAGCAAGGGTTTCTGGAATGTAGAGTGAAGGGAATGAGATGGAATACAAGAAAACTAGAAATGTAGAAAGGGTTTGGTTTATGAAGAATTTTAAATGCTAAAGAATGGAGTTTATATTTTGATCCTGGAAGTAATAGTGAACTTTTGGAGCTCATTAAACTGGAGGGGTAGTGGCGGGATATTTTCAGATTTATATTTCAGGAAAATGAAATGAGGTGTCTAGTAAAAAAAAAAAACGTAATGAACGTGTAATAATTGTCTACTATGTAAAAAACTTGTTATAGGGAATTCTAAGCAAAAACAAAAACAGTTCCTATTTTCAAATTGTTTCTTCTCTTCAGGACCCTAAACAAAAATGTGACAGTAAAGCAATGAGACTTTTTTGGGGGATAAGGGCTTTCAATTTCTATACATGGCTGCAATGTGGTATTATGCTAAGATTTTACACCATCTTTACTCTCACTGACACCACTGACTGAAAATTCTGTGTATAATTTATACTGTTGTAAGAAACATTGGATTATTTCCCAAGGTTCAATCACCAGAAAGCCAAATATCAAAGAACCTTTGGCTCTTTGGCAGTCTTGAGTTTGAGAATCCGCAACAAATGAACCATGATAGGACTGTGATGAGATGGAGGTTCTCATTTCACCAACTCACACAGGACTGTATATTCCTTTATTTTCAGCTTACTCCTCTTCAAAGATTCACCTGTCTCTTTTCTTCAGCACATTATCTGCACATCCCCAAACTTCTTTTATAGTCAGGCAAACTAAGGTGAGTTGAGGTAAGACTAAAAACAAGTTCACCTGAGTGCATATAGCCAAATGAAAGATATCACTTTCAGTGTAACCACTTTTGAGATATGCATACTTAATCTAATGACATTGTCATTGCTCAAAGGCCTTTCAGAAATTCTCTTTTGAAACTGTCTTCAGAAACAATGTTCACTTCTTTTAAATATCCTCAGTGATGAAAATTTTCACCCTTGCAAGGAGAATTTTCTTCGATGAAACAGCCAATCTATTCAGAGGCAGATCTTGTTTAATCATCTGTGTCATTCAAATGGGAAGTACTATTTGGAGTAAAAAAAAAAGTAAATGACTTGACTGTAAAGAAATGGGATTGCTTTTCATAGGACTGTTCTAAAGCAGGTTTAAAAACAGGAACTCCAGAGCATTTTGAGAAAAGACAACCATATGCCATGTTAACAGTTTTAATGGATAACATTTAATTGTTGTTTTAATTTAGTTTAATGCTACACTTTACTGTGTAAGTTCTGCCATTTAAAAAATAGCCTGTTCGGGGGCAGAGCCAAGATAGCAGAGTAGAAACAGCAATTCCAAGGTGTTCCCCCCCCAGACCACTTCCAAACCATGTAAAAGGGGACTCTGAACAACTTCTGGAGCCCCAGCACCCACAAAACAACACAGAGAAGCTAACCTCCTGCTGAAGACAGCCCAGATCTGGCCGCCCAAAGATACCAGAGTGCAGAATCAGATATAAGTCCTGGCTCAGACCTCTTTGGCTCCCAACACAGGACCGTCCTGAAAGTGCTGTTTCTACTATTCCTTCTTGGCTCTGCCCACTAGTCTATTTTTAAGGTGTTATTTTCTTCAGTCAGGTTGTCCACTCTCTTTCTATGATTACCTTACATCATTCTCATTTCTCTTTCCAATTTTTCCTCCACTTCTCTTATTTGGTTTTCAAAATCCTTCTTAAGCTCCTCTATGGCCTGTAAGCAATTCATATTTTTCTTGGAACCTTTTGGTTCAGGAGTTCTGATTTTGTTGTCTTTCTCCTGTTCCATGCTTTGATCCTTTTTGTCCCCAAAAAAGGAATCTAGAGTCAGGTTTCTATGCTTGCTTTGTTTCCTTTGCTTGCTCATGTTGCCACTCAGTTACTTGACTTTTGAGCTTTTTTGCCAGAATAGAACTCTGCTTCCAGAGAGGAGCGCTTTGTCTCAAATGGCTTGGGTTTTTGCAGTTGCTGGAGCTATTGGTTGTTGCCCTTTCAGAAGTCTCCATTGGTTTTGGCATACTGGTCATGCACCCCAGTACCTCCACTGTAGACAGAAATCCAGATCCAAGCAGGTTAAAGCAGGAGCGATTACCCTTCACACTGGTTGCTTGGTCTCCCTACAATCTGCAGGCCAGGAGCTCTGAAGTAGGCATGTGGTGGCTGCCACGCACCTCAGCCACTTCTCCCTCTTGGGGGCAGAGGCCGGACCACACTCCCAGACTCACTGTTCTCACAAAGTCTCACTTTGTCTTTTGCATTTATGGGTTGATAATTCTGGAAACCACCACAGCTGCTGGTGATCCACCCTAAGTCTCTCCAGGCACAGCTGGTTGTGGCCAGCCTGAGGCTAAAACTACAGGCTCAAGTGGGGCTGGGCTCTGCTCCCAGCATGCTGCAATAGACCCTTCCTGTCAGCCTGCCGGGCTGTCTTCAGTGGGAGGTTTGTTTCTCTGTCACTTTGTGGGTTCTGTAGCCCTAAAGTTTGTTTAGAGTCATTTTATAGGTATTTGAGGTGGTTATTAAGGGGGCATACAGAGTTTTACTGCTTCTATGCTGCCATATTGGCTCCACCCCAGCAGTGTCATGTTTATTTTGACAATTTTTACCTTTTCTTCATCACCATTAAAATTATTTTCATAAATTTTAAAGGTGGAAGGGAGCTTAGAGATCATGAATGTTTGAATAAGACTTTTGCCTATTATGTGCAAAATATTGTACTAAATACTGAGGATATAAACAGAAAAGTAAAAGAGCCCCTGCTTTCAGGGAGCATACATTCTATTAGGAAAACTGCACATACAGAAGGTTTTAGGTGTAAGTCAGAAAGGTCCCCATATGTTAATGCTGCTTTTTAAATATCCTTTCCACTGATGAAATCCTATCATTTTCTGCTGCTGGACTGTTAGGTGGACAGAACTTTTCTCTGTGGAACTTCAACAACTGTAATTGTAAAACCCATTGGAGAAGATACCAGACTGCAGTAGGAGTTACTTTGCAGGATAATGTTTGGAGATTCTGGGATAGAAGTAATGCTATTCCCACGGCTCTTGGGTTGACATTATCTAACCTATTCCCAAGGGTGTGCTGCACTCTAAAAATGCATTCCCTTCCACTGAATAGTATTTTTTTCAATTACATGCAAAGATAGTTTTCAACCTTCACTTTTATAAGATTTTTAGTTTCAGTTTTTCTTATTCTCCCCTTTGCCCCAAGATAACAAGTAATGTGATATAGGTTATACATGTACAATCATATTAAACATATTTCCACATTAGTCATGTTATGAAAAAAGAATCAGAACAAAAAGGGAAAAGCCATGAAAAAGAAAACAAAAACAAAAAAAGACATGAGTGTGCTTTGATCTGCCTTCAGATTCCTTAATTCTTTCCCTGTATATGGATAGCATTTTCTATCATGAAGTCATTTGGAATTAATTGCCTCAGATCAATGTATAGCTGAGAAGAGCTAAGCCTATCAAAATTTATCATCACACAATGTTGCTTTTACTATTTACAGTGTTCTTCTTGTTTCCCTCACTTCTTTCAGCATCAGTTCATGTATGTCTTTCCAGCCTTTTCTGAAATCTCCCTGCTCATCATTTCTTATAGTACAACAGTATTTCATTAAATTAATATACTACAACTTATTTAGCCATTCTACAATTGATGGTCATCCCCTCAAATTCTAATTCTTTGCCACCACAAATAGAGCTGCTATAAATATTTTTGTACATGTGGGTCCTTCGTCATTTTTTTATGATCTCTTTGGGATATAGAGATGGTGTTGCTGGATCAAAGAGTATGTATAGCTTTTTTTTTTAAACAAATGCTTTATTAACTTCTGTTTTACATCATTCATTTCTGCCAGATTTTGAGTTACAATCATTTTCCCCCCATTATTCCCCTACCCAACCTCCCAGAATAGTAATCCCACAAGATATCGCTTCCTCCAATCTGCTCTCTCCCATACCTTCTCCCATACCCCCATCAACTTTTCCATTAGAGGAAGGTGAATCTTTGCATCCCAATACCTGCACATCTTATCTCCCTATTACAAGCAAAAGAGTATTAATAATAGTATTTATATATATTTGAAACATTTAATGTTACGACCTCAAATTACAGATCCATTTCCTTCCTCCCTTGTTGCCCATTCCCTCTTGGGAGATAAGTAATTCAGTATATGTTGTACATGTCTAGCTATGCAAAACATTATCATAGTAGATATATTGTACAAGGCTGCTTATAATTCCCTCCCACTCATCCCACCCCCCACCTGGTCCATTCCCTACATGATCCTGTCCCTCTTCTATAGTGGGTACTTCCAACCTCCCCTCACCCCAAGGATGCCCTCCCATCCATCATCCCTCCTCTCATCCCCCTTCCCCCTATCCTGCTGCAGGTTGAGATATCCCATTTAGTATGTATGTCATTCTCGCCCTGAACCAAATTCAATGAGAATGTGGTTTTGCCTTTTTAGCCTTCCTTATTCTCCCCCTCTTTTACAACCACTTCCCCTTGCTTCTTCTGCATGGGATAGTTTACACTACCCTGTCTCTCCCCCTCTCCTCTTGCCACTTTCCTCTCTCACCTCATAATTTCATCCCTTGAGTATTCTCCCTTCCCAACAAATTCAACCTATGCCCTCTATCCATATATAACTGTAACCATATACACACACATTCACATATGTATTCATATGACCACACCCCCTTCTTCCATTATTTTCATAGTGAGAAAGATATCATCAGTCACAGATATTGCTTTTCCATATAGGAATGTAAATAGTTCAACTTTGATAAGTTCCTTTTAATTTCTTTTCCCTGATTACCTTCTCAGACATCTCTTCCTTCTTGTGTCTGGATGTCAAATTTTCTATTCAATTCTGGTTTTTTCCTCAAGAATGCTTGAAAGTCCTCTATTCCACTGAATGACCATATCTTCCCCTGAAACAAAATACTCAGTTTTGCTGGGTAGGTGACCCTTGGGTTCATTCCCAGTTCTTTTGCCCTCTGGAATATCATATTCCATGCCCTTCGATCCCTCAGTGTAGAAACTGCCAGGTCCTGGGCTATTCTGATTGTGTTTCCACAATATTGAAATTGTTTCTTCTTGGCTGCTTGTAGTATTTTCTCCTTGATCTGAGGATTCTGGAACCTGGCTATAATATTCCTGGGAGTTTTCTTTTTGGGATCTTTTTCAGGAGGTGATCGGTGGATTCTTTCAACCTCTATTTTGCCCTCTGGATCTAAAACATCAGGGCAGTTTTCCTTGAGAATTTCTTGAAGGGTGATTTCTAGGTTCTTTCCTTGATCATGGGTTTCAGGTAGTCCAATAATTTTTAAATTGTCTCTCCTGGATCTATTTTCCAGGTCAGTGGTTTTTCCCATGAGATATTTCACATTGCCTTCTAATTTTTCATTTGTTTGGATCTGCTTAACAGCATCTTGATTTCTCATCAAGTCATTAGCTTCCATTTGCTCCAGTCTAACTCTGAAGGAATGAATCTCCTCAGTGAACTTTTGAGATTCTTTTTCCATCTGGCAAATTCGACTTTTTAAGGCATTCTTCTCCTCATTGCCCTTTTGGGCCTCCTTTGCCATTTGAGTTAGTCTATTTTTTAAGGTGTTGTTTTCCTCAGTCAGGCTGTTGACCCTCATTTCATACTTTTCCTGCATCCTTCTCATTTCTCTTTCTAATTTTTCCTCCACTTCTCTTATTTGATTTTTAAAGTCCTTCTTAAGGTCCTCTATGGCCTGCAACCCGCTCATGTTTTCCCCTGGGGCTTTTGGAGCAGGACTTCTGACCTCACAGTCCTTTTCCTGCTCTATGCCCCCAAAATAGGAGTCTAGGGTTGTATTTTTCTGTTTCCTTTGCCTTGGCATGTTGCCACTTAATTACTTGACTTTTGGGCTTGTTGCCACACTATGGCTTTAAGGCCAGATAGAGGAATTTTCGTCCCGAACGTGTGGGGGGCAACTTCCGTTTCTGGCAAGCTGTAAACCCACCCACGACTTCCACCCTAGATCACAATCCAGTTCCAGGGAGGTTAAAGCAAGAGCGATTACCCCCCAAGACTGATCGCTGGATCTCCCTACAAATTTGCAGGCTGGGAGCGGGAGCTGCCTCTGAAAACTACAAAATGGTGTTTGTCCTCAGTGGCTTCTAGCCCCCAGGGGAGGGAGCCGACGCATTCCCTAATACCAGTCCCAAAGTCCATAGGACACTAACCTCTTACTTTGTCCTAGGCATGTCTTTGTTGATAATTCTGGAGTCGCCACAGCTCCTGATGTTCTGGGGTTCCTCCAGCTGGCTGTTGGCCCTGCCACCCTGGGGCTAAAACCTCAGCTCACGCGGACCTGGGCTCGGCTCGGCTCCCTGCACTCTGCGCATTGCGCGCTTCCAGGTCCCAGACCTCTGCGCTGGTCCTTCCTGCAGGGCTGCTGGGCTGTCTTCAGCGGGAGGTTAGCTTCTCTGTGTCGTTTTGTGGGTGCTGGGGCTCCAGAAGTTGTTCAGAGTCCCCTTTTACATAGTTTGGGGGGAATCTGGGGTCAGAGTGGCTTGGATGAACTGTTTCTACTCTCGGTATGTATAGCTTTATAGCCCTTTAGGCATAATTTCAAATTGCTTTGCAGAATGACTAGATCAGTTCACAACTCTAGCAACAATGTTTTAGTCTTCCAGTTTTCCTACATCTTCTCTAAATTTAACGTTTTCCTTTTTTGTCATATTAGCCAATTGGATAGGTATGAGGTGGTACCTCAGTTGTTTTAATTGGCCTAAAAATACACCTTTAAATATAATATGCATTAAGAAATTTTCTCCATCACTTCCTTAAGTCTAGGTTAATAATAAAACAGTAATCTCAGCCCTGATTTATAGCATTTGCATATTTCTGAGTTGTAAATACACAATAAGCCTCCCCCTAGGCCAACACACCGATGTTATTCCCTTCACTTCACTGATGAGGAAACTGAGATCCAGAGGTGTAAAGTTATTTGATCAAGATTATTCATCAACTTTTATTTGAATCTACTTTACCTAAAATCCAGTGTTCCTTCTACTTCATCTTGCTACCTCTTTTTGATTGCTCATCAGCATTTTGCCATCTAGATTACCACCTTTTTGAAACTCATTCCTTGAAATCACTATAACCACACTGTCTTTATTCCTTTCTAATCTTTTTTAAGTTCTTTACTTTTTTCCTTCAGAATTCTTTTATTTCTCAACTGTCTAATGTTGGCATATCTTCCCCCCCAAGATTTAGACCTTACCCTTCTGCTCTTTCTCATTTTATAATCTTTACTTATTTTCATAGCTTCATTAGTTGTCCCAGTCAATTTTGTGTTCATAATTAATCAATAAATAAGAATTAATTAAATACCTACTCTGTACCCTGTATTGTGTTAAGCGCTGAGGATACAAATAATTAACGTTAATACAAGGAATATGAAATTCCTTGCCCTCAGGAATGTGAAATCTAGTCAGGGAAGATGATATACAAAAGGAAGCTGAAAAGGGGGATGATGGAAGGTACCCTGCAGAGTCATGATGGAGAAGTTAAAAGTAGTAAAGTGGGACAGGAAATAAAGAGATAGCTAGTCCAAGTATCTACTTAAATGGGGTCATCCCTTTATACTCCAGTCAGAGGGCCATTGCTCAAAATATTTTTGGAGGTCATGTTTTTAAAATTGCCTGTAGAACCATGCTAAGAAAAACAGTCTCATTTCTTTATAGTCAGTCAGTTGTTCGATTGAAAATGACTCCCAGTTCTGATTTTGCATCCTCTGGCAATGGTAGCACCATTCTTCCCACCCCTGAGCATTGAATTGGGGACATAATCTTGAACTCCTTCCTTTTCTTCAATAGCACTATCGAAGTCACCAAAGTACTTTATTTTTTTTCTTGAAAGTATGTCTTCCATTTATCCCTTTCTTTCTTTTCCCATGACCCATCACTTAATTCAGGTTCTCATTTTCTCATACCTGTATATTACAACAACAGTCTATTATTCATCTTTGATTACAGTGCTTCTTTCCTCTAGTATATTCTGTAGTATAGATGACAGACTAACCATCCTGGAAAATCACTGTTATAAAGTCTGAAGAAGTTATGGTTTCTTCCTGTTTCCCAACACAAGACTGAACTCCCATTCCTAGAGAAACCCTGAACAATCTGCCCATATTCTTCTCTAGTTTTGGTTCTCACTGAAACGTGAGGAGACATTTGCTGCAGTCAAGCTAATTTTATTATTCCCTGAATACACTATGTTCATTCCTGCATTCATGCCTTTGTGTATATTATTCTGAAATTGTGGAATTTTCAACTCCATCTTTTCTGTCTATCTTTAGTCATTCTATTTCATGTTGACCTCTCTCTTTTCTGTAATTCTACAATATTTATAGCCAGTATGACCATGTAACAATAATATTTTTGCATTATTTTCAGGCTTACAAATTGTTTTCATGACCTTAACTCAATAAGGTCAATGACACTGATATTACTAGGCCATTTTACAAATTACGAAATAGGAGATTAATAACTGTCTTAATAAGGCCATAAAGCTAGTTAAACATTAGCATCAGGATTTGAATTCATTTCCCCTGATTTTGAGCCTAACATTTTCCCACTAAACCATACTAATTCTGTAATTTAATATTTATTGCATCTTATCTTATGATGTGCTATTTCTTTCATGTTGATTGTCCTTTATCCCCTTCCTAGACAAGATCTCTGAGGATAGGTACCTTGGCTTATGTATCTTTTATATACCCTGTGGTACCTTGGATAATATCAAACCCAGAATAGGAACCTGCAAATATGTTTAGTTGATGTTTTGATATGACCTAATTGTTTTAAATATATACAAATATTAAACCCCAATTCCAAGACAGAAATATTTTCTTTGTCAAATCATGTGAAATTTCAAATAGGGTATTATACCCTTTCTTATCAGAAGCAACTAAGTTTTCATTATTACTCAATACATCCTTTATTTTTTTTCTTTTCCTCTCCGTTCCCCATTGCAAATACTTTCTTTTTATTGACTCTGTTCATAAGCTATGTATTGTTATTTTCATTCTGTCTTAGCAAATGATAAGACCTGGAAAATTCTCAAGTCTTAGGATCACAAAGATGGTGTGAAAAAAAAGGGTTCATGCTTCCAACTTCTTAGAATCCTTTTTGATAGCACCTACCCTTAGATGTAATATATTAATTAAATTGCAGTATTTCCTCCCTTACATTTTTTGTCCTACTGTCATGGTAATGAGAAAGAACCAAAAGACCATTCAAGGTTTACTACATTATTCTAAAACTCCAAGTCCTTTCAGTGTTGGACCAGCATAAGATCAGAAATGAGCAGGAAGTAAATAATTCCCCAAAGCCCAAACAATGAGTTATCACAACCCTGGAGTTTGTGGAGTTTCCAAGGGGACCTCTGACCAATTCATCTTCTATTATTTCTAATAGGAATTAATTTTGTGGGGTACAAAGAAGGTGGGGAAGAACAATGAGACAAGGGAAAAATAAGATTAGAATAAAGAAGAGAAGCTGGTACTTGACTATTTGACAAACCCTCATTTGCCATGATAAGGCACTTCATCAGAGCAGTGTGTAACTCTGCCACATGGTTTATTAAATTCCTCCCTGAATACTGAAAGAATGAGAAAAATAGGGGGGAAAAAGACATATAACAGGAAGACAGAAAAAGACAGGGACAGAATTGGAGGGGAGTAGGGGAGGGGAAAGAAAGAGAGAGAGAGAGAGAGAGAGAGAGAGAGAGCGTGACTTATTTACTTTTGCTTATATAACCATATTTTAATCAAACTGGGACTAGCACCCCAGGTCCACTCCTCTTTCAATTACTCTTTGCTACATTTGTGAAAGAAAGGTGGAAGATCTTTTAGTAATTGCAAATGAAACTGCAGCATCTTTTTTTTTTTAATTTCCACTAAGTGGATTTCTTATCTGAACTACAAGTATAGGTTTTGGTTCAGAAACAGAAGACAACCCAGTTTCTTCGTTCAGGTCTCCTGAGTATGCATCATTCAGAATAAATGGGCCTATTAATTGATTCCATTTATTGGAACAATCCCTAAAGAAAACTCAAATAGAGACCAAATAAACATGTCTGGTCTCTTTAAGATGATAAAAGAAAGAGGGACCAACAAGACATTTTCCTTTGGGCTTTGGGAGGTGGAAGATTTGGGTCGGAAACATTGTTAGCTTAATAGAGAAAGGAAATGACATGACAAAACCTTCCAGAGAATTAAGTGAGAATTTTTATTCTAGTGAGCTGCTCCTTATGCATTTCTGTACATACCTTACCCATATTAATGCTTGTCCTCTTGGTTTCATTATGTAATTTTCTTTCTAGACTTCACAATACCTGAAGAATAACTTCTATGTCTGGGCATATATTTTCCTATATTGATGCTGAAATTTGAATGATTTTAATGTATTCACGTAGAAGACACATTTTCCCTTTAAAAATGGAAACGAAATTAAAAAGAACCACATTCAGTGATAATATATATTTTTAAAGTGCTCCTGTTTCTTCAGCACTTTCAGTTTTATAGTTTTAGTATATAGTTTTATGTATATATATATATATATATTGAATTCTTATTTTCATTGTGTTTATGCTTTTATGAAAAGCAGATTCAATATGCTCAACTACTGAGTTCACATAAGTGTAAACCTGATTCCATGGAAGGATTCCTGGCCAACTCAACCGTTTGTTACCTGTGTTTTACTGGATGAATCACTTGGCTTCTTTGGTCTTTAGTTTTCCCACTTATAAACAGGATATAATATTTAGATGAGAAGGAATGCAATTATAGCTGAGATCTTACACAGTACTTTTAATTAATATAAAAATCCTAAATTGTTCTCATTTCTTTCAGCTTTCATCTAGCACAGTAAGTGGTGGTATGTGCAGAGCCTGGATCTTCAGCCTTGACTCCAGTCTTAGGTATATATATATACATATATATATATATATAACCTTGGGCAGGCCATTTAAAATCTCTGTACTATCATTTCCTCATTTGTAAAATTAGGTGACTAGACTAATTAACTTCTAAAGTTCCTTGGCTGCTCCAAACCCATAGTCTTAGAATTTTTAATGTCAGAGGTGTGCTGGAGAGAGCTTATATAGTTCATAAGAAGAGATTATTAAATTTTTATTGTGAGTGCTTATACCTCTGAAATTGGTAAGCACTACAAATCAAGGCTTAATTTACTGTTTTGTTAATTTTCCAGAGTAAAGAAAATGGAGACTAAAAATATTAAGATTTTTATTTTTCCAATTACATGTAAAAACAAATTTAACATTCCTTTTTTTTTAAATTTAGAGTTCCAAATTCTCTCCCTCCTTCCCTCCCTTCTTTGTCCTTTAATTGAGAAGGCAAGCAATTTGATATATAACTTATATATCATGTTGTGATGTTGTGAAAGAAAATATAGACAGAAAACCCAAGGGAAAATAAAAGTTAAAAAAATATGCTTCAGTCTGTATTCACATTCCATCAGTTCTTGTGTGGAGTTGGATGGTATTTTTCACTGTAAGTTCTTTGTTATTGTCTTGGATCATTGTATTGCTGAGAATAACTGAGTCACTCATAGTTTATCTTCATACAGTATTGTTACTACTGTGTACAGTGTTCTGGTTCTGTTCACTTCACTTTGCATCAGTTCATGTAAGTCTTTCTAGGTTTTTTTAAGCATCTTGCTTCTCATTTCTCATTGCACGATAATATTAGATCACAATCATATACCACAACTTGTTCAGCCCCAATTTATTGGCATTCCCTCAATTTATAATTCTTTGCCACCACAAAACAAGCTATCATAAATATTTTTGTACGTATAGGTCCCTTTTCTTTTTAAAAAGCTTTTTGGTATATAGACAGTAGCAGTATTGCTGAATCAAAGGGTATGCAGCTTTAAAGCCTTTTGGTCATAGTTCCAAACTGGCTTTAGAAAGATTAGATCAGTTCACAAGTCCACTATCAGTGCCAAATTTTTTACATCTCCTCCAATATTTTTCATTTTTCTTTTCTTTCATAATAGCCAATCTCATTGGTGTGAGGTACCTCAGAGTTGGTTTAATTTGCTTTTCTCTAATAAGTAGTGATTTAGAGCATTTTTTCTTATGACTAAAAGTAGCTTTGATTTCTTTAAGTAAAAACTCTCTGGTTATATCCTTTGATCATGTATCAAGTGGGGAATGGAGAAAATGCTAATAATGCATATTAAACTTAAAAATATGTCCCACATACATTTTTTTCCCAAGAGAGAAAGTTCCCATCTAAAGTCCTCTCCAATTCTAAAGCCTCTGATTCTCTAAGTATTCACATTATCTGGAAGAGATTCACATCATACAAAAATGTAAAAAGTCAGAGAACAGATCCTAGAGAATCTTCTTTGTTACCTCTTCCATACATGGAGATGGCCCTTTTTAATTTTTGAGAATTTAAAGTCGAGTAATGTCTGCATTGACTTGCTTTGAGAATATCCTGTTCATATATAGGACCTGGCACATAGTAAGTTCTATGTAAATATTAGCTATTAGCAGCCATTCAATACTCAACAAAGTTTTAAGGGATGTACTTTCTAAATTCTTCCCTTTTCCCTCACCAACAGTGATGGTATCTTTTAGAGTTCAAATATTTATAGTATTATATTAAGGTTTTGCATTGCCTAGGATGCTTTTGCAATCAAAGAAGAGTACTTTTTGGTCAGAATGTATTCTCTAAGAGCATACATAGATGGTATTAATCTCCTCCATTAAATAAATCAGGTTCAAGCTATTTCTCAGAACAATAGGAAAGCAAATTATTATGCAGACCCACAGTATTTTTTAATGTAAAGTAGGATGGGAGTTATAATACTTTAGCTTCCTGGGAGGTAAAGATTAATGTCTATATCTTAAAGTATGAGTCACAGAAATAGCAATGTCAATTGGAAGGGTAAGCTTAAAGTCTTCTGTCCTTTTATCATTTCTTGTCCTAAGTAAGAATTCAAAATCCAAAGTGTGTTCCCAGGGTCTCAGTCCAATGTGCTTCTTGAGATTTCAGATGTGTGTCTGTGTGTGCACACGCATGTGTGCACATGTGTGTACAGTGTGTGTTTGATACTTCTATGCTCTAGGAAATATTTCTCTATTTCTTACAAAAAGGATCATTAAAAAGTGAATCATAGGGGCAGCCAGGTGGTGCAGTGAGTAGAGCGTCGGCCCTGGGGTCAGAAGGACCTGAGTTCGGATCCAGCCTCAGCCACTTAAGGCACACACAAACAAAAACCTAGCCATGTGACCTTGGGCAAGTTACTTAACCCCAATTGCCCTCCAAAAGGCAAAAAAAAAAAAAAAGTGAATCATATTCAGGGAAATATATTTCTGTTTCATATTGCAGATTTAATTTTTCTCCAGAAAAATAGACCCTAATGTTTGAGGCTACTCAGATATTAGAAAGAACAGAATCTCTGAATTGAACAGAAAATGTAAAAAAAAAAGTGTCTGTGAAGGCTGAAACTAAAGGGAAATGCGAGATAGGATAGGGATGAAGACTGAGAAGAGGATTCCAGGGCTTCAAGGAAATGGGTCAAGACAGCAGAGCCTGGAGGAAGCCTAAAGAAAAAACGTGATATTGATATTAATTCTAACTGTATCCAGAGAGGTTCAAGTGCTTCTTTAGCAAGAGTGTTGTTATTTCACTTTTCTGATAGTGAAAAATGAAATTGCTGGCTTAACATATTTGGTGTCTTACTTTTTTTTTCACTTTTCCTTATATTGTAGAATTAGATTTGATTCCATGTTCCTGGAATAGTGGTAGCATAAGAGTTACAATTACATGATCATGCCAACACAAATTAGCCTCCAAATTTTTGTATTCTAAAATGCAAGGGTTGGAAGACATGGGAATAAAGTATTTGGCAAATGTACACATACTACATGGCCTTGTTTATTTTTCAGAAAAAAAATAGAAGATTTCTTGGGTCCTTTATACATAATCAAATTTTAGAGTATTAAAATTAGAAATAGAAAGGATAATAGCATTATTCACTTCCTGTGGCCCAGTACTCTCATTTAATAGAGAAGGACCCCAACACCTATAAAGGTTAAGTGCTTGCCCAACGCCATTCAGGTATTGAAGGGCAAAGATAGTAGTAAGACCTAATCTCCATAACCACAGAGTCTATTTCATTAGATAGATGGGGAATAAAGATTTTGTCAAGATGTAACATAATGTATAAGAATATAAGAAGTAGAGATATTAATTATTTTTAAAATATATCTTTGTTTTCAAACTTTTGGGGCACTTTTCTGATATTCAGTATTTTTAACGTGTGGACTAACTTTTAATGGATCAGGCCCTTATTTGTAAGAATCAAGGTGTTTTGAGCTAGATTTGTAAAACTTGCCTCCACAGACACAGTCATATAGACTATAGCACATTTTTAATGTTAAGAAACATTAGGAGGCAGACCCAAGATGGCAGAGTAGAAATAGCTCATCCAAGCCACTCTGCCCCCAGATTCCCCCCAAATTATGTAAAAGCGGATTCTGAATAACTTCTGGAGCCCCAGCACCCACAGAATGACACAGAGAAGCTAACCTCCCAATGAGGACAGCTCAGCAGCCCTGCAGGAAGGACCAGCACAGTGCTCTGGGAGCTGGGGGAGCTGAGCCGAGCCAAGCAGAGGCAAGGTCCCCGTAAGCCAAGGTTTTAGCCCCAGCGCAGCAGGGCCAGCAGCCGGCTGGAGAGACCCCAGAACACCAGCAGCTGTGGTGACTCCAGAATTATCAACATAGACATGCCTAGGACAATGTAAGAGGTTAGTGCCCTATGGACTTTGGGACCAGTATTTGGGGAATGCGTTGGCTTCCTCCCCTGGGGGCTAGAAGCAGCTGAGGAGAAACTCCATTTTGTACTTTTCAGAGGCAGCTCCAGCTCCTGGCCTGGGAACTGTAGGGAGATCCAGCGATCAGTCTTGGGGGGTAATCTCTCTTGCTTTAACCTCCCTGGATCTGGATTGTGATCTGGGGTGGAAGTCGTGGGTGGGTTTACAGCTTGCCAGAAACGGAAGTTGCCCTCCCACACGTTCGGGAGGAAGATTCCCCTACCTGTCAGCAAAGACATACTGTGGCAACAAGCCCAAAAGTCTAAGTAATTAAGTGGCAACATGCCAAGGCAAAGGAAACAGAAAAATGCAACCCTAGACTCCTATTTTGGGGGCATAGAGTGGGAAAAGGACTGTGAGGTCAGAAGTCCTGCTCCAAAAGCCCCAGGGGAACACATGAGTGGGTTGCAGGCCATAGAGGACCTTAAGAAGGACTTTAAAAATCAAATAAGAGAAGTGGAGGAAAAATTGGAAAGAGAAATGACAAAGTTGCAGGAACAGTATGAAATGAGGGTCAACAGCCTGACTGAGGAAAACAACACCTTAAAAATAGACTAACTCAAAGGGCAATGAGGAGAAGAATGCCTTAAAAAGTCGAATTTGCCAGATGGAAAAAGAATCTCAAAAGTTCACTGAGGAGATTCATTCCTTCAGAGTTAGACTGGAGCAAATGGAAGCTAATGACTTGATGAGAAATCAAGATGCTGTTAAGCAGATCCAAACAAATGAAAGATTAGAAGGCAATGTGAAATATCTCATGGGAAAAACCACTGACCTGGAAAATAGATCCAGGAGAGACAACTTAAAAATTATTGGACTACCTGAAAGCCATGATCAAAGAAAGAACCTAGAAATCACCCTTCAAGAAATTCTCAAGGAAAATTGCCCTGATGTTTTAGATCCAGAGGGCAAAATAGAGGTTGAAAGAATCCACAGATCACCTCCTGAAAAAGATCCCAAAAAGAAAACTCCCAGGAATATTATAGCCAGGTTCCAGAATCCCCAGATCAAGGAGAAAATACTACAAGCAGCCAGGAAGAAACAATTTCAATATTGTGGAAACACAATCAGAATAGCCCAGGACCTGGCAGCTTCTACACTGAGGGATTGAAGGGCATGGAATATGATATTCCAGAGGGCAAAAGAACTGGGAATGAACCCAAGGGTCACCTACCCAGCAAAACTGAGTATTTTGTTCAGGGGAAAATATGGTCATCAGTGGAATAGAGGACTTTCAAGCATTCTTGAGGAAAAAACCAGAGTTGAATAAAAAATTTGACATCCAGACACAAGAAGCGAGAGATGCCTGAGAAGGTAATCAGGGAAAAGAAATCAAAAGGAACTTATCAAATTTGAACTATTTACATTCCTATATGGAAAAACAATAACTGTGACTGATGAAATCTTTCTCAGTATGAAAATAATGGAAGAAGGGTGTGTGGTCATATGAATACATATGTGAATGTGTGTATATGGGTACAGTTATATATGGATAGAGGGCATAGGTTGACTTTGTTGGGAAGGGAGAATACTCAAGGGATGAAATTATGAGGTGAGAGAGGAAAGTGCAAGAGGAGATGGGGAGAGACAGGGTAGGGTAAACTATCCCATGTAGAAGAAGCAAAGGGAAGTGGTTGCAAGGGAGGGGGAGAATAGGAAGACAAAAAGGCAAAACTACATTCTCATTGAATTTGGTTCAGGGAGAGAATGACATACATACTAAATAGGATATCTCAACCTACAGCAGAATAGGGGGAAGGGGGATGAGAGGAGGGATGATGAATGGGAGGGCATCCTTGGGGTGAGGGGAGGTTGGAAGTACCCATTATAGAAGAGGGACAGGATCATGTAGGGAATGGACCAGGTGCGGGGTGGGATGAGTGGGAGGGAATTATAAGCAGCCTTGTACAATATATCTACTATGATAATATTTTGTATAGCTAGACATGTACAACATATACTGAATTACTTATCTCCCCAGAGGGAATGGGTGACAAGGGAGGAAGAAAATGGATCTGAAATTCGAGGTCTTAACATTAAATGTTTCAAATATGTATAAATACTATTATTAATACTATTTTGCTTATAATTGGGATATAAGATTGCAGGCATTGGGGCACAAAGATTCACCTTCCTCTAATGGAAAAGTCGAAGGGTTATGGGAGAAGGTATGGGAGAGTGCAGATTGGAGGAAGCGATATCTTGTGGGACTGCTATTCTGGGAGGGTGGGTAGGGTAAAAACGGGGGGAATGATTGTAACTCAAAATATGGCGGAAATGAATGATGTAAAACAGAAGTTAATAAAGAATTTGTTTAAAAAAATTAAAAAAAAAAGAAACATTAGGAGTAGAAGACTTGTGGAGCAGAATCAAGATGATGAAATAGAGGAAGCAACCCAGCAGAACTCTCCTAACATTCCTCTTCAAATAACATTAAAATACTGCCTCAAATCGAATTTTGGAGTGGCAGAGTCAACAAAAGGTCAAGGTGACATATTTTTCCAGCCTAAAACTATTTAGGCCAGAGAAGTCTATTGCACCTGGTTGGGGGCTGACTAAGTGCACAAAGCAGTGGCACCAGCAATAGGCCTTCCCTGGAAGCTACAGTAGTTTCAGGAACTCTCAGCCCCAAAACGGTAAGGGTGTAAGACAACTGATCAGAGAGAGAATACAGGAGATGTTTTGCTGACACTGGGTGTAGCTGGTGCTGACTGGCAGCTCCTTAGTCCATACATAGCTTTGGGTCACAGTTCCAGCATGGAGAGGAATACTTGTGGTTAGTCACAAGGAAGCAGGGGATCTGATTGCATTTCCAAAGTAGAAAAGAGTACTAGCATGTCCTGATACAGTAGAGCAGGGGATCTGGTTATATTTTAAGGACCCTGTGGAAGATTAACACTAGTGACTTTAGAGGAATCGGAACCCTTCCTGAGTAAAACGAGATTGCAGACCAGGAGAGCAGCGACCACATCATTTCTTAGATAATAGCACATTGAAAGCACCAATAACTTGAAATCCTCTAGAATTACCTCTGAAAGCAGCCACACAGAAAAACCTGAAACTTAAGACAGTGCTGTACACCTAACCCAGGAGCAGAGCTCAACTTCAGCATAAAGGTAAAAAATGTAAAAATAGTTAAGAAAACAACAACAACAAAAAAGAAGCTGAACATCAATATCTACTGTGGTGGTAGTGGAGACCAAAGCAAGTCTTGGGAGATAACAATAAGATAGAGAGCAAAGAAAACTTGTAACTGGACACAAGTCCAAGAAGAATTCCTGAAAGAGTTAAGAGATAAGAGTGGTAGAGGAAAATTGGGAATAGAAATGAGAGTGATGTAAGAAAATTATGAAAGGAGAATTAGCAGTTTGGTAAAAGAGGCACAAAAAATGCTGAAAAAAAAAAAGGCACCTTAAAAATCAGAATTGGCATGATCAAAAAAAGAGCCTAGAAATCATCCTTCAAGAAATTCTCTAAGAAAATTGCACCAGTATTCTAGAACCAGAGGGCAAAAAAAGAAATTGAAAATATCTATTGATTGCCTCTTGGAAAAAGATCCCAAAACGAAAACTCCTAGGAATATTATAGCAAAATTCCAGAGTTCCTGAGTCAAGGAGAAAATATTACAAGCTGTCAGGAAGAAACAATTTAGGTATTGTGGAAATACAATCAGGATAACACAAGATCTAGCAGCTTCTACCCTAAGGGATCAAAGAGCTTGGAAAATGACATTCCAGAGGTCAAAGGAGCTAGGATTGAAACCAAGAATCACCTACCCAGCAAAACTGTGTTTACTGCTTCAGGGCACAATATGGTCATTCAGTGAAATAGAGGACTTTCAAGTGTTTTTTTTAAAGAAAAAAAACAATTTTTATTTAAAAATTTTTTTTAAGAAAAATGTTTGCTTTTTTTGGAGGAGGAAGGCAGGGCAATTGGGGTTAAGTGACTCGCCCAAGGTCACATGGCTTGTAAGTGTTAAGTTTCTGAGGCTGGATTTGAACTCAGATTCTTCTGACTCCGGGGCCAGTTCTCTATTCACTGCACTACCTAGACAGCACATTTTCACATATTGTTGAAGAAAAAAACAGAGCTGAACAGAAAATCTGTCTTTCAAATACCAGAAATAAGAGAAGCATGAGAAGGTAAACAGGAAAAAGAAATCATAAGAAACTTATTAAAGTTGAACTATTTTCATTCCTACATGGAGAAATGATAATTGTAATGCATGAGACTTTTCTCAGTATGAGGATAGTTGAAGGGAATATATATATACACACACATATGTACACATATATGTATGTGTAGGAGGGTGCATGTGTTTATAAATACATATGTGAGTGTGTATATATGTGTGTACATGTATACATAGAGGGAACAGGATCAGTGGAATAGGAAGTGGTGATATCTAAAAAGTAAAATTAAGAGGTGAGAGAGGAATATAATGAGACGAGAAAGGGAAAGATACAATAGGGGAAATTATTGCATATCAAAGAGCTAAGAGAAAATGTTACCATGGAGGGGAAGAGCAGGAAGGTGTAAGATAGTGGGTCAACCTTACTCTCATTGAATTTGGGTTACAGAGTGAATAATATACACACTCAATTGGGTATCTTATGCTACAGGAAAGTAGGGGGTAAGGGGACAAGAGGGGAGATTATAGAAGGGAGGGCAGATTGGGGGAGAGGGTAGTTAGAAGCACAGACTTTTGGAAAGGGACAGGGCCAAAGTAGAAAATAGAATATATGGCGGGGGGGCGGGATAGAATGGAGGGAAATATAATTAGTCTTTCATAGTATAACTACTTTAGAAACATTTTGCATCATTTACACATGTACAACCTATATCGAATTGCTTGCCTTCCCAGTGGGGGTGGGTGAGATGGGTGAGGTCGATGAAGAACAGAAAGAATCTGGAAATAATTGCTTTTTTGCAAGATGATTAATATGGAAATCTGTTTTGTATAATTCCACACATATAATTAATACATTTCTTATTTTCTCAGTGTTTGGGGGAGAAGCAGATGAGAGGGAGAGAATTTGGAATTCAAACATTTTTAAAAAATGTTTAAAATAACATATTTTTAATATCATGGAAAATTATAGGCACAGTAGTAAGCATTTTTGATACAAGATTTGAATTTTAATACATGTGAGCCCTCCAGGCTCAGTTCTTCAACATCCACTTGAATTGAAGGGTTGTATCTCCAGAAGGGGATGCAACTTCTCTCTTAAGATTTTGGGGGAAAAACCCAAGGAACTGAATTTCTAGTATTGTTGTTCATGTGCCCCTGCCAACGTGTTTCCAATTGATTGTTATTCAATAACCTCAAATAGCTTATAGAAAGGATAGTTAGTAAGTTAGCATAACTTACTAACTTTTAAACAACATCAAAAATTAATACCTCCCCCCAAAAGGGACTGCATTCCTTCTCTGCACACATCCGATCTGGGGGCAGAGGGAGGAAGAGGAGGAGAATGATTTCAAACATCAGGTACAAGGATAGTGAGCCATACATGCTGAAAACACATATGTCAAAAGACTATGTTGTAAATTCTGGTACTGGGAATCTTTTTTCTTTTTGTGGGGTTATCATTCAGTTTCTCTTAGATGAATATCTCTATTGAACTCTAAGGATTAATGATTCTATAACTCAATCAAAAAGGCATTCTTACCTTATATTAAAGTATGGAAACTCTTGCCAGTTGGGATAGGGATGGAACTTTGCCTAATAGATAGATAATTCTTAACTATCATTTTCCTATTTTCAACACGATTTTGCCTGAATTGCTAACAAATTATTGAAGGAATGGATTTTTCTCACTTCTTTTTTTTCTTTCTTTTCTGTGGAAATAGTCTTAAATGAAGGTGAATTAGGTGGAGGAGGAGCAGAATGAAGATGAGGAGGAAGAGAGAAAGGAGAGAAAAAAGGGAGAGAGAAAGAGAGAGAATGGGAATGAAAATGAGAATAAAAAGGCAAAGGGCCTGGATAACCCATCAAATGAACAATCAGTATCTAAATAAATTGGAATTGACTGTATATTTAATCAGGCTTTATAGGAAGCAGACACATTAATTACTGTCTAATTGGTGAAGGTTGACTTTTATTAACATTTTCCCTTACTTATAATATATGGTATATGTCAATTATTTTGTAATTCAAAATACATATAAATTATAGAAGTAGGCAAAATACAATATTCCCAAAACTTAGTGAAACCAATATTTGAATTGAGGAGTAACTTAGGAGACTCTACTTGTTTGCGTCCTGTCTCACCTTAGCTTAAATCCTAAATCAATTCTCAAATGAGAAGGAGCTAGCCTGTTTTGAGTACCCCAGCTGCAAATGGTGATTTATCTTTTTTGTAGCCACAATGATAAATACTTAGCAACTTTAATGAGGAATCTAAGATCAATGCCATGGCAGCATTGGTAAGATAAATTCTTTTAGTCAAAATCTGTCCTAAAGATTATGTCTGTCACGGTAATTGAAGCACCTCAGAATTGAAAGCGATATCCAAGTTAATTGGAAGTCCAACTCATAACCTAACTGGGATATATTCTCAACTAAAAAGATGTACTATAACACAGAGAGAAATGCCTTTGGGATCCAAAACAATGTGCTAATAAAAGGATTTGTTCTGTGAAGTTTGGATTCTGTCAAAGGGCTGTTCTTGAGGACCTAGAGGGCCACATGTGGGCTCGAGTTCACAGGTACCTCACCCCTGTCTAGACAATGGAAACTTTACCATTGTGTTCTCCTGGAGAATATAGTTCAATAATTAGACAAAATGTTCTTAGTGAGTTCAAATCAAAAGAAGCAAAGTTACAGTTCAATAATTAGACAAAGTGTTCTTAGTGAGTTCAAATCAAAAGAAGCAAAGGTTTATATGAGTTCTAAAGTGATCACCTAGAAGTAATTATCAAGGTACCATTTGAAGATTTTCACTATTATTAAGGCCTTTGTTAATGGGAACCCACTATATATTGATGTACAACTTTGGGTTACCTCTGATTGTAAAGTGGTTTTTATTTTCTCCTAATATTGAATGGAAACCTACCACAACAGAAATTGAAATTTTCTTAATGGTAGTATCTCTGATCTTTACGAATTTGATTCAGGAAAATAGATTACCCATGAATAGAGACGGCTGCTAAAGCCCCCTTCCCCCAAAAGGAGTTGTTGACCAAAGAGCAACCCCCAGATCAAGTGCCAAATTTTCAGAATGAGAAGGTAAAGAGAAAGACTTAAAATTTTAAACCACAAAAACAGAGACTGGAGCCAGACAAGGCTTGTTTGTAACATAGGAATATGAATTATGAGTTCCCAAAATGAAATTTCAAAATATGCATTGGATATGAAACCTTAAGTTTTGCTTAAGATTTTTGCTTTAATATTACCTGATGAAATTCCTGGACTGGCAGTGATAGAAATCCTAAAGATTTTTTTTTTTCTTTTTGGAGAGCTATTGGGGTTAAGTAACTTGCCCAAGGTCACATGGCTAGGTTTTTGTTTTGTATATAAGTGTCTGAGGACAGATCTGAACTCAGGTCTTTCTGACTCCAGGGCTGTCACTCTACTCACTGCGCCACCTAGCCGCCCCAATCCTAAAGATTTTAATAGTGTTTTGGATAAAGAGCAAGAGGAAAAAATATGACAGAGAATTTACATGTGATTGTAAGATTTAGCACTATCTCTTGGGACATAAGAGATCATCTAATACAGTGATCTTACTTTGTAAAGATTCCAGAGAATTTACTTGCCCAAAGTCACACAGATAATGTGCAGGAGTAAAATATAAATTTAGTGGCCTGACTCCAGTATAGTCTTCTTAAAAAACAAAAACATCCTTATCTTCTTAAAAATTCAAGAAAAATTTCCCCAGAGAGTCATTCCATAGAACAAATAATATTTTAAAGAAGGATGAAAAAATAAAATAAACCTCATCAGTACATTCCAAAAGTTTGAAAATATGTGCAATGAACCACATTTGTAGAACTACCACCTATGCAAAGGAATATTTGCTGGGAGTGATTTCTTAGATTTCTTTCTGAAGTCATATTTATTCTTTATCATTTTACAGCCTTCACTTTTGATTGATTTTTTAAAAAATTCTCTTTTACTTTGTTGTCATTGTGTATGATGTTTTCTGGAATCTGTTTACTTTGCTCTGCATCAGATCTTATAAAGTTTTCTATGCTTCTTTGTATTCATTGTATACAAAATACATAATACATTGTAACATTCTATCACCATTATGTACCACAATTTGATTAGGCATTTCCCAAACAGGGCATCTACTTTGATTCCAAATATTTGTGATGGGAAAGAGTGTTGCTATAAATATTTTGTTGTCTATATAGTGGTACTTAATTCTTATCTACTATGTCTTTGGGATATATGTCTAGTAGTGGAATCTCTGGGTAAAAGTGTATGGGCATTTTTGTTAATCTACTTGCATAATTACAAATGGCTTTCTAACACAGTTGTGCTAAATTAGCAGTACCAGCAACCCTCTAATGTTTCCATTTTCCTATAGTCCCTCCAACATTGTCCATTTCTATTTTTATAATCATTGAAAACCTACAGGGTATGAGACAAAACCCCAGGTTTCTTTATTTTTTTTCTTGTTATTAATTATTAGGACTTTTGTATATTCTTAATAATTTAATAATTAAAATTCTTCTTTGGAAAGCTGTTCACAACCTTTGATTTGTCTGTCTGTCTATCTATCTATCTATCTATCTATCTATCTATCTACCAAATGTTAACTTTGCCCCTTTTCTCTTCCTCTTTCCCTTCTAGTTTCTCTCTCCCTCTCCTTCCCCCTCTCTTTGTCACTGTCTCTCCATCTTTCTGTGTCTCTCTGTCCTTGTGTCTATATCTGTGTGTGTGTCTGTCTGTCTCTGTCTCTCAGCCTCTGTTTCTCTCTCCCTCTGTGCTAGGGTACAAGTCTTTGCATCACAATATGTCACCCTCCTAGAGCTTTGATGCTGATTGGGAGGGGAACTGAGAGAGCAAATTAGGAATAGGGGAAGGACCTTCTCATTAGTTTATTGGGCTGTTACTTTTTCAGCCTTCTTAGTGTCTCAGACCATGGAGACAGCTACACTTACTTTACTTCCACATAATTTTTATTTTGAAGAGTTTTAAGAGGTCTAGAGGATCTAAAAAGTTGTAGTGTCTTCCTTTTCGTTGGTCATGTAAATGAGGTAATGCTTTTACTGCTTTTGCTGATTGAAAATGAAATATTCGGAAGAAAAAGTCAAATTATGCATGTGAATAATAGTCTAAGATATTTTATTTTAATAAGAAAGGAAAGATTTTTGTTTTGTAGACCATAGTATAAAGCATAGAAATGAGTGGCTCTTTGCAAGGGATATTTTTTGAAAAATAAGTGACAACAATTTATTTTTTACTTACTCAACATTAAACATTTAATATATGTTAGACACTGTGTTAACTTAACTGTGTGTTAAGTTTTGGAGATAAAAGAAAAGTAATCCCTGTTCTCAAGGATCTTTCATTCTAATGGGGGAGACAACATATAAATAACTATGTGTAGAAGAATTACATGCTAGTTATAGTTGATGACTTGAAAAGAATATCAGAGAATGAAAAAATGATAGGACATATAATTTATAGGAAACAATATCGAGGAAGAGAGGCAACCTATGGTCTTAAATACCTACATACAAATGTACAAATTATGGTTAACAAATTTTTAAACTTGAAATTCTAATGCAAATTTCAACTCATAGGTATTACTGAATCTTAGTAGGATAGAATTTATAACTGAAACTTTGTTCTGAAAAAGATATCTTTAATGGAAAAAGAAGTGTGTAGAAGTAGCATTGTACAATAAGAAAACATCATGTGAGGGAAATTCAAGAATTTAAAGGAAGAAATATGGGGGAGATAATTTGGGTGAAGCCCAGCAAAGGTAGAGAGAGATGTTTTATTGTTATGAGGTTGTGCTAGAATAGCACTAAAGGGAACAGATTAAGAGTATGAAATTTAACAATCTTCCACAGATTCATGATATTTTCGACTTCAGTGGTCTGAAAGTATCTTTCAGCAAAAAAAAAACAAAAAAAAAACCAAAAGTTAATAAATTAATTAATTGTTTTATTGATATCCTTCAAAAAGTATAGGAAGAAATGAGGAGAACTGCTATTTTGTACTTGAATCAATCTTACCAGTTGGTTGATGGAGAAGAAATGAGAAGAATTTTTAAGAGTAAGTTAACACTCTTATTCTATCAGAATAGAGGGAAGGAAAGTCACGTGTAGTCTGGTGTGAACGCTAGATTTGGTAAGAGCAGATTTAAAAGAATTCAAAGAAAGGAAGAATTTGAAGGCCACATTTTGCAAGGATAGTTGGTTCAAGAAAGATGGAAAATTCTCAATAATTAAATTTTGAAGACATAATTTAAAATGGTCTTAATGAGAAAAAGTAAAACTAAGAATGCCTAAAAATATCAATATGGAAAGACAGATAACTCAGCAAACTCAAATTTTAAAAAGCTAGAGATAGAAGATGGAATTCAGGCAAGCAAATGGGTATTGATGTAATAGAATAGAAATCAAGTCTGTATCTAGAACTTTGAAAAAAATTCTTTTTTTTTTTTTTTAAGCAATTGGGGTTAAGTAACTTGCTCAAGGTTACAAGGCTAGTCATTATTTATGCGTGGGTGCTCATTTTCTGAGGCCGGATCTGATCTCGGGTCATCCAAACTCCGAGGCCAGCGCTCTTACTCACTGCGCCACCTAGCCGCCCCGAAAAAAATTCTTTGTAAATTAATAATTAATGAGAAGTTTTTTTATCTCAGATATACTTACCTTTCAAGAAGGGTTATTATATTTGGGCTAATATGTCTGTTGTTCAGTTGGTAATTTACAAAAATATTTTCTTTTGGTTCTCAATTTAGATTCTGGCAGCAAACAAAAATATACAAGCCTAATATGATGGAAAAGTTTCTTCTACTAAAATAAACATTTATCTTTCTCCTTTATCAACTTTATCATTTTAAATAAATGATTTCCTGTATAATAGAAAATAAAATTAATGAGGAAACAGATTTAGGTGATTAGCTTTACAACATAACCTTGTTTTATGCATGTTGCCAGCTCCACCACCCCCATTATTGTAAAAATAAAATGGATTATTTCAAAACTTTGTATTGCTGTAACATGACTATAGGGAATACTGTGTATAAATTTAATAATTAATTCCCTAATAATTAATAGTAAAGTACACAACCTATACATCAAATCAAGAAGTCATTGATATGTACTATGTATCTTGAAGGGAATACAGAATATATAGTATAATGGATAATGTAAGAGAAATTAAACCATAATTCCCCCAAAATTAATTGAATCTAATTTTTAATTCATTGTAAAAATTACTGCTTACAGCCTTTGAAGTGTACAATTTTAACTTCTTTTCTGAAATTTAATATGAAGGAATATTCTTGAACAGGAAAAATTCAAAAATTAGCAGGGAGTTTAATTGAACTGATGTTAAATATGGCAATGATGAAAATTTGCTACTTTCTCTGCCCTTGTGAAATGTTTTTCTTAGCTTCATTCTCTCAGAAAGAGAAAATTAGTTTCTTGATGTATATTAAGTATAATTTTTACATATGTTTTAGATTTGTAGAAATAGATATGTTAAAATAATCCTTTAATTTTGTAAAAAGAAAGAAAAACAGAAAATATCTAATTTTGATTTTATCACCACTGGACATAGTCAGTGATCAAATCTTCATATTTGTAATATATGATTTGATTTTTTTCATTCTCATCTTGACAAAGTACCATTTTAATTGATATAGTGGTTAAGTATATGATTTTCAGAATTTTGAAATGTAATTGGTTGCTTAAGTGAAGATCTGAAGAGCTTTCCTCAAATTTTATAGAAAATTCTTTTAAATAACTAGCTCCATTCTAATCACTAAAACTTACTGAGTTTTATCCCTTCTTGTCCTTCAGTGTTTCTGGGGATTTACAAGAAATCACTGTAGTGCCAATGCAATATTCATAGTGCCAATAGTCACTATAAATATACTGGCATAGTGCTCAATTGCAAAATATAAGACTCTCCATATAGAAGACAGAAGCAAAACATTTATTCAGACAACAGAAAACTGAATCCCCAAACCAGCAATCTGATTCCATCATGGTAGCAAAGAAGTTAGTAAGCCATAATGTAGCAGAGACCCATAGCATTCTTTAACCTTCCCACAAACCAACACAAGCCTAGCTGTCACAGCAGGTGGCAAACACCAACATTACTCACAAGTCTAACTGTCTCCCTCAGATGCATCCTCTCTTCCCACTGTCTAGCTGCTCTGACTCCCAGCTTCCTGTGGGCTCTGCTCCACCGTTCAGCAATCTCCTTCCACCACAGTCTCCATGTGATTATATTCAGCCTATTGGGGGCAGGGTATATTTTCAAAGCAGGGCAGGTCTTTAAATTCCCTTAGGCTTATTAAGGGGCAGAGAAGGTCTTTAAATTACCACTACCAGTACAATGACATATAAATTTTTGAGCTAAAGTTCTAATGATATTGCTTAAATCATCAAATGAAATCAAACATAGATAAGAAACAGAAATCCTCTAGTCTACCTTCTCCATTTCTCAAATGAGGAAAAAAATGAGAAGAGCTTAAAATTGTTTATTGGACAAAAAAAGGTATTGACTTATCATGTTTGTGTCTCTGGTAAGTGTACGTGCCATGTATAGTTATTTTTAATGATTAGTCTATAAAACAGTTAAATATTTTTAAAAGATGTATTTGAAATGAGAAAAATGAAAATGGAATAGTTTTCATATATCCTGGTTAGAACAATAAAATAACTGAGATGATTTAACTATCAGTAGAATCTATTTTTTATAAAATTCTGTGAAACATTTCTGAATGGTTTCAAGTACCTCCCAAAAGAAGTGGCATAGCATATTACACCAACTATAACTCAAGTTGAGTAAGTGATACTTTGTCACAGAGCAGTGAAATTTAGAGAATAAAACATTTCAAAAAATTTTAATAATGTACTTTTTAATAGTGTAATTTTAAAATTTCTCACATTTATATATTGTAGCATATGTAGTTCACTTCAATAGTCTAGACACAATTGATTGCAGGCCCATATGTATGAAGCATACATTTCACTTCAGGAATTTTTATAACAAATAGTAAATATATGGTAATACGATGAGGGTAAATATGAATGACTAGAAATAAAAAAAAAGGTGGAAAAGTATATATTGTGGTCAAGAGAAATACCTTATAGAAACACATAAATACAGGAAATATAATTCTGAGTCTAGGAAATAATTGGTTGGTGAATTAGGTTGGGATAAAAAATGTTTAAAGAAAAATAATCTGCAATAAGTGTGTGAAGATAGGTTGAAGCCCATACTACAGAGGACTTTAAATACCAGTTTTAGAAGTGGGTATTCAGAGACTTAAGGGAAACTCTGAATTATTATGAGTAGGGAATAAAATTATCAGAACTGTCCCTTGATATTTTGGCAATTGTGAGGAAGACAGATTGGAATGGGTAGAGACTAGATGTAGAAGTGGCTGTTTAAAGGTCTTTACTTTTCTTTGTCCCCCTCACCAATTTAACCTCTTCAAGGCTGACAAAATAATTATAGTAAGCTATGTCACCACCCTAATTCAAGCCTATTGTAAAAGTCCAGATAAGGTACAATGAAGACTTGAAAAAGGATAGTAGTCATATAAATAGTGAAAAGGGGATAGATTCTTCAGATATTATAGTGGCAGAAATTAGAAGACAACAATTGATTAAATATGGGAAGTGAAAAAGGGAAATAAAAAATAATGATTAGTTTATAATTCTGTGTGACTGGTAGGATGGCCATACCTATAAAATAAATAGGGGAGTCTGTAGAAGGGAATAATTAGTGAGAAAGCAATCAACAAGAATATCTTTTTTGAGGAGGAAGGCAGGACAAATGGAGTTAAGTGACTTGTCCAAGGTCACACATCTAGTAAGTGTTAAGTGAGGCTAGATTTGAACTCAGGTCCTCCTGACTCCAGGGCCAGTACCCCACTTAGCTGCCCCAAGAATATCTTTTTTTTTTTTTTAAATTTATTTACTATTTGTTTACAACATTCAGTTTCATGAGCTTTTGTGTTCCAAATTTTCTCCCCTCCCTCCCACCCCGCCATGGTGGCATGGAATGAGATATAGGTTGCTACATATACTTTCACATTAAAGATCAATCAAGTTGTATAACAGTAATCCAATATTCACAATGCCCACAGTGGTTATGAATAAGCTCCTCAGCCTGGTTATCAGAAGCTTTCAGCAGAAGTTCCCAGAAGAAAAGTCCCAGCAGAAGCTTCATTTTCAAAATCAAAATCACTTTCTTCAGCCTTCATGGGGCTTGCTCCAGAAAGTTCTGACACCATGTTATGGGAATGGGAATCTGAAGATCTTCCCTGCTCCTAGGCCCTTTGATAGGCTTAGGTGACTCTGATAACCTTCCTTGATTTGAAAATATACGCTGCTCCCAGTAGGCTGAATGTGGTCACATGGAGCCTGTGGAGGGAGGCTTGTTTTTCAGGAATGCCCACACCTTGTTGCTTTGTGATTAGGCAGTGGGTCAAGAGGACCTAGGAGAAGGCTATATATACCCTGATGTGAGGCTTTGCTTTGGGGCACACTTTGAGAAGTGTTGTGTGATTTGACCAGATGAGACTCTGGGTAGCCGTTAAGCCACCTGAGCTGCAAAACCCCAGATGTTGGTGCTTCCCTCTCTGGTTACTGACTAGGTATGGATGTAATTGTCAGACAGCTGGAAGCCTGTCTGCTGATTTGTTTCTCTGTCTGCTTGTAACTTCTGCTTGTAACTTGTTTATATTCTCTGAAGATCAGGGTGCTGACCTTTTTCCCTTGAACTAGGTAAATGACATATGTTTGATTAAAGTAAGATTGTTAATTCATTTTGATTTGCTTTCCTTTAGAAAAGGAGATCTAGGTACCTGTGGCAGCCATCCTGGGTATGCTAGGGTGCTTGGTGCTACACACCACAAGTTCTGTTCTCAAAATCTCTCCCTCTCTAGCCTGGGCCTCTCCTTGTATATGGTTATTAGCTCCTCCCTGTTCCATCTCTTCCTGTTATATCAGCAACAGGGGTTCATACCTTCTGTTTCTTGACAGAGGCTTGATATAATTAACTTGAAACTAAGTGCTAAGTACCTGTTGACTTGCATGGGACTGGAAGATCTTCAAATCCCATTAAAATTACAAATTTTAAAGAATTATTATTATTATTATTATTATTATTATTATTTTGCTTTTTGGAGGGGGGAAGGCAGGGCAATTGGGATTAAGTGACTTGCCCAAGATCATCACGTGGTTAGTAAGTGTCTAAGATTGGATTTGAACTCAGGTCCTCCTGACTCCAGTGCCAGTGCTCTATTCACTGCACCACCTACCTGCCCCTAAAGAAGAATTCTAACCAGTGGAATTAATAACAAGGAAGAAGAAACAAAACAAAAAAGAGACAGCAAGTACTTAGATTCGATATGCACTCAAACTCCATAATTCTTTCTCTGGATGTGGATAGTCTTTTCCATCATGAGTCCATTGGTGTTGTCTTATAACCTTGCATTGCTGGGGGGAGCCCAGTCTATTAAAATCAGTCCTCACAGATAAGATGTGTCTATAATTGTGTAAAATGTTCACCTGGTTCTGCTCCCCTCATTCAGCATCAGTTTATAAAAGTCTCTCCAGGTTATCAACAAGAATATCTTAAACACTTTGGGGCATGCTGTGTTTGAGATGCCAATGAGACATCCAAGCTGAAATATCCATTAGGCAGTAGGGAATGGAGGAATATAGTTCAGGAGTGCTATTAGGCTTTCTCATCCCATTTGACTCTTAACTATGTGCCTCTGTAAATTCTCTGCAGGGCTTCTCTCCCTGCCACCCCCTGTGAAACGCTGGGGGATCTTTCTCAAAATAATTTCATGAATATCAGTAACAGTATATTTCTTATCCATTGCCTTGTCAGATAAAATCCCCATTGAAAACACCCTTTGCGTTCACCTCAGGCCCAAAGTCTCCCATAGCAATGACTGTTCTAATACCATCTCCCCTTTTTCTGTTTCTCTCACAGCTCATGATCTTAATTTGTTGTTGTTTAGTAATTTTTCAGTTGTATCCTACTGTTTATGACCACATTTGGTGTTTTCTTGGCAAAGATACTGAAGTGATTTTCCATTCCCTTCTTCAGTTCATTTTATAGACGGAGCCTAGTTAAGTGACTTGTCTAAGGTCACACAGCTAGGAAGTATCTGAGGCCAAATCTGGATTCAGGAAGATTAGTCTTCCTAAATCCAGGCCCCGTGTCCTATCTATTCCTCCACCTAGTTGTCCCTATGCTCTTAATACTGCCTCAAAACTGAAATATGTGTGTGGGACTAGTGGAGGTGGGGGTGGTGAGGGAACAAATAAGTGCAGGTCTATTTGATCTAAACTAAATTTAGTAAGATCCCCCTCCTAACAAAGACTGCTCACCAGAAATCTCATCATACTGTTTAAACTCATTCTTGGAAACTCAGCATCTTCCAAATACCTCACCTTCCTCTCCCCTCTGACTGATAGGGCTGGAAGATGGAGCGCTGAACTCCACCTAAAACTTTCCTTTATGGAAGGCAGAATGTGGGCTCAACTCTCCATCTTCAGTTTCGCTTGGTCTGAACTCCATGAAACAAGATGGCCCATACCAGATACCTGGTATGCCCTCATGTCCACCCTCTCACTTCTAGCTTGTTTTTATATGTTGTCTTACTCATTAGATTATAAAATGCTTGAGGACAGTTTCTTTATATTTCTTATTTGAATTCCCAGTATTTAGCACAGTAGCTGGTAAATAATTGATGCTTAATAAATGTTTATTGAAATGAAGCATTTATTAAGCACCTACTACATGCCAGGCACTGTGCAAAGCACTTTAGAAATATTGTCTCATTTGATTTATATATATTTTATACACACATATATTTTCACGAGAATACATTGTTATATATATGAGTGTTCGTATGTATGTTTATATACATATACACACATTTTACATACATGTATCTTCTTATGTGTCCAGATGATTATTAAAGTTATTTTTGTGGTATCTTTTGAGTACTATTATATTATTTTAACGTATATGTCTTACACTAGCAACACATATGAGAAATGAGGTAACAATGATGTCTCAAGAACTGGATAAAGTCCTTAGTCCTCTTTGACTCTGTGGTGCAAAAAAATCAGTGTTAATATAGGATGTTATTGCCCAAGGTCACATGGCTAGTAAGTGTTAAGTGTCCAAGGTTGGATCTGAACTCAGGTCCTCCTGACTCCAAGGCCAGTGTTCTATTCACTTCGACACCTAGCTGCCTCAATTAAATCTTATAGAAAAAGATTAATCTTTGGAGGTTCTATTCAGTTCATTTTATCAACACTGTTAAAAAACACACAATGTGTATAATTCCAGATTTTGAGTGATGAGACATGGTTTTAAGACAAAATTTCTTAGAGTGTAGCAATATTCTCTTATATTCATGTACAATTTGTTTACCTATTATGCAATCAGAGGCATCTAGTTTGTTGTCAGTTCTTTGCTAACACAAAAATTGCTGCAGTAAATATGCTGTTTTATACGAGACTGTGTTTATTGTCAATGAACTTTTTGGTAAAATGCTTAGTACTAGAATCCCTGAGTCTAAGAGTCAGACATTTTAAAGTATAGTCACTTTATTTGCAGATTGCTTTCCAAAATGGTTATACTAATTCACAATTTCAGTCCAGCAATCCTTATTTTTTGTAATTCCTCTAGCATTCACCATTTCTGTCTTTTGTCATTTTTGTCAGTTTGCTGGGTATGAAGTGAAAACTCAAGAGTTGTTTTGATTTGCATATCTCTTAGAGCAATCTTGTATATGAGTGTTAATAGTTTGAAATTATTTTTCTGAGAATGCCTCATTTATGTCCTTTGGTCAGTTATCTTTTGGAAATGGCTTATATTCTTATATATTTCTATTAGTTGTCTATATATTTTGGATGCCAAACCTTTATCAGAGAAGTTTGATGCAAATATTTCCCTCTATTTGACTTCTTCCTTTGTTATTTTAGATGCATTAATTTTGTTTTAGTTAATCAGAATTTTTTATTTTATCTTTTGTAATTACCTCTGTCCCTTACTCATCTAGGAATACATCTCCTACCAAACCATGTATTCTTTTTTTCAAAAGTGTTCACCTCAGTTGCCAGAGCAAAATTGAGTTGTTAATAATGTGATTATTATGTCTGAATGGGTTCGTAATAGTTTCTTGAGTGAGATCTACTTGCTATCCATTGTTGAACTAGATTATGTAGCCTTTGATGCATGAATGCTCTTGTAAATAAATTATAAGCTGAATAAATGATAATGATTCCTATCCTATATTTCTGTCTCATCCTTTGCTCTGACCTACTTCTTTTTACCATTTCTGAACTGCAACCACTTTTATTTTTTTTCTCTTCTCAAAATAGGAAGTATTTTAAACTCTAACCACATATTATCTGTTTCTTTATTTAACAGCATCGTCTATATAAAATCAATTTTCTTCTGGTATTTTCCCCAGTATGCAGTTGAAAGCTACTAAGTAGCTTTCCTATTTAATTGTGCTAACTTATATCCAACATTATCCATAGAATAAAGGTGCTTGTCTTTCACACAACTGTATGAGAACAGATGTAAACTTAATTCTTTTAGCAATTCCTACTTATAACCAAGATAGCAGAATCATATAATTTAAAGTTTATATGGGCCAAAGAGATCATCAAATCCAGATACCTTATTTTGTAGATAAAGAAATCTTCCCTTAATGGCCTCAGACACTTAACACATACAAACAAAAACCTAGCCGCGTAACCTTGGGCAAGTTACTTAACCCCAATTGCCCTCCAAAAAGCAAAAAAAAAAAAAAAAAAAAGAAAAGAAAAGAAAAGAAATCTACCCTTTAACCTATTGTTTGGATAATTCATTTAAAAGGTCATTTTTTTTTAAAGCAATTGGGGTTAAGTAACTTGCTCAAGGTTACATGGCTAGTCATTATTTATGTGTGGGTGCTCATTTTCTGAGGCCGGTTTCGATCTCGGGTCATCCCATCTCTTACTCACTGCTCCACCTAGCCGCCCTGTAAAAGGTCATTTTTTATGAACAAGATTTCATACTCAATATTTTTGTTATGAATAGGAGAAAATATACAATTGTCTTTTAATTGAAGTGCAGATATACTAGCTTACTATAAAACACTCTAAATCTCTGATTATCAGTTACATTGTAGTGGTCTCTGGGATTCATGTCATGGAATAAGCACTTGATTTACAGTTGGAGATATATGTTCAAATTCCACAATTGACATTACCTTGATGGTTGACTTTGATCAAGTCACTCCACAGGGTATCAGAGTTGGAAAAGATCTCATAGACCAACTAACTTAATTCATAATGTTACAAGAATCTCCTTCACAGTATCCCTAACCAGTAGCCATCCACTGTTTATTTTAAGCCCATTAGTAAAGGGGGGATCTCAAGGTAGCCCATTCAAATTTTTAATAGTTATAATTTTTTTTTCCTTTTTCCAGTTTATTGTATTGACTCTTCCTGTTCTGTCTTTTGATGCTAAGCAGAAGAAAAAAAAAGTCTGTCTTCCTCCTGATTATAGCCTTCTAAATACTTAAATTTTTTTATCATGACATCCTTATCTTCTTTAAGCTAAAAACCCCCAGTTCTTTCTCAAAACATCTTATTAATTCACCTTTCAGAAAACCATATATGACCTAACCAGAACACAGATCAGTGGGACCATCACTTCTCTCACTCTGGAAACTAGCCAACTCACAAAACTCACAGACCATTCAACTTTCCACCTAAATCTTTTAATTTGTTTTGTTTTCAGATAAACTGATCCCTAAACTTATTCCCCACCTCCTACCATATTTACTAGTAAAATTTATTTTGCATCTCAAAATAAGAAAATGAATTTATATCATAACATTTCATAAGCATTTTGATAATATTTTATATTGGTGGCTTTTTCTAGGGACTAACATAAAAATTTCCTTAAATATTTGAAAAATGAAGCATTTATTAGGGAAATACTGTCAAATTTTTTTTATGTTAGTCCCTTTTAAGTTTATTAAAATAAAAGTAAAAATATTCCTCTACTGATAAGTGGTCAAAGTATATAAATAGGTGGTTTTCAGAGGAAAAAATTAAAGCTTTCCATAGTCATATGGGGAAAAAATGTTCTAAATCATTATCAGAGAAATACAAATTAAAGCAGTTCTGAGGTTCCACTCCATGCCTATCAGATTGGCTAAAATGAGAGAAAATGAAAAGGACAAATGCTGGAGATGTGGGAAAAAATGGGATACTAAAAAGTGGTGGAGTTCTGAAGAGAGAGCATTCTGGAGAACAATTTGGAACTATAACCAAAAGGCTATAAAACCATTTATATCCTTTGACCCAGAAATATTGCTACTGGCTCTGTATCCTAAAGAGATCAAAGAAAAAACATAAAAGTCTTATATTTACAAAAAATACTTATAACTGCTCTTCCTGTGGTGGCAAAGAATTGGAAATTGAGGAGAAATCTATCAATTGGGGAATGGTTGAACAATTGTGGTGTCTGGTTGTGATGGAATACTATTTTACTCTAAGAAATGATGAGCAGGCTAGTTAAAAAAAAGTCTATAAAGATTGTATTTAGATAGATATAGATATATAGTGTATGTGAATTGACAGAGTGAAGTGAGCAAAACCAAGAGATGATTGTACAGAGTAACAGCAATATTATAATAATCATCAACTGTGAAAGAATTAGCCACTCTAATCAATAAAATGATTGAAGACAATTCCAAATGACTCATGGTGAGAAAATCATACCCACCTCCAGAGAGAGATGTGATGAACTTTTAAATGTAGATTGAAATATAATTTCTTGATTTTGTTTTTCTTGTTTGTTTTACATCATTGCTAATAATGGATATCATATTGCTTATCTTTTCAGTGGTTGGGAGTAGGGCTGGAAGGGTGGAGAGGTTTTGGAATTAAAAATTTTAAAAATAAATGGTAAAAAATGAGTAATATTGTACTTGAAAATAAATAAAATTTTCATTTTTTTAAAGTGAAGGTCATTTCCCCACCTCTTGTTCCTTTGCAGAGCAGGGGGACAGTTCTTGGAATGTTGTATTATGATTTTTTAGTGTATAAAGCAGTTTTGCCGAATTTTTTCTTTTTTTTTCTCTTTTTTTTTAACAAATGCTTTATTAACTTCTGTTTTACATCATTCATTTCCGCCAGATTTTGAGTTGCAATCATTTTCCCCCCATTATTTCCCTACCCAACCTCCCAGAAAAGTAGTCCCACAAGATATTGCTTCCACCAATCTGCTCTCTCCCATACCTTCTCCCATACCCCCATCTACTTTTTCATTAGAGGAAGGTGAGTCTTTGTGTCCCAATGCCTGCACATCTTATCTCACTATTACAAGCAAAAGAGTATTAATAATAGTATTTATATATATTTGAAACATTTAATGTTACAACCTCGAATTTCAGATCCATTTCCTTCCTCCCTTGTCACCCATTCCCTCTTGGGAGATAAGTAATTCAGTATATGTTGTACATGTCTAGCTATGCAAAACATTATCATAGTAGATATATTGTACAAGGCTGCTTATAATTCCCTCCCACTCGTCCCATCCCCACCTGGTCCATTCCCTACATGATCCTGTCCCTCTTCTATAGTGTGTACTTCCAACCTCCCCTCACCCCAAGGATGCCCTCCCATCCGTCATCCCTCCTCTCATTCCCCTTCCCCCTATCCTGCTGCAGGTTGAGATATCCCATTTAGTATGTATGTCATTTTCTCCCTGAACCAAATTCAATGTGAATGTGGTTTTGCCTTTTTTAGCCTTCCTTATTGTTTTTTCCATGTAGGAATGTGAATAGGTTAACTTTGATAAGTTCCTTTTGATTTCTTTTCCCTGATTACCTTCTCAGGTATCTCTTCCTTCTTGTGTCTGGATGTCAAATTTTCTATTCAATTCTGGTTTTTTCCTCAAGAATGCTTGAAAGTCCTCTATTCTACTGAATGACCATATTTTCCCCTGAAACAAAATACTCAGTTTTGCTGGGTAGGTGACCCTTGGGTTCATTCCCAGTTCTTTTGCCCTCTGGAATATCATATTCCATGCCCTTCAGTCCCTCAGTGTAGAAGCTGCCAGGTCCTGGGCTATTCTGATTGTGTTTCCACAATATTGAAATTGTTTCTTCCTGGCTGCTTGTAGTATTTTCTCCTTGATCTGGGGGTTCTGGAACCTGGCTATAATATTCCTGGGAGTTTTCTTTTTGGGATCTTTTTCAGGAGGTGATCCGTGGATTCTTTCAACCTCTATTTTGCCCTCTGGATCTAAAACATCAGGGCAGTTTTCCTTGAGAATTTCTTGAAGGGTGATTTCTAGGTTCTTTCCTTGATCATGGGTTTCAGGTAGTCCAATAATTTTTAAATTGTCTCTCCTGGATCTATTTTCCAGGTCAGTGATTTTTCCCATGAGATATTTCACATTGCCTTCTAATCTTTCATTTGTTTGGATCTGCTTAACAGCATCTTGATTTCTCATCAAGTCATTAGCTTCCATTTGCTCCAGTCTAACTCTGAAGGAATGAATCTCCTCAGTGAACTTTTGAGATTCTTTTTCCATCTGGCAAATTCGACTTTTAAGGCATTCTTCTCCTCATTGCCCTTTTGGGCCTCCTTTGCCATTTGAGCTAGTCTATTTTTTAAGGTGTTGTTTTCCTCAGTCAGGCTGTTGACCTTCATTTCATACTTTTCCTGCATCCTTCTCATTTCTCTTCCCAATTTTTCCTCCACTTCTCTTATTTGATTTTTAAAGTCCTTCTTAAGGTCCTCTATGGCCTGCAACCTGCTCATGTGTTCCCCTGGGGCTTTTGGAGCAGGACTTCTGACCTCACAGTCCTTTTCCTGCTCTATGCCCCCAAAATAGGAGTCTAGGGTTGCATTTTTCTCTTTCCTTTGCCTTGGCATGTTGCCACTAACTTGACTTTTGGGCTTGTTGCCACACTATGGCTTTAAGGCCAGCTAGAGGAATTTTCGTCCCGAACATGTGGGGGGCAACTTACGTTTCTGGCAAGCTGTAAACCCACCCACGACTTCCACCCTAGATCACAATCCAGATCCAGGGAGGTTAAAGCAAGAGCGATTACCCCCCAAGACTGATCGCTGGATCTCCCTACAAATTTGCAGGCTGGGAGCGGGAGCTGCCTCTGAAAACTACAAAATGGCGTTTGTCCTCAGCGGCTTCTAGCCCCCAGGGGAGGGAGCCGACGCATTCCCTAATACCAGTCCCAAAGTCCATAGGACACTAACCTCTTACTTTGTCCTAGGCAAGTCTATGTTGATAATTTTGGGGTCGCCACAGCTGCTGGTGTTCTGGGGTTCCTCGAGCCGGCTGCTGGCCCTGCCGCCCTGGGGCTAAAACCTCGGCTCACGCGGACCTGGGCTCAGCTCGGCTCAGCTCGGCTCCTGCTCTCTGCGCGCTGCACGCTGCCAGGTCCCAGACCACTGCGCTGGTCCTTCCTGCAGGGCTGCTGGGCTGTCCTCAGCAGGAGTTTAGCTTCTCTGTGTCGTTCTGTGGGTTCTGGGGCTCCAGAAGTTGTTCAGAGTCCCCTTTTACATCGTTTGGGGGGAATCTGGGGGCAGAGTGGCTTGGATGAGCTGTTTCTACTCCGCCATCTTGCGAAGTCTAATCTTAACCACAGTTTAAGAATGCTTGGCTTAAAATGATGATGTGAATTTCATCTTTTATTTCCACCTTCTTAGACATCCTGGTCAAATTTGTAGTAGGGTGAGTAGGTCAAAAGATACTATCAATAATGATTTGCTTATGAGAAGTAATGTAAAATACACCAAAAGTACCCATATGACCAAAAAAAGAGGTGTATGAGAGTGGACAATAGCAGACAGAGAACCTCCATGTTGCACAAATCATACATGTGTGTTTGTATGTGTGTATACTAAACAAAACATACAAAGAAATGTCTTCAGTGCACTGTGTAGATATGGAAATGTTCTAGAGTAACATAAACAAGAATTGCACAGAGTAAAAATGGATGAAACAATTCACAAAGACCATTTATTAAATTTATTAGTAGGTCAGGAATTATATCGGCAAAGAGAATATACATGCCACTGGCATTATGGTCAGTTGTCAACTAACATTTATTAAACGTCTATTTTTTTCAGACAATTCGCTATTGCTGGGGGTGGAAAGAAACGGGGAAAAACAGTCCCTATTCTTAAGAAGCTTACAGTATAATATTAGAGGAGACAACATGTAAACAATTATGTAAAATGAATATATAAAAGATAAATTTGGGATAGTGCCAGAAAGACACGCGGACCTGGGCTCAGCTCGGCTCCTGTGCTCTGCTCTCTGCACACTCCGGGCTACCAGAGTGCCGCGCTGGTCCTTCCTGCAGGGCTGCTGGGCTGTCCTCAGCGGGAGGTTAGCTTCTCTGTGTCGTTCTGTGGGTGCTGGGGCTCCAGAAGTTGTTCAGAGTCCTCTTTTACATAGTTTGGGGGGAATCTGGGGGCAGTGTGGCTTGGAAGAGCTGTTTCTACTCCGCCATCTTGGCTCCGCCCCTCCTGAATTTTTTTCTTACCATTTTTTCTTTCTTTTTTAAAGAATGATCCTCTGGGAGGAGAAGGGTGGCGGAAGGTTAATGAGACAATGTAAAAACAAAAGATAGCAATAAAAATCTATTTTCTTGAAAAATATTATGAAATATAAGAACTATATGAAAGAATGCTATAAATCACTAATAAAAAGAAAGCAAATCAAAACAGGGCAGCTAGATGGTTCAGGAGGAACAGAGTTAAAATTTGGCCTCAGACACTTGGGTAATAGCTGGATGACCGTGGGCAAGTCAGTTATCCCTGCTTTCCTAAGTTGTGTATAAAATGCCCTGGAGAAGGAAATGGGAAACCACTCCAGTATATTTGTCAAGAAAATCCCAAATAGGCTCACAAAGATTTGTACATAACTGACTAAATAACAAGAAATCACAAAACCCTGAAGTTTCATTTCACAAGAGGAAATTTTTAAAGATGATAAAAGATGGGAATAGTCAAAGTTAGAGGGATTGTGGGAAGATAAGCAAACTATACATTCATGGTGGTTCTGTGAATCAGTCTAATTATTTTAGAAAATATTTTGAAATTCTGAAAATGAAGTGACTAAAATATCCATTCCTCTTCACCCAGATATTTTGTTACTAGGTTTATACCACAAGGAGGCCATTGCTAAGAAGAAAGGCCCCATATAAATAATGATAATATATTAGCAGAAACAAGATGCCCATTGACTGGGAAATGACTAAAAATGTTATAATGGCTAAATTTAATGGAATTAAGAAATAATGAATGATGAATACAGAGAATTATAAGAAGTTCTAAATGAACTGATGAAGATTGTGAAGTAAGCAGATCCAAGAAAACAACATATACACTGGCTACAATAATGTAATATGGAATATTATAATGTACAATAATGTAAATGGAATCAACAACTGCAAATTTAATTCAATTCAATAAATATTAGACACCTACTATGTGCCAGGCATTGTTTTAAGTGCTATGGGTATAAATAAGAAAAAAAATGATAAACAATCCCTGCACTCAAGGAGCTTACAATGTTATGAGGAAAGCTAACACACAAAAGGAACCTGAAGAGGTTTCTTCCATTAAAAAAAAATAAACTTGCAAAATTACAAAGAATAAGCATGACTCCAAATAAGAGGTATGAGGAAGCACCCATAACACTCTTTTACAGAGATAGAGAATCTACAAATATGCTAAATTGAACATACTTTCAGACTTTTCAAGGTATTGATCAGTTTCGCTATTTTTTTTTCTCTTTTCCATTTTACAAAAAAAAAAATTGTTATATGGAATGGTTCTGGGAAAAAAGAGCAGAAAGGATATTGGGAAACTTTTGGTGATTAAAAAAACAAAAGAAAACAATAAAGTTTTATTTAAATATTTTCCCCCTTTTGGAGGGGGAAATACAGGGCAATTAGGGTTAAGTGACTTGTCCAAGGCCATTCAGCTAGTAAGCCTTAAGTGTCTGAGGCCAGATTTGAAGGTTTTATTTAATTTAAAAAAAAATCAAACAGGTTCTTCGAGGAATCCATCAAGGCAGGGTACTTCCCTGAAGAGAGTGAGCTCTGGCACTAGAGAAAAAGCCAAAATGGATAAAGAATTAAACCCTTGAGAGGGAATAGTTGTTTGTTTTTTTGCTCAGAGGGAGGTTTTTACTCTCTTCCCCAATCTCCACTGACCATAACTTCTTTCAGAAGAGCTACTCACTCAGTAGGCTACTTTGCACACACCCGTGAGCTAGCATTTAATAGAATGAAAGGGATAGAAGTGATAGATGTTACCTCTCTGAATTCTGTAAAAAGCCAGTCCAGGCTACTATGATTTTGGAGTTTTGTAGCTTTTTGGAGGGGGGAAGGGAGGGCAGTTGGGGTTAATAAGTGACTTGCCTAAGGTCATACAGCTAGTAAGTGTTAAGTGTCTAAGGCTGGATTTGACCTTAGGTCCTCCTGACTCCAGGGCTTATGATCTGGCCATCTAGCTTCCACCTTGGCTACTGTAATTTATTTTTTTTTTATTTTTTTAATATTTATTTATTTTTAGTTTTCAACATTCATTTCCACAAGATTCTGAGTTACAATTTTTTCTCCCCATCTTTCCCCTACCACCTACCCCAAAATAGTAAGCCTACTGAATACCCCTTTCCCCAATCTGTTCTCTCTTATGTCCTCCCCCATTACCCCCAAAACTTTCCAGTAGGGCAAAATAGATTTATATACCCCAGTGCCTTGTATGTTTTGTTTCCCATTTGCATATAAAAACATTTTTTTAACATTTGTTTTTAAAACTTTGAGTTCCAGATTTTTCCGCTTTAAACTTCCTCACCTGCCCCCCTGGGAAGATAAGAAATCAATATAGGTTGTACATGTGTAGTTACCCAAATAATTTCCATAGTAGTTATATTGTGAAAGACTAACTATATTTTCCTGCATCTTATTGCACCCTCCCACTTATTTGTTTTCTTTTTTAAATTAAATTTTATGTTTATTTTTAGTTTACCTCATTCATCTCCACAAGATTTTGAGTTAGAAATTTTCTCCCTTTCTTTCCCCTTGCCCACCACCCCAAAACAATAATCCTACTGTATACTCCCTCCCCCATTCTGGGAGGGCAAGATGGATCACCATACCCCAGTGCCTGTATATCTTATTTTCCAGTTGCATAATAATAATAATAATAATAATAATTTTATAAACATTTGATTTGAAAACTTTGAATTCCAGATTCTTTCTCTTCTTGCCTTATCACTGCCTTACCAGGAAGATAAGCAATTCAATACAGATTGTACATATGTAGTGATGCAAAACATGTCAATAGTGAATATATTGTGAAAGACTGACGATATTTCCCTCCATCCTTTCCCATCCCCCACTTGTTCTATTCTCTTTTCTGACCCTGTACCTTTTCAAAAGTGTGTGCTTCTAACTACCCTTCCCTGAAACCTGCCCTCTCCTCCATCATCCACTCTCTTATCCCCTTCCCCCCTAATCTCCTGTAGGGCAAGATTCCCAATTTAGTGTGTACATCATTCCTTCCCTAAGCCAAACTCAATGAGAGTTAGGTTGACTTACTCCCTTTTGCCTTCCTGTTCTTCCCCTCCATTGTAACAGTTATCCCTTGCTTCTTCTATATGAGATAATTTACCCCATTCTGTCTCTCCCCATCTTCTCTCATATTCTTCTCTCACTTCTCAATTTCACCTTTTAAATATCATCCCTTCCTATTTAATTGATCCTGTGTCCTCTGTCTATATATACCTATACACATGCAGACACACACACACACACACACACACACACACACACACATACACACACTCACATGTATTTATACGTGCATATACCCTCCTATATAAACATATATATGTATGTATATATGTATACACACATATATTTATATTCCCTTCAACTATCCTCATACTGAGAAAAGTTTCATAAGTTACAATTATCTTTTTTCCATGTAGGAGTGTAAATAGTTTAACTTTGATAAGTTCCTTATGATTTCTTTTCTCTGTTTACTTCTTTGTTTCCCAGTTGCATGTAAAAAAAACCCATTTTTTAACATTTGTTTTTAAAACTTCTCATGCTTCTCTTGCTTGTTGTATCTGAATGTCAGATTTTCCATTCAACTCTGGTTTTTTCATCAAGAATGCTTAAAAGTCCTCTATTTCATTGAATGAGCATATTTTCCCTTGAAACATCATACTCAGTTTTGCTGGGTAGATGATTCTTGTTTTTAATCCTAGCTCCTTTGATCCCTGGAATAAAATACCCCAAGCTCTTTGATCCCTTCATGTAGAAGCTGCCAGTTCCTGTGTTATCCTGATTGTGTTTCCATGATATTTGAATTGTTTCTTCTTGGCTGCTTGTAATATTTTCTCCATGATCTGGGGACTCTGGAACCTGGCTATAAAATCCTTAGGAGTTTTCTTTTGGGGATCTTTTTCAAGAGGTGATGAGTGAAATCTTTCAATTTCTATTTTGCCCTCTGGTTCTAGAATATTAGGGCAATTTTCCTTGAGAATTTCTTGAAGGATGATTTCTAGGCTCTTTTTTTGATCATGGCTTTCAGGTAGTCCAATGACCATGCTATTCAATCACCCCATTCCAACAGAGTCGCACACTGACCTTTTCCTTTGTCTTTGGAGTTTATGGGTTGAGATGTCTGGAGACTGCCACAGCTGTTGGTGATTCACTCTCCTGAATTCTGCTCTGGTTGCCGCTGGTCTGGGCTGCCCTGGGTCTGGAACCATGGCTTGTGGAATACTGTAATTGCCTCCTAGCGCACTGTGATAGACCTTTCCTGTTGGCTTGCTAGGCTGCCTTCATTGGGTATTTGCTTCTGTGTCTCTTTGTGTGTTCTGTACCTCTAAAGTTTATTTAGAGTCATTTTTTTACATGTATTAGAAGTGATTGGACCAAGAACTCACACCAAGTTTTTGCTTCTACTCCACCATCTTAGCTCCACCCCTGCTATTGTTATTTAAGATGAATAAAGGAATAGTGCCCCAAATCCTAAATGAGTGATATCCCTAGTATAGAAACTCTGCACCAGGGTGGGGAGTGGGAGATCACTTAGTGAGAAGATCACTAAGAAGAAGAGTAAACAAGGGGCCATATAAAACCAGATAGAAATATCTTGCTGAGAGTCCCTTAAGTGTTTGATTTTGGATTCCAATTGAAAATCTAATCTAGTAAACACTTATTAAGTGCCTACTATGTTACAGGCATAGTGCTAAGCACTGGGAATACAATGAATAAAAAGATAGTTCCTGCCATTCAGTAGCTTACCAGGGGTACCAAGAATGGGGCATCTTGCTCCATTGATTTGAAATGAGGTAGGGCAGCAGATGCCAATTTGGGTGAGATTAAACTCAGATTATCACTTTCTCCAATTGTTGTAAAAGGTGACTCTGAACAAACTGTGGAGCTACAGAACCCACAAAATGACACAGAGAAGCTAACCTCCCACTGAGGACAGCCCAGCAGGCCAGCAAAGTGGCCAGTGGCCAGTGAAGTGCTCTGGGACCCTAGCCCTCTGCAAGCCAGAGGTTTTAGCTTCAGGGCAGCCACAACCAACTTCCGGCTGGAGGGACTTCAAATCACCAGCAGATGTGGCGGTTTGCAGAATTATCAACCCACAGATGCTAAGGACAAAGTGAGAGGTCACTGCAGTGTGGACTTTGGGACCTGGCAATTCTGGAGTGTGGTCTGCCTTTTCTCCTGGGGCAAGAAGTGGCTAAGGCGCAGCAGCGGTGCATCTTCTGCCACGTGGCTGCTCCAGAGCTCCTGGCCTGCAGATTGTGGGGGTACCAAGAGACCAGTCTGAGGGGTAATTGCTCTTGCTTTAACCTGCTTGGATCTGGATTGCAGTCTATCGGGGAGGTCCTGGAGTGCATGACCAGTTTGCCAAAGCATGGGGAGGCTTCAGAGAAGGCACCCAACTAGTAGCTCTAGCAGCTGAGAAAACCCCAGCGACTGGGACAAGCTCTCCCCTTTCGTAGCAGAGTTCTACTGTGGCAAAAAGTTCAAAAGTCAAGTAATTGAGTGGCAAAACAAGCAAACAAGGGAAGCAAGGCAAGCAAAGTAATCTAACTTTGGACTACTTTTTTGGAGACAAAAAGGATTGGGGCATGGAATAGGAGGACAGTGAAGTCAGAACTCCTGCTCCAGAAGCTTCAAAGAAAAGAATAAGCTTCTTACAGACCATAGAGGAGCTTAAGAAAGATTTTGAAAACCAAATAAGAGAAGTGGAGGAAAAATTGGAAAGAGAAATGAGAATGATGCAAGAAAATTATAAAATGAGAATCAACAACCTGACTGAAGAAATTAACACCTTAAAAAATACACTAACTCAAATTGGCTCAAAAAGCCAATGAGGAGAAGAATGTCTTAAAAAGCCAAATTTGACAGATGGAAAAAGAATTACAAAAGCTCACTAAAGAGAATCATCCTTCAGAATTAGATTGCAGCAAATGGAAGCTAGTGACTTTATGAGAAATCCAGATACTATTAAACAGATCCAAATAAATGAAAAAAAAAAAATAGAAGGCAGTGTGAAGTATCTCATTGAAAAAATTAATGACCTGGAAAATAGAATCAGGAGAGATAACTTAAAAATTATTGGACTACCTAAAAGCCATGATCAAAAAAAAAAAAAAAAAAACCTAGCAATCATCTTCCAAGCAATTCTCAAGGAAAATTGCCTTGATGTTTTATAACCAGAGGGCAAAATAGAGGTTGAAAGAATCCACCTATCACCTCCTGAAAAAGATCCCAAAAAGGAAACTCCTAACAGCATTCCTGATGAAAAAACCAGAGTTGAATAGAAATTTTTGACATTCAAATATAAGAAGCAAGAGAATCATGAGAAGGTAAATGGGGATAAGAAATCATAAGGAACTTATCAAAGTTGAACTACTTACATTCATACATGGAAAAATGATAATTGTAACTTACGAGATATTGTTCAGTATGAGAATAGTTGAAGGGAATAGAAATGTATACATATATATGTATTCATACATATATATGTCTATATTGTAGGGTATGTGGGTGTATGAATACATATGTGAGTATGTGTATATATGTGTACAGGTGTATATGGAGAGGCATCAGGACTTGTTGAATAGGAAGGGATGATATTTAAAAGGTGAAATGAAGAGGTGAAAGAGCAATATAATGAAAGGAGAGGGGGAGAGATAGAATGGGGTAAATTATCTCATATAGAAGAAGCAGGGAAAACTGTTACAACGGAAGGGAAGAACAGGAAGGTAAAAAGGAATGAGTCAACATTATTCTCAATGAATTTGGCTTAGGGAGGGAATGACATACACACTGAATAGGTTGTCTTACCCTACAGGAGAGTAGGGGGGATGGGGATGAGGGAGATTATGGAAGGGAGAGCAGGCTGGGGCAGAGGGATGTTGGAAGCACCCACTTTTGAAAAGGGACAGGATCAAAGCAGAGAATTGAATAAGTGGGGGGGGTGGGATAGGATGGAGGGAAATATAGTCAGTCTTTAACAATATATCCATTTTGGAAATGTTTTGCATAGCTACACATGTACAACCTATATTGAATTGCTTATTTCCCCAGTAAGGGTGGATGATGAGGGAGGTAGGGAAAGAATCTGGAATTTAAAGGTTTAAAATCAAATGTTTAAAAATATTATTATCATTATCATTATTTTACATGTAACTGGTTAATAAGATATACAGGCACTGGGGCATAGAGATCCACCATGTCCTACTGGCAAGTTGGAGTGGAATGGGGGAAGATATCAGAGAGAGCAGTTTGGGGGAGGGGATATTCAGTGGGATCAATGTTTTGGGATGCTGGGTAGGGGAAAAATAGGGAGAAAATTTGTAACTCAGTATCTTGTGAAAATGAGTGATGTAAACTGAAACATAAAAAAGTAAACTACAAAAATATTTTTAAAATAAATAAACTCAGATTATCCTCACTCCAATTCCAGGGCTATATCCACTTTTCCCAGATGAATTTACATATTATATAGACCACCAGTATCATAGTCTCAATTTGTTTTGCGTAATTGCAAAAAATGTTGGATGTGTAATTCAAAGAATTAGGCTAAATACCAGCTCCATGCTTTATTATTAAACTGAGAAAATAATTCTTTAATATTCTGGTCATTACATCTATAAATATACACACACATATACACACATACTTACATTTATATGTACACATAGATACACAAAACATATATTTTTTCCCAGGTGTAACTTGCAGCCATAAAACAAGGGTTGCATTTTCAAAAGTACTTTTTACATGAACATAATATATTATATTTTCAGCTGATACTGCAAAACTGGCTTTTTATGGACAAGAGTATAACTTACTGAGCACCCAAGCATATGTACAAATTATGCACAGATTCATTTTAAAGAATGAGCATAAAGAGGTGTCTTTGTTCTCCCAATTAATTGCTGATCTCTTCTATGTGTATTAATTTGCATTATGGAAATGATATCTAAGTGAGCAATCTTTTTATATATATATATTTCTATCAAAGTTCTTTCCTCTTTCTCTCTCTCTCTCTCTCTCTCTCTCTCTCTCTCTCTCTCACTCTCAAACACACACACATGCAACTGCACGCAGTTATTGATTATAGTTCAGCAACTTACAGCTCAGAAATGTTCTCATTTGAGAGAGTTAAGAATAAAAAAATAAATTTCCTGATTTTGTTTCTTTATAGTGAAGTAGAGGCACCCTCTGTATTATTTCAATTTCTACAAAACATGATGAAAACACATGAATTAATTGGGATTTGTATAGAGACTTGGCAGCAATTTTATTTTTACTGTACTGGGAGATAATTTGTTTCACATGTTGTCTTCTAGAGAAGTCACTTAGCTAAATTAAGTAAAAAATAAAATTGTATTCTTTTATTATTAATATATTATGTATTAAACGAATCATAATCCAGTAGAAATGCTGGGGTATGTAGCAGATGCAGTGAAATCTGCTTTCAGGGAAACATCACAGTTCAAGGAGATGAAATGTAATAGTAATCAGTGGAAAGTCCCATGATTAGGCTCAAAAATTAATCTAGATTGCATGCCGTCTTGGGGAGGAAGGAAAAGAAGGAGAGGGAGAAAATTCAAAACTTGTGGAAGTGAATGTTGAAAACTAAAAATAAATAAATTAACTGTTAAAAAAAGTTAATCTGTAAAGGAACATGGGTAGACATAAATAGCTTGTATGAAAAAAAATTGGGTATTTTAGTGTATTGCAAATTCATTTAATATGATGTGAGTTCTGTCCTGGTCAAATTACATCTGTTTTATGTTGTTTATTTCTAGTTATCCCAGTTTAGTAACAGTATTAGCAAGTTGAAATATATCCAGAAAGTGCTAAGCAGTATCAATGCAAAGAAATGGAGAAATTTAACCTCCATAATAGAAGACTTAAAAAGGACATAATGTATAAAGGGCTACCACATGGAAGAGAGAATAGACTTGTTTTGTATAACCTTGGAAGACACAATTGTTACTAATGTGTATTTATAAAGGAACAAATTTTAGGCCACTGTAAGGGAGAAATAACCTAATAATTTGAATTGCTAAAAAGTTTGCTATTAAAGATAAATATACATATATATATATACACATACAGCACACAGTGATGTAATATATTTCACAAATGTAATTAATATATTATCTAAGATGTGATAACATACATATATATGTGTGTGTACATACACATATATGTCCATATATTCATAGACATATACACATATATGTGAACGGGGTCTCCAAATCACTAATAATAAGAGAAATGCAAAGAAAAATAATGTTGGGTTTCATATCACACAAAGCAAATTGACAAAGGTGGGAAGAGTAAATGTTGAAAGTGTTGTGGGAAAATAGCATACTAGTGCAATATCGATGAAACTATGAATGAGTGTAACCGTTTTGGAAAGCAATTTGTATTTAAATGAAATAATCAAATGATTATACTTTAACCCAGAGATTCCCTTTACTAGATTTATACCCCAAAAGGATATTGGTAAGAAGAAAGTTTCCATACACGCAAAAATATTTATTTTTTTTTCTTAAAAGGTGCTCTAAATTATTTTTTTAAACAAATGCTTTATTAACTTCTGTTTTACATCATTCATTTCCGCCAGATTTTGAGTTACAATCATTTTCCCCCTGTTATTCCCCTACCCAACCTCCCACAATAGCAGTCCCACAAGATATCGCTTCCTCCAATCTGCTCTCTCCCATACCTTCTCCCATACCCCCATCGACGTTTCCATTAGAGGAAGGTGAATCTTTGTGTCACAATGCCTGCACATCTTGTCTCCCAATTATAAGCAAAAGAGTATTAATAATAGTATTTATGTATATTTGAAACATTTAATGTTAAGACCTCGAATTTCAGATCCATTTCCTTCCTCCCTTGTCACCCATTTCCTCTGGGGAGATAAGTAATTCAGTATATAATTCAGTACATGTCTAGCTCTGCAAAACATTATCATAGTAGATATATTGTAAAGGGCTGCTTATAATTCCCTCCCACTCATCCCACCCCCCACCTGGTCCATTCCCTACATGATCCTGTCCCTCTTCTATAGGGGGTACTTCCAACCTCCCCTCCCCCCAAGGATGCCCTCCCATTCATCATCCCTCCTCTCATCCCCCGTCCCCCTATCTGCTTCAGGTTGAGATATCCCATTTAGTATGTATGACATTCTCTCCCTGAACCAAATTCAATGAGAATGTGGTTTTGCCTTTTTTGCCTTCCTATTCTCCTCCTCCCTTGCAACCACTTCCCCTTGCTTCTTCTACATGAGATAGTTTACCCTACCCTGTCTCTCCCCCTCTCCTCTTGCCACTTTCCTCTCTCACCTCATAATTTCATCCCTTGAGTATTCTCCCTTCCCAACAAATTCAACTTATGCCCTCTATCCCTATATAGCTGTAACCATATACACACACATTCACATATGTATTCATATGACCACACACCCTTCTTCCATTATTTTCATAGTGAGAAAGATATCATTAGTCACAGTTATTACTTTTCCATATAGGAATGTAAATAGTTCAACTTTGATAAGTTCCTTTTGATTTCTTTTCCCTGATTACCTTCTCAGGCATCTCTTCCTTCTTGTGTCTGGATGTCAAATTTTCTATTCAATTCTGGTTTTTTCCTCAAGAATGCTTGAAAGTCCTCTATTCCACTGAATGACCATATTTTCCCCTGAAACAAAATACTCAGTTTTGCTGGGTAGGTGACCCTTGGGCTCATTCCCAGTTCTTTTGCCCTCTGGAATATCATATTCCATGCCCTTCGATCCCTCAGTGTAGAAGCTGCCAGGTCCTGGGCTATTCTGATTGTGTTTCCACAATATTGAAATTGTTTCTTCCTGGCTGCTTGTAGTATTTTCTCCTTGATCTGGGGATTCTGGAACCTGGCTATAATATTCCTGGGAGTTTTCTTTTTGAGGTCTTTTTCAGGAGGTGATCGGTGGATTCTTTCAACCTCTATTTTGCCCTCTGGATCTAAAACATCAGGGCAATTTTCCTTGAGAATTTCTTGAAGGGTGATTTCTAGGTTCTTTCTTTGATCATGGCTTTCAGGTAGTCCAATAATTTTTAAATTGTCTCTCCTGGATCTATTTTCCAGGTCCGTGGTTTTTCCCATGAGATATTTCACATTGCCTTCTAATCTTTCATTTGTTTGGATCTGCTTAACAGCATCTTGATTTCTCATCAAGTCATTAGCTTCCATTTGCTCCAGTCTAACTCTGAAGGAATGAATCTCCTCAGTGAACTTTTGAGATTCTTTTTCCATCTGGCAAATTCGACTTTTTAAGGCATTCTTCTCCTCATTGCCCTTTTGGGCCTCCTTTGCCATTTGAGTTAGTCTATTTTTTAAGGTGTTGTTTTCCTCAGTCAGGCTGTTGACCCTCATTTCATACTGTTCCTGCATCCTTCTCATTTCTCTTTCCAATTTTTCCTCCACTTCTCTTATTTGATTTTTAAAGTCCTTCTTAAGGTCCTCTATGGCCTGCAACCCGCTCATGTTTTCCCCTGGGGCTTTTGGAGCAGGACTTCTGACCTCACAGTCCTTTTCCTGCTCTATGCCCCCAAATAGGAGTCTAGGGTTGCATTTTTCTCTTTCCTTTGCCTTGGCATGTTGCCACTTAATTGCTTGACTTTTGGGCTTGTTGCCACACTATGGCTTTAAGGCCAGATAGAGGAATTTTCGTCCCGAACGTGTGGGGGGCAACTTCCATTTCTGGCAAGCTGTAAACCCACCCACAACTTCCACCCTAGATCACAATCCAGATCCAGGGAGGTTAAAGCAAGAGCGATTACCCCCCAAGACTGATCGCTGGATCTCCCCACGATTTGTAGGCTGGGAGCCGGAGCTGCCTCTGAAAACTACAAAATGGCGTTTGTCCTCAGTGGCTTCTAGCCCCCAGGGGAGGGAGCCCACACATTCCCTAAATACGGGTCCCAAAGTCCATAGGACACTAAACTCTTACTTTGTCCTAGGCAAGTCTATGTTGATAATTCTGGAGTCGCCACAGCTGCTGGTGTTCTGGGGTTCCTCAAGCCGGCTGCTGGCCCTGCCGCCCTGGGGCTAAAACCTCGACTCATGAGGACCTTGACTCGGCTCCCTCCTGCGCTCTGTGCTCTGCGCTCTGTGCGCTGCCAGGTCCCAGACAGCTGCGCTGGTCCTTCCTGCAGGGCTGCTGGGCTGTCCTCAGCGGGAGTTTAGCTTTTCTATGTCATTCTTTGGGTACTGGGGCTCCAGAAGTTGTTCAGAGCCCCCTTTCACATAGTTTGGGGGGAATTTGGGGGCAGAGTGGCTTGGATGAGCTGTTTCTACTCTGCCATCTTGGCTCCACCCCCGCAAACATATTTATTGCAGCATTATTTTGTGATTAAAAAAAATGGAAACAAAGTAGATGGCTACTGATTAGGGAATAGCTGAGGAGATTGTTTTATGTGAAGTTAATGGAATAGTATTGTGCTGTAAGAAATTATCAATGTAATGAATATAGAAAAGTATAAAAAATTCTACAAGAACTGATACAGAATGAAGTTTAACTATGAAAACAATATACATGATGACCATATCAATGGGAATGAAAAAAAAATCAAATCAATGTTTCAAGATTTTAAACAGTATGGTTCCAAGTAAGAGAAATGAGTCATTGCTACCCTAGCTCTCTGTAGATATGGGAGATCCACAGGTATTTTACATTGCACAAATTTTCAAACTTTTTTGAAGTATTAAGAATTTATGCATATTTTTCTCTTCAAATTTCTTTGTATATTATTATTTTTATTGATATTGTGTTTTGTTGTTGTTGCAATTAAAATATTTTTATATGGGATGGCTACCTGAAAGGGAGAAGAATAATCTGCTAAGGAAAATACTGGTGATGCAAAAAATTTAAAAGTCTTCAGTATTGAGGGGGCAAAGTCAAGGTGGCAGAGAAAAATCAGGGACTTGTCTGAACTCTCCTGAATTCCTCTTTAGACAAATTTAAATAACATGTCAAAATGAATTCTGAAGTGATATAACCCAAGAAAGGACAGGATGAAATAATTTTACAGCCCAAGTAACTTAGAAGTTTGGCAGGAAAGGTCTGTCATGTTTGGGTGAGAGTGGAGGACAGCTCAGGGCAGGCCTAACCCTAGCACACGAGCAGCAGACCCTGGCAGTGGCTTCTGAGCTCTCAGTCCACACAGGGTAAGGGCATCAGAAAACTGGTCAGAAGACAATTACAGGGGTCCTTTTGCAGGCTTTGGGTGTAGGAGTCTCTTACCCTACCCATAACCAGATCTGGGTCACAGCCCTGCGTCACAATCCTAGGGGAAGGAAGAGTACTGGCACACTAGAGCTTGTGAATAGAAGGAAGCAGAGACCTTGGTCACAGTTCCTGGGTAGGAAAGAGTGCTTGTGATCATTCATAGACCAAAGCCTAAGAGAGAAGAGTAGTAAACACACCTCTTCTTATATCATACCTCCTTGAAAGAACTGAAAACCTACAGACATCTCCCAGCCCAGAGGTAGGTCTGAAAAAAAACTGTACTAAAAAGCCTGTAACTTGGGAAATAGTTCCCTTCACCTCAGGAGTAGAGTCCAGCTTTAACATAAAGTTAAAAGTCAGGGTAGAGGCTAGAAAAAGGAACACAAAAAATATGACTATAGAAAGTTACTGTGGTGACAGGGATAAAACAACAAAGTTAAAGCAATTACATCCAAAGCTTTAAAGAAAAATCTGAATTAGTGTTAGGTACAGACATCAAAAAACAACAAAAAATCAAAAGAATGAAAAAAATAAAAGAAAATGTAAAGTATCTCATTGGAAAAATAACTGACCTAGAAAATAGATCCAGGATAGGTAATTTAAGAATTATTGGACTACCCAAAAGCTATGATCAAAAAAAGAGCCTAGACATCATCTTCAAGAAAAACTGTCCCGATATCTTAGATCCAGAAATCAAAATAGTACATTGAAAGAAACCACTATTCACCTTCTAAGATACCAAAATGAAAATTCTCAGAAATATTATAGATAAATTCCAGAGACCCAGGTCAAGGAGAAAATGTTATAAGCATCCAGAAAGAAATAAGTCCATTATTGTTGAGCCACAGTCAGGATAAAACAAGACTTAGAAGCTTCTACATTAAGGATCAGAGGGCTTGGAATATGAGTATAATCCTTCAGGGGTCAAAAATTGATATTCAGTAAGATACAGGACTTTTAAGCATTCCTGATGAAAAGACTAGAATGGAATAGAACATTTGACATTGAAATACAAGACTCGAGTGAAACATAAAAGAGTAAACAGGAAAGAGAAATCATAAGGGATTCAATAAGGTTAAACTTTTTACATTCCTCCATGGGAAAATGATATTTGTAACTCTTAAGAACTCTATTACAGCAGTTAGAAGGAGTATACATAGACAGTCGGCATTGGTATGAATTTAATATGATAGCATGAAGTATATAAAAATAAAATTATGGGATGAGAAAGAAAAATGAATTGGGAGAAGGAGGGAGAGGGAAGTAGAATAGGGTAAATTATCTCACATAAAAGAGATGTCAAAGAGCTTTTACAGTGGAAGGGAAGATATGGGAGGGAAACTCTAGAACCTTACTCTCATTGGAAATGGCTCAAAGAGGGAATCACAATACATATTTAGTTGGATATAAAAAAAGTATCTTACCCTCTGGGAAAATTAGAGAGGACAGGATAAGAGAGGTAAGGGGATTTGATGGAATGAAGGGTAGAATGGGTGAGACAGTAGTCAGAAGCAAAACACTTGAGAATAGACAGGGTGAAAGAAGAGAGAGATAGTAGGATGAACAGAAAAATAAAGTGGAGGGGAATACACAGTAATCATGAGAAAAAATTATAGCAGGTTTCTCTGATAAAGACTTTCTTAAATATATAGAGAACTGAGTCAAATCTATATTCATACAAGTCATTCCTGGGATTGATAAATGGTCAAAGTAAATGAATACAGTTTTCAGTTAAATAAAAAATATATCTAGTCATGTGAAAAAATATTCTAAATCACTATTGTTTAGAGAAATGCAAATTAAAACAACTCTGAGATACCACACCACACCTATCAGATTGGTTAATATGACAGAAGATGAAAATGATGAATGTTGGAGATGTAGGAAAATTGAGACACTAATGCACTGTTGTAGAATTGTGAACTGATTCAACCATTCTGTAGCTGCTGTTGCCCATCCATCGACTTATTCCTATTTTTAGTTGAATTGGGAATTAAAATGCTTTAACTTCTTGCTGAAATGGTACCTTTAAGGATAAGTTCTTTATTTCTCAGGTCATCATTCCAACTTCCCTCTTCCTAATTCCTTACTTCTTATGAGTTAATTTAGAAACTACCCTTACTTTGCTGATCACATAGATAACAAGGCAGTCTCCCAGTAGTATCTAACTTTTTGTCTCAAATAATATTTAAATTTTGAGTCTGAAAAGGTTCTGGGCCTTCATTTGTATCATGGATACTGTACGTTTATGCTGCTCACTGCAGTCATTGAGGCTGTACACTGAGACTGCTCCTGTTAGCATCTATCTTCTTTCTCCCCTTTGCAGCTAAGTTTGTTAAAGCTATCTCTGTATTCAGGTGCTCTTCATTTGAGCTCATTCATACTGAAACATTTGTAATAAAACATTACCCTGGAGAAAAGAAATATTTATTTTATATATAAAATATTTATTTTATATATGCAAATACATATGTTTGATATGCATTATGTACAATACACATGTATAATGTTGACATGTATTATATTTGCAATCAATATAATAATACTTATTTGTATAAATCCTGTATGTAAGAGGTAAGTCTTACATACAGCAATTAATATTGTGTTAGGAAGGGAATAAGGTAGAAAAGACTCCCACATAATATAAAGTCTTCTGATACAATAGTAAAGGACTTTGTGGAATGAGGTTCTGTAGATGAAAAGATTTGAACACAAGGGAATGAGTGGAGGGAGTGACCTTGGTAAGGATAAAGGCCAGCTCTTCATCAAAGCTTGGAGTAAAAGGGGAAAGGATGAGATACTATGTAATAAGGTATTGAAATATAGAATGAGGAGAATATGGAGTCTCAGCAAATGGTCTCTTTTCTCAGTAAAGTAGAAGGCAAGAAAGGTCATCTTCTAAGAGGAAGGTGGAAGAGGTTGGTATGAGAGGCTTAAAGAAAGTATAAGGTGTGTCAGAAGCCATAGAGAATATCATTTAGTTATGAGTAAAATGATTCTATTGCTGAAATAAGAGCCCATTTGAGATTAGCTCAATTAATCAACAATCTAACAGGAAGCATTTTAAGCCCTTACTATGTCCCAGGCATATAACAGACACCTGTAATGTTCCTAGTGAGCACAGTTCTTTGATTTCCTCCAGCACTGATCAACTGTACATTAGTAAGGGGAGAGAAGGCAGATTACAGGGGAATTATAGGATTGGGATTTGACAGGGCACGAGTGGCAATACAACATGGGGGCAAATGATTCTAGTGTAGAGTGCAGTACATTGTTAAACTAGTTAACTAAAGTGATGGTCTGAGAGATCACTGAGGGATAGAGTGACTAAATGTCATAATGAGAATAAAGAAAAAAAAGGAGTGAAGCACAAGAAGAGATGAAAAGATAGCAGTATATGCCCAGGGGCATTTGGAATTCTTGATGGAATATCAGCACTTTTAGGTGATAGTGAGATTAAGGACCTCTGAGGTGACATTAAGCCATAGGTCATGAAAATTGAGAAGGTTGATGATATGGGAGTTCAGAGTGTTTGAGGGACATCAACATGAAAATTGAAGTTACTGAAGTCCCAAAGTGTAGAGACAAGTTTTGTGGTATTGAGGAAGGGAAAGAGTGTGAATCAGTTCCTGAAATCCTGGAGAAAGGAAGGAGAATTATAGCAGGTCTAATATATTACTACCACAAAGATCAGGGAGGAGGGAGAGGAAGAGAGACAGAGGAGAAGGAGATGAGAGACATTGAGTAAGAGAGAGAAATAAAAAGAATCTTAAAGGAGGCGAGATCACTGAATGATTGTTTCAGAGGGAAGATCTGAAAATGAAGCAGGATCAAACATTGTGCCTACTCCTTCACTTCATTTATTGGTGGGCATGAGAAAAGCTAAATCCAGTACTGGAGAGAGTGGGAAGGGATTCAGTATCCTCTCAATGATCTCCTCTGTTTTTCATATGTGCAAGAAAATGGATAGACTGCAGGTGGAAAAGATTTAGAATTAAGATATTGTGAATAAGCAAATACAGTTCCAGAGGGCACTATGGAAGGGAAGGAAAATGGCTAAGGTAGATGAAAATAAGAGAATAGAGACTGGGAATTAGCAGGAAAGAGATGTGGTTCTTGATCAAACAGTTGGTTCTCTATCATCAAAATTTGAAATGTTTCAATATTAGGAAAATATTATCATATTAAATACATGATTTTATATTAGGTACAGAGGAAACCTTTGAAAAATGTAACATTGATTTTTTTTTACAAAAATTCTAAAAAGCATATACACAAAAGAGTTCTTTAAAATGATCAAATTTTTGGATTTAAAACCTAGAGCTAGTATTAACCTGCAATGGAATCTTTTCTAACAAATGCAGAAGTTAAACAACTATATGTACTCTTCTCACTATTATTTAGCATAGTTCTAGCACAGGGCATGTGCTAAATATGTCATATTTCTATAATAAGCAGATGAGAAAAATATTAAATGTATAAACGTTAGTGATAGGAAGATATAATTATTCAAATTTTAGTCATCCCTATTTGTAGTTGATATGGTGTTTACTGAGAAAACCCCAGAGAATGAGTCAGCAAAATAATTGAAGTGATTAAAATATCAATAAAATAGCACAATACAAAATAAATACATAGAATCATTGCTATGTTTATGTAGTCTTCATAGAAGCAGGAGGAAATTATAGAGAAATTTCATTAAAAATAACTATGAAATGCAGACATGTGAGACTTAAACTTCCAAGAAGCACAAAATTTACATAAATGCAACTACAAAATAATCATTAGAGAAATAGAACCTTACAGAACTGGAGATATCTTAATTGTTGGGTTGAACCAATAACTGGGTTGAAACAATGGAATAAAAATACAGCAGTTATTTAAATTAGTTTGTATATTTTGTGTTAACCAAACGATAAAGGTATCTGAAATCTACAAATCTCAAAGGAAATTAATATTATAATTGTTGCTAATAATAAAACAAAAGTAATACCGATAACAATAATAGCTTATTCCTAGGTCTATCTCAAAATATATTATGAATCAAAAATTATAGAAATTATTTGGTACTTGAAAGTACCCCAAAAAAGGAATATAAATCAGTAGAACAGACTAGATGAGTAAAAACCAAGATACAGGATTTTTTTTAAGTCTATGCTTGAAAAACATGGTAGCACAAATTACTTTGAAACAGTATGTTTATCCCCAAAAACTGCTTAGACTCCTGGAATTCAATTTGGTAGAAATAAGGTTTATACCCAGATATCCTACCATAAGCTCTTTTAAATACCAATTATATCCATTACCTAAATATAGAAAACTAAAAAAAAATTTTCAATATAGGAAAATGGAATGTTGTGAAGTATTTTGTACATTTATATGACCCAGCCTGGATATGACGTCACTAATATTTTATACCTAAGCAACAGAACCTTCTGTAGTCAGTGTGATTTTTAAAGTACTCTTTGGAAGTCTCTCCCCCTCAAAAGACTTTCTCAGTACAAAAAAGAAAATTACTTGAAAAATATTTTGTTGTCTGTGGGGAACATTTTAACCACCATTTCAGAAGTATAGAATATTTATTTAAAAATTGGATAGCAAATGGAAGATCTGTAAGTTACTAGGAGGGTCTTTACAGATTCCGAGAACTGTAAGAGAATGTGGGTATCATGCAGTTTATCCTGCTCTTGAACAGGAATCCCTTCCAAAGGAAAAAAAAGTCTACTATATAAAAGGGTCTTTACTTAAATTACTCCATTGACTAGTGAACATGCTACAGTTTGAAGAAAGACCTTTTGTTTTCCAGTAATTTTGATGGTTAAAAAGAAAAAAAATTATACCTTCTAGCTGAGTAAATATTGGGTAGTATAGTATTAGAAGAGGTAGGGGATAAACCTCAGACTCAGAGACTTGTTGTTGGTGGTCCATCATTTCAGTTATCTGACTCTTTTTGACCCAATTTTTAGGGGGAGTGGGGGTCCTTGTCAAAGATACTGGAGTGCTTTGCCATTTCCTTCTTAAGCTTATTTTTACAGATGAGAGAATGGGGCAAACAGGGTTAAATGACTTGCCCCGGGTCATACTGCCAATAAATGTCTGAAGAATTGAACTCATGGAGATGAATTTTGCTGATTCCAAGCCCAGGTCTTTATCTGTGCTGAGATTTCAGTTCAATTCTCAGCTCTCGGTAAAATTTCCGAGTTGCCCATAAGTTACAGAGCAGTTTACTATCTGTGATTACAGAGTGTCTCACTAGAAGATCCCTACCACCAGTCAGCCTCTAAGCACAACTCTTCCACCTACCTTCTTTCTCTTTTCTTCCCCTCCACTCTCTCTCCCCACTCCCCAGCATCATAATGTGGTAGATAGAATTTATGCTGGATTTATATCACTATGTAGACACAGAAAAATGGTGTCTATTATACATCTTTTATTCTGTGACTGAGAATATTAAAAGTGATAGAGTAAATAGTAAGAGACTGAAAAACATAGAGGCAGGGAATAAATATGGAACTAGTGTCTCCTAGGAATTTGACAATACTCCTGAAACTGAATACTTCACTATTGGTATGATAAGAAAGCTCAAACTAAAGGGCCTTAAATTTGTAGGACATTTTGACATAATTGAAATCATAGTGCTTTAGAAATCACCATGAAGTTACTATCACCTAAAAGTGCCTTCCTCATTTCCTTGTTGATTCACCATAAGATATCAAACATCCAGTATAAATGAAAAATAAAATTATGAACATTTCCTGAAAAAGAAAATCAAGAATTCATTAAAAAGCTTTCTTTATTTGCTTATTTTATGAGGGTTGTAGACCTGAGGGTCAGTCCTCTCTCTCTCTCTCTTTCTCTCTCTCTCTCTCCCTCTCTCTCCCTCTCCACACATGCACACACACACATACACACACACACACACACACACACACCACATGTATACAGCTATATATATATGCATAAATCTACCCATATATATTTATAATCTTGTTAATTATTATATTTTATTTATGCATATATAACAGTCCTTAAAGTGCTATATAAATGTTAACTATTTAAATTCTTATTAAATGGTATTAAAAATGAAATTATATAAAAAACACTTTTATTCTGGACTTTGCATTGAGGGGACCTATGGTTGAAATACCTATTGGACTAAGTTTCTCATTCACCTTGCTCATTAGAAAGCTTTCTGGGACTTTGAGGACTAGTGGTTATACTAGCACTGGAGTTTTGCACAATACTTTTAGATGAAAGGGATAGATCTGTCAATATGTTTTCACAGTACTTTGATCTCCATGTGGAAAATGCTCCAAAGTTAATATGTCTGCCTGCAAATTTCTCTTTAGGGTGCTTCACAGGTTGTTTTAAGAAAGTGAAAAATGTGTCTTATTGGACTAGAAATTTCTTCACACTCTGCATATATCTTCTTTGTGGAAATGTATCAAGGCATGAGATATATAGCTATTGAACCCCACTGAAGAGGAACTCAGGCTCTTCAGAGATATTTTCAGAGTTTACATTTAACTTCTATTCCAGGAAAAAAAAAGGACTGTTAAGCATGATTGGATAGTATAAACATGAACAGAGATCAGTTTTTAAAAAATAATCCTAATTTAAGGTAAACTTAAATAAAATTTAATATAATGTAATATTGCCATTATATTTACTATAATACATGTGTATACATATATGTATGCATATATGTGTAACCTATGCATCTTACCAGGGGTGAGGAACCTGTGGCCTTGAGGCCACATGTGGCCCTGTAGATCCTCAAATTCGGCCCTTTGAATCAATGCAAACTTGACAGACTTGACACTCGGATTCAATCAAAGGGCTGTACTTTAGAACCAAGAGGGCCATGTGGCTTCCCACCCATTTAACTCTGCTATATGCTTCCTTTGTGGTATTTTCTTCCTTTCACCTGTCATATTGATATTTCTATTAGGTAGCTCAGGATCACAACTGATGCTTCTGTTCTTCTGAACTGCTAGGTGAAGAAAAAGGAACAATGGATGGAGCTATGTATTCTTAGGTCCATAACTATTTATGCAGCCTTTAATTACACATTCCTCTTTTTTTTCCAATTTGGAAAGACTTTAAAGTATCAAAATCGAACAATGTTAGCCGCTGAAAAAGTGGCCAAATCATTTAGTCATTTTTTCCAAGTGAGGAAGGTGAAGATCTGAGAATGAAAGTAACCTTCCAAGTGCATTTAGGTCCCAGGGCAGAACTCCACATCCAGTGCTCCTTCCAGAGTTTTGCACTTTGGGGGTTTCTTTTCCTGAAGGCAAATGAATCATTGTTCTTCTTATCCATAGAATCAAAATATTTGAACCCAAGAATCCAAATTAATTTCAGATATTTATTGGTAGTCTGCAGGATTGGGGTGGATAACTTTCCTTTATTTCAGTGCATACAATGTTTTGGTTGACAATGATTTTTTTTTTTGTATTCCCAAATAAGTTATGCATGGACATAGCTAAATGTTTGCAAATGCAATACCTGGAACCCACCAATGAAGCTCTTGAGTCAATTTCCTCATAGCCAAGAAATGCTGGCAATTGTAAAAAGTCAGTTTCAGAAATAAGTCAAATTGCGCTTGGAGTTTATTTTGTTTCATTTTTCCTAGTCTCCCAACATTAGCAATACAACAAACTTAAAATAAAACCCAAGTGGTAAAATTAATGCATTTTATGATATATATGATTTAAATTTTAAATGCAACTGAAGTATTGATGTGAAAATAGGTGATATACTGAATTCTGCTAGCAGTATAAAAATATTATTCCCTTCAGTGTCACTTTGACCTTATAAATGACAAAAGCTAGATCAACAGAATGATAGAATATCTTCGGTTGGCAGACACTGAGGCTTTTCTACAATGTCCTCAAATAACCTATTCTTCTAATTGACATTAATGTATAAAAGTGAATAAAAAGAGACCAGTTACCATATGACCCAAAAAAGTTGCCACTTAATGCATCAGCCATTTGATTAAGTTATATAAGAGTTCCATGAACTCTCTCCCATTACAACCCTTCCTCACCCCCTCACTTAACTATGTAAACCCCCACTTTCACATATATACAGAGCTTTTTCAAGGACTTCCACACAAATCCAGTGTAAAAGGGGAACAAATATGAGGCATAGGGGCACATTTCTTGGCATAAACGTGGCATTACAAAGTAAACAAATTATAGTTTAATAGAGTTATCAAAATATTTTTTTAAAACAGAGAAATTTATCTTCAGACCTCTTAGGTATCTATGGATCCAAGGTTAATAATGCCTGCTCTAAGACTTCTTCTCTGCCCTTGAAAGGTAGAGGGTTGGTGGAAACACTTATAGATTCCCAGGAGAACCATCTGAACCAGTTTAATGACTTCTTAGGAAAAACAAAACAGACAAAACCAGACTACCCAATACACTTATTTGAATTCTCAGTCTGGAATACCTGACTTCAAATGAGTTGAAGGATATTAAAATGTATGCCAGAACTTGGGACCTCAGGAAGTCTATTCTGTAGGACAGAAGCTTTAGCTTATTCAATAGACACTCTATGGCAAACAAGAATTGGTCCTTTGTAGTATAAAACACAATTAGAAGGAACTTTATTGGGGGATCAAAGTCCTCTATTAAGATGCTAGGTGTCATGGAAAGGATAAGGGCCGAACCAAGTTTCTGATTCTGAGAATACAAACAATACTACCAGGAAGGCACATAATCATTCTTCTCCTTCTGTCCCCAAAACTGAACTAAGAAGGAACTCTTGGGGCAGCTCCAGACCACAGAGAGGCCATTCTAGGGACAGCATGCTATAGTAGAATGGATGCTGGCTCTGGAGACAGTGAATGTATATTGTATTCCTAGCTTTGATTTTTCTTATATCTTGTTGACCTCTAATTTTGTGGGTTCATCAGCGTAGGGAGTTCTTAAAGAGAAACTCCCTCTACCAATGCCGACTGGCATCTCTGCTGCAACTTGTAATCTTCATTGACAGGGTCACTGAGAGACAACTCCTTGGCGCTGATACTTAGTAGATAGGTGATTACAGAAGTGTCACTTTCCTCCCTGGGTCTGTTTCCTTATATGTAAAATGGAGATGATAATTCACAACCTAGTCCATGGGTTTATTGTGAGAAGACCACTATGTCCTCATATTCCTAGATTTTGAGCCAAACATCAATTAGAAAATTACCTCAAATGCAGGTAATCAGTTGATTATATACATCTCTTTTTGTGTTTACCATTTGCTAATTTCCTTTCCTTGACCTTAATCAGAGGCAGGATTTGTAGTCATGTAGAATCAAGTTCATATCCTACATTTGGCATATATTACTATCAAAAAATTATTGAATCTCTATGAGCCTCAGTTTTCTAATCTGTAATTATCTATATAGCATCTATATAGCACTTGCTGTGTACCAGATACTATACTAAGTGCTTAAAATTATTAACTTGTTTGATCCTCCAAACAACCTGATGAGTAGATGCTATCGTTTTATAGTTGAGGAAACTCGGGCAAACAGAGGCTAAGTCACTTGCCTAGGGTCACACAGCTAGTAAGTAAGTGTCTGAGGCTGGATTTAAACTCTGGTCTTCCTGAATTCAAGGCTCAGCATTCTATCCACTGAGCCACTCTCTCACAGTTGTGACACTCAAATGGGCATGTTGTATATAAAACACTGTAAAATAAAGGAATTACAGTCTTATTAATAGGAAAATCATGTTTGTGAAATCGCAGGTGCTGATGCTAACATCTTTAGTTATCCATCAAAGTGACATCTTGTAGAATCTGGGGAATTTTTCCATGGACTCTTGTGAACTATGGCAGACATACCCTATGAAGCCTCTTACTTTCATTGAAGTTTTAAAATGATTTCTTGTTTCTCTCTTTTTCTAAATGGCTTTAACTGCCATTACACCATTCGTATAAAAGGAGATTGCCTCCATCTGTTGCTCTGTGGATTATGGCTTTCTAACAGAACGTTTAACTAAAAAGAGTAGCTCTTCTTGGCTATGTAGTATTACCTCCTAAAAAGCTAGGGACCTGAGCAGCAATTCAGTTGTTAAATCCTTAGGCATTAAGTCTTTGCTAAAGCAATCTTTAATCTTGTTATGTTTAAGAAGTGGTTTAATTATCCAATACCATTGCTTGCCAAGGAAAAACTCTTTGGCTTCTCCCTCCTTCTATTAGAAATGTAGGAGAGTTTTGGTGTTGGTGCATTTCCAGGAAGATGCTCACAATTGCAAAGTACCCTCTTTGGCAGCAATATCAGAAGGGCAAGAGATGGATAGATTGTTCCTCTTACTATACCAACCTTCTATCTCAAAGAATGTGAAAATAAAGCTTGCATTCAGGGCAAAGTTATGTTCATAATAACTCCTCATATTACAAACTCTTTCCTCAAAATAAGTCTGGGTAGTACAAGCATCATGATTCTTATAGATAAGGAATTTTTTGTTCTTCAGTTATGTCTTACTCTTCATGACCCCATTTGGGGTTTTCTTGGCAAAGATACTGGAGTGGTTTCCAGTTTCCATCTCTAGCACATTTTATAGATGAGGCAAACAGGGTTAAGTGACTTGCCCAAGGTCACACAGCTAGTAAATGTCTGTGACTATATTTGACCTCAGGTCTTCCTAACTCCAGGCTCTTTCTTTATCCATTGCACCACCTGGCTGCACATAGGAAGTTTTAGGAAAGCTAATTCAGTTGACAACATTAAGAATTGGAATTTCAATCCACATCTTCTGACTACAAGCTCATTATTCTTGCCATTGTTTCTTGGTGCTTTCTCATCATGCTATCTTGTTTTCATTTACCTCTGATTAATGAATGAGTAAATGGATGAAAAGCATTCCTTAGGTGATTAGTGGGGTACTAAGTACTTTACCAAGGGATTGGAATAGAAATGCAGAAACAAGACAACCCCTGACTTCAGGGAGCTTACATTGTAATGGAGGAGACAGCAGAATATGGAAGTGAAAACCAAGGAAAGAAGCTATAGTCCAAGAAGTCAAGGAGTTGGGGAGTATAATAACAGGGCAGTTGAGGTCATGTAGTGTTGATTTTTTTGATGAATGGACAGCCTGTACATTCTATTGATGTCCTTGCAATGTAAAAAGAACAGGAAGGAAACCTAAAGCATGTTCCCTGGACTCGCTATGACAGATAATTTTATATATGAAAGTCCACAGACAGACATGGATGGGTTGTAATCTACATTATTTAAAGGGAACACCAAGAGCTACAAAATTACAGTATCATGATAATATTGGCAGTAAGTACAAAAGCCTTAGGGTACCAGGCTCTCAATCCATACTATTTTCTAGATACTATTGTCAGTTTTTCATCTTTGTTTCATTAAATCATATATAAAACTATCAGAGTGTATAGATTAGTTTTTAAAAGAGATTATTGATAAAACTTGCCAAAAATAGTAGCATACTTTGTTGTGTGTATATTTTTTCTTCGATCTTGAGAAGAAAACAAAATATTGTGTTCACTGTAATTATGTTTTCCCATCTTACACTGTGGAGAGTCAGTTTTGAACAGGTGAAAATTATATTTCATCTCTGCAAATGATTTGTTTCTATTTCTGACATCAAGAAAAGCTCTTGTTAATGCTGAAAAAAGGAACTGGCCAGGAGGGAGAAAATAGAATCCAGACATAATTTGCAAAATCCATGTTTGAAAACAAAAGTGGCAAAAATCTAAAAGAATATACCAATAATTATATGTACATAGCTTTCTGTTGGTTTTCTTGCAATGCGTTTTCAAATCACCAAAATACCAAAGTTAGTATCTATCTTTACAGAGAAATTGATACAGAATTTTCTTTCTGAACTATGTGGATGTCTTGAGAAACAGTATGGCATACCAAAGTGACAGAACTGAATGAGAAAATGTAATTTTCAATTGTGGCTCCATCATTTAGGAGTCATGTAGCCATAGAAAGCTCTGGTAATTTCACTAAGCCTTAGTTTTCTCATCTGTAAATTGGGAATAATGCCTCAGAGTCATTCAAATGGTTACCATGAGGCAAGTGTTTTGTAAACTTTAAAGCATTATAAAAATGTGTGCAGTTTTCATCAAAAAGTCTTTCTCAATAGTTTAAAGACTTCATTATGGATCCACTTATTCAAAAGATAATTAGCTACCCACTGTGAAAAAAGCAATTTACTAAATACTGGTATAAATTCAAAGTAATAAAAGATACAATCCCTAACTCTGAGGAGCTTACAGCCTGATAGGAAGATGATGCATTCATAACTACTAAACATATGATTTCCATGTTGAGTGAATGAATGATTCAGTGAATGAATGGATTAATAAAAAAGAATTTGTTAAATACTTCCTGTGTGCAAAGCATTGTCCTAAAAACTAGGGATACAAATTGAAAAGCAAAACAGTCTCTACTTTAAAGGATCTTATATTTGAACAGGAAGGGATAACATACAGAGGAACTTTTAATGGAAAGTCAGATGTGAAGTTCCTGAGGTTGTTAGGAAAACAGCAAATTACATGGTAAATCATCTTCTTTAATATCATTTACAGTGATAAAAACCCTATCCATTTCAGATGTTAAACTATTTGACAATGCTAAGGACTTTGGTGGCAAAAACCTTCTTTTCCAAATCTTCAGTAGCAGTGCCTGCTGAGAAAGGAGGAAAGGGGGGGGTCTTAAGCATCTGCTAAAGGAGCAGACAGGTCATGTCTTCATAGGGGCTGCTTCCCTGGACCATATGTGCAAGTGAATCGATGTTATGAATGTTGTAAAGATGTTATTTGTTTCCTGACTATGAAAATGCTAATTGGGAGGTCAAGGAATTATTGTTGGTTTTGTTAACATAGCTAGTATCCATACATTGCTTGATGGCCTTGTGCAGAAATACTTTGGTTGAAATATTCAAGTTGACAAAACAGGCCCAACTGAGTTAGTTCATAATTGATATATTGCTAAGAAATAGATATCAAAGTTAGGTTTTTTTCTACATAGCACTCAATATATCTGACACTGGACATAAAACATGTATATATTTGAGAAAACAATATTTCTGTGATAATTACCAAACTTTGTCATTAAAGACAAAGTAGAAGGATTTTCATAAAATAAAATATCTCTCTCTCTCTGTCTCTCTCTCTCTCTCTCTTTCTCTCTCTCTGTCTCTCTCTCTCTCTGTGTCTCTGTCTCTCTCTGTCTCTCTCTCTGTCTCTCTCTGTCTGTCTGTCTGTCTGTCTCTCTCTCTCTCTCACACACACACACACACACACACACACACACACACACACACACACACAGATACACTTGTAACCAGGCCTAATAGGAAAAATAGAATTTGAGGGAATTCCCATAAAGTGAAGACTTACAATAAGGTATTTGTTATTCCACTTACTATAAAAAAATCTATTCTCAATTATCTTTCCCTAATATATCCCTTTAATAGAGACATTTTGGTGGGAAAAAGGCTTACTAAGAACGAGATTTTTTTTCATTTTTTTATTAAAGAAAATTCCCAATGTTCTTTTTTTCCTTGTTTTTTTGTTTAATTTAGAACAGTACTCTCCCAAATTGGCAAAATGTTCACATACATCCAGAATAACATTAGATTTAAATACATGTGTGAAAAACTTAAGACGTTTTCCTTAGAGATGAAAAATGGCTTATTAATAATTGCAGATGATATTTATTTAGTGAGTTTCTTTAAGGAATCAAGTACATTACAACTCATATACTAATAACCATTCCTAAAATCATAATTTTTGAAAAGCATAATTACTTTTATTTTGTTATTTCAGTTTTTTGGAGCTTATGCAACAGAAGTAGAGATCTTTAATGAATTTTCTTATGTTTCCAGTTATACAACCTCTGCTAAATTCATCTCTTATAATAATCATTTTTTCTTCTTCATGCAAATAGAACTATTGTTCTTAAAGAGACCCACAAGAGTATAAGAATGTCTCAGCACAAAAAAATCATCACAGTGAGAAAATCAGTTCAAAATATCATGTCGAAGGTGTGGCATATTTTCACAACATGCTCTGGATATACTCTCTCAACTCTTACTTGGATTAGCAGGCTGGGTTTTTAGAGGGCCACTGCTACTTCTCCTTAAGACACGAGGTTTAACCCTGAAGAGCTGAAGAGGGAATTGTCTGATGCTCTTCTCTAGGGGCTTCCATTGATATGCTTCTTCCATTGATCATTAGTTAATATCAGTTGGTTAACCAGACTTCCATAGCTTTTAGAAATAGTTATTTAATAAGTTATTATAGTAAGAACATCTGGTACAAAACATGTCTTCTAACCTCACCCTGTTAGTCATATATTTCCCATCAGTATACACAGAATCCTAGGAAAATTGTATTAAGGCTTAGGGAAGACATGTGCCAAAAGGATAAATCAAAGGACCTGGAAGTCCTTTTGTTAGAATTCGCTAGTTATTTTCCTTTGATATGGTTTAGCTTGCAGGGGTTCCTTTAAGATTTCTAAAACTACCTTTACTAAATATATCTAGTTTGTTCTTGGCTCCTGATGTGGATACTGTTGCCAGCCAATACTATCCAAGAGACACCCTTAGGACACCCATAAGAATTTTCAAATAATTTCCCTATCTTAAATACAGAAGGTCGTTCTCTGGGTAGGAAGGGAGAACAAGTTTCTTTCTGATATCCACAAATGGCTTCTTCTCAATGACGCAGCTTGGGGATTCTACATTAACTTGTTATTTTGTCCAAAATGATGAAGACTCAACCCTTCTGAATATACTTTAGGTGAAGGATCACTTCATTTCATTCAGTGTCTTCTAAGGAGTTCTAAATTGATCAAGAACATTTCCCACATAATCTAAAGCTGATAAATGATTTATTGGTTATCTAAGGTTTTTTTCCAAACCTAGTTCAAACCTCTGATTGATTTGCTTGAGAGGGATGTTTTTATTTGGCAAAGGAATCAGCATCTTTTAGATGACTTTGAATGAAATTGAGATGATTTGTATGATTGATTCAATTGACCCCTCCATTCTTACATATTTATAAATGCATTGAATATGGGCCATGAGGGTCCAAGCCTAAACATCCTATCATTTTATTTGTATAAAAATGATAGCAAATAATTGAATGATTCTTTTTTTAAATAAGATGCTTGATAAATAATAGGAAACTTCCTAATATTATATAAATGTTCCAAATATTAGCCCTTCACATGAGTGGAGAGTAAAAAATATTTTCCCCACTAGACAAAGATACATAGACTAACAACAGCTAAGTTTTATAGAATTTTGTGCAGGTGCAGGTGCACATACACACACACAAAGACACACACACACTCACTCACACTGCACAGTTCTCTCCAGTGTCACAGTTACTTGCTTGTTGCCTGGTATGAAAATAAGACTATTAGAAAGACATGTTAACTCATGTACTTATAGGTTATTAGTATAACAGTTAGTGCATTCCCATTAAAATTCAATTTAATTAAATGAACTAAGCATGTATTAAATGCCTACTAAATACTAGATACTATTCTGAGGATACAAATACAGAAATTAAGAAAAAATAATTCCTACATTTACGGCATTTCTTTTCTAATGGAATATTATGTTAAGACCCTGAAAGACTTACTATCAGACAGTGACAGACACCAGGGAAATAGAATCTAAAAGTTTTTAATTATGTGTATGCATATAAAAGTGGAAATGTGTAATAGTGATTAGAGTATTGGACTGGGAGGCAGGAAGACTTGTTTTAGATTCAGTTCCTGACATTTATTAGCTGACTTACCGTTGCAGTAGCACTTAAACCTCAGTTTCTTCATCTATAAAAAGGGAAGTACCTAATAAGTACCTACCCCACAGAGTTCTTAAGAGGTTCAAATAAATTAATGCATACAAAAAATTTATAAACTTTTTTTTCTTTTAAGATTGTTTTTGTTAATATTCAATTTCTATATCATCTTCATTTCCAGTATTTCTCAAACCCTTTCCAACTAGGTTCCTATTAAAGGAACTATTCCTATGAGAAAAAAATTGAATATTAAATGGAAAAAAATAAAGAAAGAAGCAGTTAAAGAAAATTAACACCAGAATCAAGTCAGACAATATATTGTGCTGTATTTTATTTCCTTAGACCTCCAGCTGTTCAGAGAAATGAGGGAGATGCATTGCCCTTTCTCTTTATTGGGACCTAGCTTTGTTATTATAATTGCAAAAAACTCTATTTCAATTTATTGTTCTCTTTTCTGTCTCTATTAAACTTACTGTAGCTTTTTTTGTACATTGTTCTGCATACTTCAGTTGCATTAGTTCCTATAAATCTCCCCATGCCTCCCTTTCTTCTAATAGTCATTATTTATGACCCAGAAATATTTCATCACATTCCTGCAAAGTGTCAACCAATTAATGATTATTCATCAAGAACCTCCTACATGTCATGCACAGTACCAAGTTCTGAAGATACAAAGACAAAATGAACTAACATTTTGATTAGCCATTCCCCGATCAATGGGCATTTATTTTGTTTTCTGTTCTCTGCTACAACAAAAGTCAAAGCACTTTATAAACTTTAAAGTACTACATAAATGTCTGTTGTCATTGTTTCTGTTAGATACATTCTTAAACTTGGAACCAAGTTACTGCAAACCTCATTTTGTCTGAAGGTTTCAAATACTTAAATATGAACTAGTCAGTCATTCTTGGACTTCGTCTCAAGCATGCCTAGGGATGAGTGGTTCAGAGGGGACTTTATGATAAGTGATCAATGCTCTTGGTCAAAACATCATCTGTTGTAGGTTTTTCATAGATGGATCTTTACTATTGTTCAACTTGTGACTTTTTTATGTCAAACACAGACTAAATTGTTTTCTTCTCACTTGAGAGTATATATATATATATATATATATATATATATATATATATATATATATATATATATATATATATACCCTCTAGTCTATTCTTCCTACTGGAGAGTATTATTGGACTATTGAGCAATTTTCCATTCTTCTACTTGATTGCTTATGATATAGGAAGTGATGAGTTATATTGGGTTTCAGGGACAGAGGCAGGCAATAGCAGAGTTGGGAGTTTAAATTACAGCTGTACAGCTCCTATTTTATCATTGGATAATATTTTATCACCTGGATTATATTAATGTCATGGGTTGGTTTCATTTCTACTACTTCCCGATGACAAAGGTTTTTTGACTTATCTTCCCCAACACCCTTTTATGATGATCCTGAGTCTAGAGTAAATAATGTTTAATTCATATTGATATCGATATCTGTATGTTAGGACCCTTCCATTCCCCTCCCTCAATTAAGATATAAAACTCTTTAGTGCCAAAGAAGTGTGCCTCATCTGTGTCCACTTCGGTTATTGATCTAGAGTATGGTATGCCCCCTTGGGAAGGAAGCAGAGGTCTGTGAGTGTCTATGCTAAGAGCACTACTGAGCTGGATTTCTTCAGCAATCTTTGAGGGAGCCACTAAGATTGTGATTAATCCTGAATATCCTTACATTAAATATATCCTGGCACAAACTCTGAACCATGTGTAGGTCTCCCTTCAGGAGAATCCTAAAACTTAGTAATGACTACTGAGAGCAGTTATTAGGGCTGAGGCTTAGGCTAATTAGTACCAGCAGTCAGGTACTGAGACCACACTAAGTACTAAGTGCTCACAGCAAGAGAATAGGAAAAGGAAATATTCTAATCCAAGAATGGGTGATTGAACTGAGGGAATGTAATAACCTTGAAATGGTCTTTTTCCAGAAAAAAAGGTTAAAGTTCTGAAGCGGTTTGGAGTGCTGGGACCCCAAGAATGCCAAGGTGAGTTGCCTGGAACACATTCACACACTTAAGCCTTCTCTTAATCAAGTGGCAAAAGTTTATCTGAACACTTTAGCAAAAGTGGGCAAAGTTCCAAGGGAACCTGCAAGTTAGTGAGGATGGTGCTGGGGTTTGCTTTGGGGTTCATTTAGAGAAATGTTGTGTGATTTGACCAGATGAGACTCTGGGCAGCCATTGAGTCCCCCTGGCTTTATATGGAAAAGGGACAAGGGAAAAGATATAGGTACTTCAAGGGATATAACAGGGGTCCAGGTATTTTTGAGAATAGGCACCTATATTCTATGGATAGGAAAATACAGGGAATCTGCACAGATAATTTTGCTGAGAATGGACACTGAGGGAGAAAAGACAGTTTTTGTTTAGCTGCCAAAGGCATGGAACTTGGGGATCTGACACAAGGGGCCAGCTAGGGACAAAAATAGTTGGGCTAGGCACCCCTGTATCTGTCCTTAATCTAAGGAATTACAGGGTCAGGTCTGCAATAAGGGAAATTTTTCTCACAAGGTAGGGGTCTACTGGATTGCTTCCAGAACATGGTCTTAGGGCTGGGGCCCTAAGACAAGCACCCAAGCAGTTTCACTATTAAAAAGAAGTTTGTTGTAAGCCAGTCAGAGTAGAGGAATATGGAAGAGGGAAGAGCAGTCTAGGTAGTTCTAGAGTAGAATATACATAGAGAATGAAGAAAAGAAATAATCTTTCTCCTCCAAGCCTTATTCTTCTAGTATTATCAAGAAGACTTCAGGGGAATGGGAGAAGTGGAAGAAATGGGGAATGTTGGTATCAATATAATCACTGAGAAATTAAGAATCCTTGCATGAATCCAGTAAAGATGACTAAATTTCATCTTGTCATACAATGCCTAGGGAAATCCCATGGTAAATTAGTAAACCAGTGTTTTACTTCTTAAAATGTTTTACTTTTAAATGAGTTGCTATCTTTTCACAGAATTTCAAAGTTGGAAGGAAATTCAGAGGTTATCAATTTCAACACCTAACGAAGATTTCTTTCTTCAATTTTCTTAAACAAATGATGGCTCAACCTTTGTCTAAGGAACTCTAGTAAGGCAGCACTATTTAGGACAGCTCTAATTATCAGGAAGTTTTTCTTCATATCTAAATTTTTCTCTTTTCAAAAAAGCTTACTTGCTTTTGCCTTTGATCTTTCATATAATTGAAGAAAGTTATCAGGAAGGACAGGAAAGGATATGTGTGTGTGTATGTGTGTATAAGTGTGTGTGTGTGTGTGTGTGTGTGTGTGTGTGTGTATAATATATAGTTAAAAAGGGATTTAGTAAGAGAAATCTCTACAAAAAGCTGATGAGAATCAATCAGAGGTTTTTTGAATTTGGAACTAAATGTTTATAGAACTTAATATTAGAACACTTAACTTCTTAGACTGTAGCAGCAAGCACCCCAGTTTCCCCAGGGTGGCTGCCAACACAGGTTCTTAGATATGCTTTTCTAAAGGAAAGTAACTCAAAATGAGTTAACAATCTTGCTTTCATCAACCAAATATATCATTTACGTAGTTCAGGGGAAAAAGTCAGTACCCCAAACTTCTGAGTATACAGAGGTTACAAACAGAAGTTACAAAAAGACAGAGAAACAGATCAAGCAGGCAGGCCTCCAACTGTCTGACCATTACATCCATACCTAGTCACAGTTACCAGAAAGGGAAGCACCAACATCTGGGTTTTCAAAGCTGGGGGGCTCAATGGCTGCCCAGAGTCTCATCTGGTCAAATCACATGACACTTCTCAAAGTGAACCCAAAGCAAAGCCTCACATCAGGGTTTATATAATCTTCTCCTGGCTCAGAGAATGTAACAACCCTCTTGACCCACTGCCCAATCACAAAGTATCTCCTGAAAAACAAGCCTCCCGCCCCAGGCTCCAGGAGGTGCACTTAAGCCTATCAAAGGGCCTAGCGGCAAGGAAGATCTTGAAATTCTATTCCCATAATATAGACTTAGCCAGAAAAAGAGTGGTTATCATCAAACCATAGATTGAGAGCTAGAAAGAAAAATAGAGGTCATGAAGTCAATCCCCTTTGTTTTACAGGAGAGGAAAGGCCAAGGAGATTAAGTGACTTATTAAAGGTCACATAACTAATATTTGAAGCCAATGCTTCTAAATCCAGAATTCTTTCCATTATAATATATCTAATATGACTGATTATTAATGAAATATAATATGGAATATGATAAATTTACAGAATATAAATTTTAAAAAGAATGTATTTTTACATAAAGAGCCAAGCAATAGGTAGTTGTTATAGTTTCTAAACTTATATTTTTCCGTAATAATGATACTGGTTTTGCATTTGATTTATTTTGCATCCAGATTATGATAGTATTTTATTCTGCATTTTATTTTATTTATTTATATTATATTTTTATATTTATATTATTTATATATTATTTTATTTATTTATATTATAATAGTATTTTATTCTGCACTTAAATACCAAAAATTAGAATTTCCATAAAAACAGAAGAACAAGAAAAGAAAGAAATTTTTCATTATCTGTGTCAGCATTCCAATGAAGCAGGACTATGGAAGAGGCATCCTCACTTGAGAAATATGCACAATAATGTCATTACTGTTTGTTTCCAACAATTGATACAGACTATTTCTAAGTAGTTTCAGATTTGCTTTTCCCATTTATTTTCCTAACTATTAATAACAAGTGTTTAGTAATAGATCTTCGCTTACCACAAACTATGTCAAAATTTATTCTGGATTCTTTCAGTCTGTAAAGGGGTGTAGGGTGAGGTTTCTGAGAATTATTTTAAATGAACTAACTTGAACATGAATTTATCCCTTCACAGTCCTTTGCATACCATTATGGAATCACAGCTTACATATTCCCATGTTAGTAAAACTCTATCTTACAGAAAATTTCTACAATACTGTACATAGAGGCACAAGTTCTTCCAGTCCAACCTCTTTATTTCCCTCTTCTGAAACCGAAAAGGATTTCCACTACATGGACCAGCAGCTCTTGCTGCCCCAAAGAACTCAGTAACTGACTCAGAGCATAAATATTGCTGACATTAGACATGTATTCCTGTCACTTGGAGATTGCTTGGAGGAGTTCCCCAACCATGTGCCATATACAAACAACACTGCTATTAGGCCAGTATTTATGGACTTTGAAGATGATAACTAAATCTAAGTTCCATATGCCAAATATAACCCAACACCAGCTGGCAGTAAATCTGTTTGCATCTCTCTTAGGATGCTCTGGTTAAAATTCATGACTTAAAAGAATTTCTTGTGCAGGATTTATTTTGTTCTATTTTAAAGGAAAGAATAGTTTGGGGTTAAATGGAAAGGCACTTTGAGTATATTTTCCCCCAAAATAAATTTGTCCTTGAAATGTAGTCCTCCATGTTTTGCTTTTTAAATATCATGAGGAATTCTACGTCACAGAAGGCAGTCCCATTTCCTATACTTTGCTTATGTCATCAAATTGCATTTCTCCTATTCAGCAATACATGTAGATTTCATATATAAGATCATGTGCAATGAATTTATTATATTTGCCTTTGTGAGGTGACTTATGGTTGAAAAATTATGAAAGTAGATTGATTTTTTCCAACATATATATTATCATATTTTGGGGGAAAAAAGTAGGAAGTCCTTCCCCCTTGTAATATACTAAGATCCTTTAGAAAGTGAAAAATAGGAGGCAGAGCCAAGATGGCAAAATAAAGGCAGGCACTCTCCCCAAGCTCTCCCACAAACCCCTCTAAATACCTTTTAAAAATGACTCTAGGGGTGGCTAGGTGGCACAGTGAATAGAGCACCAGCCTTGGAGTCAGGAGGACCTGAGTTTGAATGTGGCCTCAGACATTTGACACATTTATGAGCCATGTGACTTTGGGCAAGTCATTTAACCCCACTTGCCCTCCAAAAAAAAAAAAGACTCTAAACAACTTCTGGAGCAGCATAACCTACAAAAACACAGAGTGAAACAGATTTCCAGCCCAAAACAACCTGGAAGGTCAACAGGAAAGATCTGTTGCACCAGGATGAGAGCGTGGTCCAGCACAGACTGGGCCCCAGCAAACATGGAGCAGGCTTTAGAGCAACTGAATCACTGGCAATAGTGGTGGTTTCCAGATCTCTCATCTCACAGACACCAAACACAACTTGGAAGGTGGGCAGAAAAGGTCCATCACACCTGGGTGAGCGAGGAGTACAGCCAGGGCCCCAGAAAACCAGGAGTAGACCATGAGGGTGACTGAGTTAGCAGTGGCATTGGCATTGGCTGCTTCCAGAGTTCTCAGTCCACAGATGGTAAGGGGGTTGAACAACTGGTCAGGAGATTACAGCGGTCTTTTTACTAGCACTGAGGCAGGCCTCTGTTGCTTTGTGCATACTCAGATACAGATCACAGTCCTGGGAGGCAATCCTAGCGTGAGGAGTACTACACTTCAGAACTTGTGGCCACAATGGAACAAGGACACTTCTCACAGTTCCAGGGCAGAAAAGAGTGCTTGTGGTCATTCACAGACCAGAGCACAGGCCAGGAGAGTAGCAAACATCTCTCCTTAGGTAATACTGCCTTAATTCTTTACATTCTTACATAGGAAGATGATATTTGTAACTCATAAGACCTTCTCATTATCAGGGTACTCAGAGTATATATAGACAAAGGGCATAGATATGTGTTGAATATGAAAGGATGGTATCTAAAAATAAATTAAGGGATGAGAGAAAAATTCACTGGGAGAAAGAGAAAAGGAGAGGTAGAATGGGGTAAATTATCTCACATAAAAGAGACAATAAAAAGCTTTGATAGTGGAATGGAAAAAGGAAAAGGTGAGGGAGACTGAGTGAACCTTATTCTTATCAGAACTGGTTCAAAGAGGGAATACATACATACTCAGTTGGGTATAGAAATCTATTTTACTTACCCTACAGGAAAATAGGAGGAGAAGGAAATTAAAACAATTCTGAGGTGCTACCTCATACCTATTAGATTGGCTAATAGGACAGAAAAGGTAAATGACAAATGTTGGCGGAGATGTTCTGAAAAATGAGACAGTGAACTATTGGTGGAGTTGGGAACTTATTCAACCATTCTATAGAGCAATTTGGAACTATGCCCAAGGGGCATAAAACCATACATACCCTTTGAACTGGAAATACCACTACTAGGTCTGTATCCCAAAAGAGGTTTTTGTTTTTGTTTTTGTTTTTTTTAATAAAAGGACCTATATGTACAAAAATATTTATGGTAGCTCTTTTGGCGGGTAAAGAATTAGAAATTGAGGTGATACCCATCAACTGGGGAATGGCTGAACCAGTTGTGGTATGTGATCATGATGGAATACTATTGAAGTATAAGAAATGAGGAACAGAAAAACTTGTAAAAACTTGCATGGGCTCGTGCAAAATGAAATTGTACTTTGTACAAAGTAATAGCAATATTCTAAGATGATCAGCTTAGCTATTCTCAGCAATGACTTAGCTATTTTCAGCAATAAAGTGATCCAAGGCAATTCTGAAGGACTTATGATGAACAATGCTATCCATCCCCAGAGAAAGATCTGATAGTGTCTGAATATAGATAGAGGCATACTTTAAAATTTTTTTCTTGAGGTTTTTTTAGTCCATGTTTTCTTTCACAACAGGACTATTATGGATATGTTTTGCATGACCACATGCATAGCCTATATTGAATTGCTTGTCTTCTCAATGAGGGACATTGGGGAGGGCGGCAGTGAGCAAATTTGGAATTCCAAGTTTTAAAAATGAATGTTAAAAATTATTTTTATGTGTAAATGGGGAAAAAGGTAATACTAAATTAAAAAAATAGAAGCTGGGATAAAATTAGCAACTACTTCCCAGGTTAACTTTGAGGATAAAATGAGATAATATTTATAAAATGCCTTTTTAAACATTAAAATTCTAGCTATATGCTATCATCATCATCATCATCATCATCATCATCAACATCATCATACATAACAAAATATATCTACCTTGACTGTGTTAAAAAAAAAAGTGAAAAATGTATCTCAAAAAGCAATTAACTTTGATGAAATCTTTTTATTAATTAATTAAAAAGACTCCACTGCCACATGATAATACCTAAAATATTGCTTATGATGCTTATCAATGAAAGTGACCCAAATATCTGTTATATTAAACTTTTAAGAATGAACACTACCAAAGTTTAAAAAAAAATCAATAGAACAAGAAATCATAGATTGATGTAGAAATGCGATGGCAAAAATTTCTTTAACTTTTGCTGTTTAAAGTTTGACTAAACTCACTCATGGATGATTTATTATTTTAGTATTTATCAAAATGTAAGATTTCTATAAAATAGGTTAGATCCTGTCAAGTCCAGATTCTATTGCTAAGATAAAAATATAAACATAACACTGTCAAGAGAAAATATTATTTGAAACAATATTTAAAATACATTTTTAAAAAGATAAATTTATCCCACCTGACTACATATTTTTCAAGTGCTTTTTAGCTAACTTTCTGATGATCTTTGAGTCTTATTTTCTAATTTGACTGATTTTCTTTAGAGACCAGTAACTTGAAGTTAGTTAAAAGCCTTCATTTATCAAAGGTAGGTGTCACAAACAGAATTTCTCTCTTTTTATTAAAGAGAAAGGGCTGGGATTTAAAATGTTAGATCTCTATTAGTTATGTAGAGTCATGAGAAAAAGTCATCTTAGAACTTCCTCAGTTCAAAATTTCTCCTTTCTTTAAGTATCCTTTTGTTGAATTGGACAATAAAGACCTGCTTTTGATTCAGGGACTCCTTTCCTTACAAGAATTTGCTTAGAATTTAGGTGGCACAATGGAGAATGTGATGGATGCTGATTCAGGAAGCTCTGAGTTCAAATGTGAACTCAGGTAGTTTTCTTTTAGAATGATTTTATTTATATATTTTTAGTTTTCAACATTCATTTCCACAAGATTTTGAGTTATAAATTTTTTCTCCCCGTCTTTCTCCTACCACCTACCACAAAATAGCAAGCCTACTGAATACCCCTTCCCCCAATCTGTTTTCTCTTATATCTTCCCCCCCTCACCCTCTTAACTTTCTTTTTTTAAATTAATTAATTTATTTTTAGTTTTCAACATTCATTTACACAAAATTTTGAGTTAGTTTTTTTCCCCATCTTTTCCCTACACCCCACTTCAAAATAGCAAGCCTACTGAATACCCCTTCCCTCAATCTGTTCTTGCTTATATTCTCCCAATTCACTCCCCTAATTTTCTATTAGGGCAAGATGGATTTCTATACCAGAGTGCCTGTATATCTTATTTCTCAGTTGCATGTAAAAAACTTTTTTTTTCTTTTAAAATTTGTTTTTAAAACTTTGAGTTCCAGATTTTTTCCTTTCTTCCCTCCTTAACCAGTCCCACTGGGAAGATAAACAATACAATATAGGTTGTACATGTGTACTTACCTGAATCATTTCCATAATTGTTATATTGTGAAAGATTAACTATATTTCCCTTCATCCTCTCCCACCCTCCACTTATTCTAATTTTCTCCTTTGACCCTATCCCTTTTCAAAAAGGTTTGCTTCGAACTACCCTTGCTCCCAATCTGCCCTCCCTTCTATTATCCCCCCTTTTATCCCCTACACCAGACCCTATTTTCCTGTAGAGTAAGATACCCAATTGAGTGTGTATGTTATTCCCTCCTTAAGCAAAATTCAATGAGAGTAAGATTGTCCCATTCCCTTTCACCTTCCTGCTCTTCCCCTCCATTGTAACAATTTTCTCTTGCCTCTTTTATATGAAATATTTTACCCTAATCTATCTCTCCCTTTTTCCTTCTGTCAATAAATTCCTCTCTCACCTCTTAATTTTATTTTTTAGATATCATCCCTTCATATTCAACTTGTCCAGTGCCCTCTGTCTATGTATACATGAACATATATATGCCCACACTCACATATATATTTATATACACATACACCCTCATATATTAAAGCACTATATAAATGCTTCTTCTTTTCCTCCTTTATTATTATTATATTCTGTACTTACTGTGCTATCATCATGGTCAAGATACTTAATGTGTCAGTATATCAGACTCTGATTATAAATTATCAATGGGCCATAAATGTCTGCATTAGTGAATTTACCAATGAAATTAATACAGTATCAAATTCAAGTATGTTGAAATTCCATGTTTTTGGTTAAAACTTACTAGTTGTGATATTTATGTATTTCCATGCTATATTGGTAGTGCTTTCTTTAATGATTTTTCATTAAAATAATGTATGTATCTTGTATGTACTTATCTGTGAATAGTATGTAATCTCCCAGTGGAATGTAACTTCCTTGAAAACAGCAATTGTTCTCATTTTTGTATTTTCCCAGTACTTAGCACTTAGCACTATAGCTATCATATAGTAGATGTTTAATAATAGTAATGATACTGGGAGTAGCAGTGTTGATGGTGGTGCTTCTTGCTACAATATTCCCTATAAGTAGCAAGGTCATTCATGTTCTGTATGAATGGCTTCCAAATCTTTGCCTCTCTCTAGCTTGAACTAATCTCCCAAGTTCTGTACTCATCTTTCTTAGATTCTGGGATTCCCATTGTCATGACTCTCAAGTCTTAATTATCTTTCAGCTGAACTGTTATAATCGACTTCTAACTGATCTCTCTGCCTTCAAACTCTCCCCTCAAACTATCATAGAATTTCAGCAATAGCATTTTTCCTGTTCAAAATTCCCATTGTTGTCAGATTAAAGTAAATATTAGTGTTGAATTAAAATAATGTTATGCTCTGTTTCTAAGATACCCATTTGGTTTAATTTCCCAGAAGTCTCCTTCTGGGAACTTCCCCTATCGCCTCCTATTCCCCACATACATACAGACCAAATATGATTTCTTTCACTCTGTCAAAGAAATCCCATAGTTCCCTACATTTTTATTTTTTTGGCTCAGTGTATCTATTCTATATGAAATATCCTTCCCTGCCATCTCTACCTAGTATGGTTGCCAACCTTCCTAAACAAAATCAAGTGTCACCTCTTTCATGAAGCTTTCTATCGTCCCTCTAGTTGAAATAAATATCCCTCTTGTTTTCCCAAAGTACTTGGTAGGTTTCTATTTTCACTTATTGTAGTTTACTTTTTACAGCATGGCAACTCTTGAAGACCACAAAAGAAAGTATAGCAAGGTAATGATGTATGATAACAACCACACTGATCTTTGAACTATCAAGTACATCTGACTCTACTTTAAGACTGTATGATTCTGGATGAAAAGTATAATGAATAACTTTTGCTCTTTTGGCAACATTCTACTTGCCTCTCTCTTAAGTACTTATATTATTTTGTGATTATTTGTAATTTTCAAATCATCATATCAGATTGCAGCTACCTCAAGACTAAGGGAAGGATCTAGTCTTTCTAACTCATCTGGTTATAATCCAACCATATTTATTAAATACTTGCTATGTATGTTATAAGGTACTTGTACCAGGTCTTGGGCATAAAAAGACAAGATGGCGGGGGGAGGCCAGCCCCCAACCTCAGGAGCTTCCATAAGTGTACATTGTGGGCACAATAAATATGCACTGAATTGAAAACTAACTGTGTGACCATGGGCAAGTCACTTAACCCCAATTGCCCTTCCAAAAAGCAAAAAAAAAAAAAAAAAGAACCTAGATAGTTCCTGAAAGTATTACCATATCCATTTTAGAGATGAGAAAACTGAGACTCAGAAAACAACTGAGTTGTTCAGAGTTTTATTGTTTGTATATAATAAATTAATCAGCAAGCATTTATAAAGCAACACACTTTTTCCTAATTACTCTGACAAACTTGAGGGATATAAAAAATATAAAAATATATATAAAAATATTTAGTCTTTGACCTCAGTGAGCTTACAATCCAGTCCAGTCTATTTTCTAATAAATACTCAAATGTTTGTTGAATTTAATTTCAGAGAAACTTGTGGGTATGAATAGTTGTCCTTTCCCCAAAGTCAGTTTTTTAATGATATTTTCTTCTTTAAAGGAAGAGCTGATTTTTGCTAGCTTCCAGGGAATCTCTCAATGATTCAGCTGAAGGTTTACAGATAGTTCATCAGTATCTTCTCCGTTTCTTACTGCATCAAGTCAAAGGAGAGATATTTGTATATCTTTTTTTTTTTTTAATCACAGGTACCTTTCTGATTGTTTGGGAGGACAAATATACTGAAGAGATTTGAATCTTGCTGTTTTGCAAAATTCCCTCAAAAAAAAAAGGCATCTATTTTTTTCCCTCAAAATATGAAAGTAGTCCAAAAGACACAAAAATATTACCTATGTACCCAAGTACCACCTGGTGTTATCCATCTTTGCAGTTTTTTGCCTGCTGTATTAACTCCATGGCCTGATGTCATGTATTTGACTAGCTGCCTATATAGCCCTCCTTTTGCTGTCTTCAACAAATCTTTTCCTTTTCCCCTGTGGGCTTCTTTGGTTAATAACACCCTCTAAGTACTTAATGTGGCATTATGATTTGTTGCAAAGAGGCAGACTGAACAGTGCTTGACCTCACATGGTCCTGTAGATCACTATTGATTTAAAGTGGCAGTCTAAATTCTGCACATTAGTCTGCAGCACAACATTTTTTAATATACCAATAAAACAGAATTACTCCAAAGGAAACAATTTTGTCAGAGGCCCTGAAAGCACTATGTAGAATACAAATGGGAGGGTAGTTTTTTAAAGTTATGTTGCAAATACTTTTAAAAGTCAGGCTGTGGATCACCGAAAAGCAAGATATCACCTAATATTTTATGGAAAAGTCAGACCATTAACTGTCACATCAGAAAAATATTCAAGGCTGCCAAATAAATCAGGATATTTTAAAAATCAATCAGAAATAAGAATTCTTAGATGAAATGAAGGGCAGAGAGGGTAGTGGGGGCTGTTCCACTTCACAAGAAGTGCTCACCTTTGAAAGTGCCTAAAGACCATGAGTTTGTTGAGATTGCTCAATTTTACAAAACAAACGTTCTTATATTTTTTATGAAACAATACCTTGCACAAGTGTAGGTCAGATTGTTGCCTACCATACACACACACACACACACACACACACACACACACACACACACATATATACATACACACACATACATATACATACAGTAAATGCAGGAATGTAGCTATTTAAGAGGAGGACAATGTCCTTTCCCCCTAAGGGATGAGACTTTGCTTTATTTTTATGTCCCCAAAAGTGAGGAGCACATAGTAAGTTTTTGATAAATACTGATTAATTGGTTCTTATTCCTTTCTCCTTTCCTAATTACTTTCATGGCTAAGTAAGAGTTTTAGAATTGAACATCAGAGCCTCCAGACTCCAATAGCCCTTGGTAGTTTTTATGGAAAATCTGCCTCCAAATTAGGGGTTCTTAACCTGAGACCAGATACCCCAGAGGGATTAGAACATTTCAGTGAGTCCACAAATTTGGATGGGGAAACAATTGTATCTTTATTTTTACTTGCCTCTGGTTTCCTTTGTAATTCTTTGCATTTTATTTTATTTATTTAAGAGCATTATTATGAATAAGGGTTTGTGGATTTTTCCAGACTAAGTCAGGCCTGTTCAACTTGCAGCCTGTGGGCCGCTTATATCCTGCCAAATACTTGCAGCATGGTAAAGGATTTCTTCTACATACCAAGGATGTTTTCCTCTACATTTTTTGTGGGCTGCCCCAAATCCTTTGACTTGCCACAAGTGGTCTGTAAGTGGCCCATGGGCTACAGGTTGTACAGGCCTAGTCTTAGGGGTCCATGGAACTCACAACAAAGGTTAAGAATCCATAATGGGGATTTTTTATTATTATTTCCTCTAATTACTCTTTATTATTTGGGGCTCAAGGCCATTCCTTTTACAACTTTGAGTTAACTGGAAGCCTGTCTTCTGTTAATATTAATCTTACCTGACCAAAACTTGTCTCATGGGGGATGTGAAAATGTATTCAAGGCCTTAAACATTCCTTAGATAACAGGTTGGAGGAAGGATATCAGTTGTTCTTGACTCCTTTGGATATGTAAAATTTTCCTCTTAATTAGTCCATTTTTCAACCCACTAAATGAAGTTTGATCTATAACCTGACTTAATTTACCATAAAATCTGTTTAATTAGGTTTATGTATGAAATTATGACTGTTCAACTTTTATGACATTGAAGAAGCATGGGATTGTCTTTTCCTCAATTTTTATGACCTAAGAGAAATGTACAAGATTGCAATATGTAAAAGAATCATTTCTCTTGTCACTCTGATGTAACTTTGCCTGTAAGAGACCTTGTTAGAATCCTAAGGATTGAACATTTTTCTGTGAGGGCTGATCGTGTGCTTGAAAATCTAGGTTGTTAACCTCTATAATTTCCGTGTTGTGGTACCTACCACATGAACTAAGAGAGGAGATATTTTTCCCACAGCAGTCCCCTGTTCTAAATGTAAGAAGATAGCAGTTTTATCATATGGAAATAAAGCTGTGAGTTTTGTGAATTTTCTGACCCAAAGTCAGAGTAAAATCTATCACAGATACTCAATCATAGTGAACAGAAAGTATATATAGATATAAAACACTATTGCTGTTTTGAAGTAAAAAAGAAATACATGCATACACACATTCATACATTGACAATCTTCAGAGTTTAGTCGAAGAAAGACAAACAGGATTAGGCTATATCAGTGTTTATTTCTCTCAAAATTGTCAGCATTCATGCGTCCCTACATGCAGCTGCAGTTTAGAACTGAGTTCCCTTTGGGTTTAGGGTGCACAGTTCATATACCCTTCCAATAGAGGCTGATGTAACTCAGTCACCCCTGGACAGAAAGAATATCTCTATACCAGACTGCTTCCATCCATACCAGACCACATCTAGCATTGGACTGTCTAGACAAAATAATCTGTCTCCATTCAAGCAGGAGAACACAATGGACTTTCAGGAAACTTAGATTAAATTACTTGAAAGCTTGGGTGAGGACTGACCAGGATAAGGAGACTCAATGTAGTTTCATTATCAGTAATGTCCTTCCAAAGAAAAACTGAACTTAAAGTCAAGATTTTGGAAGAAGGGGGGTGAGGGAAACTCTGAATCTCATTTTTCTCAACACACACACACATACATGCAAGTGTGTGTATACGTATATGCACACGTATATATGTATATATGTATAAACACACATACATATATATATATAATTTTAAAGTGAAAATAATATCTTTGAATCTGCATTCAGACTTCATAATTCTTTCTCTGGATGTAGATAACATTTTCCATCAGGAGTCCTCTGGAATTGTCTTGGATCATTGTATTGCTGAGAAGGGCTAAGTCATTCATAATTAATCATCATACAGTGTTCTCTTGGTTCTGCTCAAGAAGTGTATCAGTTTTTAAATGATATTTCATTCTTATATCACACTAATTTCTAATTATATCCCTTTAAGCAAAGAATAAGTAATTCAACAAAACCAACCAAAATAGGACTAAGCCTGAAAGTATATGTAGTGCTCCACATCCGTAGTTTCCCACTTTTGCAAAGAAGGCAGAGAGATGGGTTGCTCATCTCTTCTTCAGAGTCAAGTTTGGTTATTATGATTACATAGTGCTATTTCACTTTTTTAATTAGAACTATACAATTTTAAAAGACCAGAAGTTTTTCCAAAGGCAGAATATATATACATATATTCTAGAAAGCCTGTGCAGAAGGTAGGAAAATTTAAAATACCTTTTAGATTTAAAGAGTACTTTCAAACACTGTAGTCTATTAGATTGTGGAATTTTCTCCCAAATGAAATGGTGAAAGATTCACAGCTGGATTCATTTAAAAATAGATGAGTGCAGCAGGGAAGAAAACTTGCATTGGCAGAGGGTGTCCATCATGACCCAATTCAGTATCTAACATCCATAATACTTATGCATAAGAAAGAACACAATATGAAGTATTTGTTTACAACAAGGCAATCTAATGCAGCTTATTCTGATGCAATGTTATTTCTTCAAGATATAGATAAGTATATTTACATTCCTGAAAGCATCATAAAGCATTCCATCTCATATCTGAGGTCAGAGAGAGTGTTTAAAAGATGAGACTCCAAATACCTAGATAATAACTTCAAAATATTTTCTTATTCTATTGGGCTTTCCTGCTATGCCCTATGCCTAAACAACATATTCCAATCCAAGAATATATTCGAACCTACATACAGGAAACACTGTTACTATTTCCAAATTGATGCATCTTTTTTTCTTTCTGTACTTATTAAATTCTCCTTTGTTTCTTCTCATACATATAGTTCTTGAGAATTGTACTTATCATGCAAGTCAACTTTGGATCTCATTTACTAAAATGCTATGACTATTATCACCAACTGCAATAGAAATAATAGTATGCAAAGAATTTAAGAGTTCAGCAGGGAAGAGACCACCCAGTGGGGGAATTCTCTCCATCAGTTTAGATACCCAAATATTAGTTCCTTCCCTTACTAGCTTCCTTATCTACCTTACATTTAACAAGCTTGTGTTTATCTTGTATTTATTCTGTATTTTATCTTCTTTGATAAATTGAAAGTTTCTTTAGTGTAAGAATTATTTCAGCTTCTTCACTGATACCATTAGTAACTAGGTCCTGGTACACAGTAGGAACTTAATAAATGCTTATTGATTAATTGAACACTATTACTTAATAAATTAAAGCCTTTTGAATTATCTGTGAAAAATGCAAATTTGATGACTTGTCACAACTGGTAAATGTCAAGGGATTAATTTGGACAAGGTCTTCCAAATGCTAAATTTTTACTCTATTCATTGAACCATGGTGTTTATGATGATAATAATAATACTGATAATTATAATTAGAAAATGTCAATTAATAAGAATAATTGGGTTCCAACAACAGCACATTTGAATATGTTTTCCTTATAATATAATGCCGCATCACAGAAGATAAAGGATTTGGTTAAATGGTATAAGGAGTTAAACTGGCCAGTGAGCTTTCTACAACTACTCTCTTTGAAAGTTTTTTATTGACCAAATGAGATACTGTATGTAAAGCATTTTATAATCAAATGATTATATATTATTATTAATCATTGTATCAATGTAATCCATTAGCATTATTATTGCCATTTTTATGCTGTTTCGTCAAAGGTTTATTGTTTTGATTAAAGAGATTTCAAATACGCAATACACTCCAAACACTTGGGTGCCCCTCTTCCCTGCTCCCCCTAGGAGAATTTAGAAAATGAAGAAGACAGTTTACCACCAGGAACCCTCAATCCAGTTTTCTGTTTTTTGGGGGGTGGGGTGGGAGAGTAGTGGTATTTACAGAGGTTAAAGACTAGATTGCTCATAATTAATGAAAGGCCCAGTGAACAGGCCACAGGCCAATGCATAGAGGCCATGATACTTGCTGTAATTTCTGTCAAATTCTTTACCTAAGAGAATATAGTAACAAGACACTCAAAACTACTTGAATAGAGATATTCTTGCATTTATAGGCATAAAGCTTCACTGGGAGTCAGTTCTATGTTTCTCACAAGTTAAACAGTAGAATCATTGTTGCTACCGTAATGTAGACTGGTCAAAATTTCTGAATGAAGTAATATACAGTAACATCAACAGCAAAAACAACCATTCACATTTCTTTAGACTTTAAACTTTCAACAATCCTTTGAGGTATTACAGGTATATTACAGGTACTTCCATTTCATTCCTATTGATTATAGCCTATAGAACTTGAGAGGGCTCTAGGGATCACATCTGGTCTAATCCATACTTTCTAAAGGGGAAGAAACTGAGGACCAAAGAAGGCAAGTGACTTGCTAAATGTCACATATGCACTAAGTAGCAAAGACTAAAAATCAAGCCTAGGTGAGACCTTTTGATTCTAAATTAAGAAGACATGTGACTGTTTAGGATCATTTAAATTGTAAGCTTTAGGGCCAGGACTCAGACTTGGGTTTTCTGAATTCTACATGGCTACCTTTGTGACTTTCAGCAAGGTAATTATGACTCATTTTTTCACCTGTACAAATGAGGAGGTTGGACTAAAAGATCTTTAATGGTCCTTTTCAGATCTAAACACTGACATTTCATTTTAAGATTCCCACACTTTCTCTGCACCAGGCCAGACAAGATTTTAAAGACAGAAAGGGAGAAGTATTACATAACCAACTAGGAATGAGACCAAAAGTGGGAACTATAACAAAGCTATGTTGTTATGGAATAATTGAGCATATTTGTAGTACCCTTCATATGTGTAGCTGACAGCAGATAAAAAGCATAGATCAATTAATCAGAAAGCAAAAATATAAACCAAAGCAGAGGATTGACTCTCAGTGATTAATATCATATAAATATCATTATAGAAATGACCAACCTTGTTTTCATCTCCATTCTGACCTCCACCTGTTCCTTTCTCCTCCCTATTTTTCTAATCCTTCATATATGATATGGTCTTATGTTCCTTTCCAATCTTGATGTAGGGGCAAGGTAAGCCCCTCTGTGAGAAATAAGATTATACAAACCAAGGCCCCAACTCAATATGACCTTTCTGTTACCCTGAGCTGTTTAGGAACAGGGATCCTGAGAACTTGAGGGCTGCTCCTCTCCTGGGACCCTGGCCAGGTCCTTGAGAAGAGATATGATAACTGCCCAACTCCTGGAACTAGCCACTCCAAGGAAACATTGCTCTTGGAAGGACTGGCCTCCTTCCCCAGCCTCACACAAGATACCAATGCTTGCTAAAAAACACCAGGCAGTATGCCTTCTTTGTTCTCAGCACTATTTACACTGTAAGATTCAGACCCCAAATTGGAATCTCACCCATGGAGATGACCCTCTCCCTGGGACCCTCCCATACAGGACCCTGATGTCTATACCCGGGATTCCCCAGCTTGTGTGGTCAGGTGTTGGTGCTTCCCCAAAATGGTGATGCTTGTAAATATGTAAATATATATATATATATATATATATATGTGTGTGTGTGTGTGTGTGTGTGTATGTCCACTATTAATCATAGTTGCTCTTATTCTGCTATCTTTAACCCTCTTATTCTGTTATCTCCGGTTTCTTTTTCACTTGCCTATATATACATATATTCTGAATACATATTCTGAAGAAATTGCCTTGGCTCTTTCTTGGAGTGCTGAGCATTCTGTTTATGCGAATTCTGTACCTCCTTAATTGGACACTTGATCTTAGAAAAACATGGAAAGACTTGCAATAAATCATGAAAAGTGAAGTGAGCAAACTGAGAGAATATCATATACATTAATAGCAATACTGTTCAAAGAAAAACTGTTGACCAACCAAGTTATCCTGAACATTATAAATATTTAAATCAACCATAAAGAACCTACCAATGAAGATGATATCTACCTCAAGAAAAAGACTGATAAATAGAAGTATGCATAGTATGGCCTTTTATATATACATATGTGCATGATACACACAGATATACATTGTATATACATGTATATATGTACCTATACAAATGCATATTTGCATATGTGTATATATTCATATATGTATTTATATTTATATATAAAACACCATACTATATATGCTATACACACATATACATATAATCTGTCAAATGGTGGTCTTTTCTAGTGTGGAGCGGGAAGGGAAGCAGGTTAAAATGTAACAAAAACATTTAATAAAAAAAAAAAGAATCAGAAAACAAATAACTATGGGCAGACATGGACAAACATTTGATGTGATGAATAGTCCCATCTAGCTACATTGCAGTTTACGTCACTGAGGAAAATTGCAAATCAGTGAGTCCATACATTCATATAAGGATTTCAGTATTTGAGGGCATTAATTGACTATTTACTTGTAAAGCCAAGCATGAGCAGCTTTCCAGAGGACTGCTGCTGTGAATAGCTTTCAAAGTTCAGATTACACAGTACAGTGAACTCTCTATTCAGTAACAAATTAAGGCAAAACATTCACAGAAATTAAAATACAATATTCACAAAGTTATAACATTACAAGTTATCAAAAATGGCCATGTAGTTTTCACCAAAGTGGTCGCCTACTTTTAAGCAAAGTACATTCATTTAGTCAATCACAAAGTCCACCCCTGGGTCACATTGTCTAAATCTCTTCAATCAAAAAAGTCTTCTTTCTTAAACAAAGTACATTCATTTAGTTGATCACAAAGTAAAAAGATCAAAGTGCTCCACCCCAGGTCACAAGTAAGTTACAATACCATCAGTCACTACTATGCATCCTCTTAAGGGGGAGTGGAAAATACAAAGGCCATCCACCCCTAGATCATAAGTAAGTTACAATTTCATCAGTCACAACTCAGTAGCCATAGAGAGGTCTTTTTATCTTGACTCCGGTCAGGCTTTCAGCGCCTATGGTTCCTATTTCATGGCTCAAAACTCAACAAAGATACAACATTCACACTCATTCCTGGTGTCCTCATCAATTCACTTTCTGGCTGTGGAATTAATGAGACCCAAAATAGACGAAGTACCAGCACCACAGTTATTCCTCCACAGTTCTTGGCAGCTCCAGCTGGCCCTCAGAAGTTCTTAGGATCCTGGTAGATCTCTCTCTGTCTGTCTCTGTCTCTGTCTGTCTCTCCCCCTCCTCACCCCCCAGCAGTAGCTGCTATGCCTCCACAATGCTTGCTCCCAGAACTTCTAACCTCTCTCAGCTTGGGCTTTTCCTTATATATGGTATTATTTCCTCCCTGATCACTCCCTTCCTGTTACATCAACAAGTCCGTCCATGCTGTGGGATTCACAAGTTCTGGGCCTTAATACTTAACTTGAAACTAAGTGCTAAGTACCTGTTAGCTTGCCAATACAAGGGGATTTTCAAATTTCATTATTATTACATTACTGTATATGTTTAGCATTATGCCCTAAAGGACTTGTTCTATAGACTGTCCCTTAACTGCATATCTAATTTTGGGAAATAGGCATCTTTTCCCCATTCTTCCCACCTTCAACCTTCTAGGTGTATATCTAGATCTAACTCTTTTGAATGATTATGCAGTTTTCTTGATAACATCAGAATATGCCAGTGAGGAGGATGGCCTGAGAGACTTTACCATCTATAAGAAATCTCTCTTTTACTTAAGACTCTTCATTTGATATCCTTAATTCAAGCAGTAAGCACCTTTGGTGACCTTGTTTCAGGTCTTATTTGATATTTGTAATCAGAAGGCTATGAAACAAAGTCATCTCCTTTATCATACCTTTCAGTTCTCTGACTTTTGACATATAATCAGTTTAATACTTTATGATATTATATATTGTTTCCATGGGTATAATTTTAGCAACTCTTCTCAAAGAAAGTCTTCATCATAGATGGATGGGAGGCTGGGGATACAAAAACAAAAAACAAAACAAAAAAATCTCTGCCCTCAAGGAACTTACATTTTACTGAAAAGGTACATTGTATACATTTTTTATTTTGTTCTTCTAGACTTATGGTTTTATTCACATCAAGTTCTTCCACTGTGAAAATTCTTTACTGCAAATTAAAAACTTTTAGTCTTACAAAATTTGTGTGATACACAACAAAGTCAATTAATAAGCTTTACTAATTTATTATAATTTGCCAGGCATTTTAGTTGGTATTGGTAAAACAAAGACTGAAAAAAAAAAAAAGAAAAGAGAAATAAAACACCAACAAAGAATTAAAAGGGTTTGGGTTACTAAAATAGCTTTTCAGTTTCCTAAAGTGAATGTAGTTTCCACTTTCCTTTTCAATTCCATCTCTATTGTCTATCACACACACACACACATATGTACTTAATTATTATGTGTTTATATATAAATATATATAAACATAATAATATATTATATATAAAATATATATAAACACATAATAAACACATTGGTGTAAAGCCAATAGAACTTAATTATTATGTATGTTATTATTACATGCATACATATTGTGTATGTATGTAATTATATATATGTGTGTGTATATATATATATATATATATATATATATATATAAACACATAATAATTAAGTTCTATTGGCTTTATACCCAAATGTGTCTCATAATATCAGCAATAAAAATCCTTCACCCATGTAGTCTTTCCTATGTAGATGGTCTGGATGAATTTTTTGCATAAAGTTCTTTTTCAGTATTCTGGGTCTTGATGAAATCAGCATCATATAATCTATAAATTTTATCCACAGAGAATCCTTCTGCATGGACTTTGTGCTGGATCTGTTTCACCAAGATGAAGCTTCACTTTTGGTTAGCATAAGTTCCTCAGTTGTATACTTCCCCTGATATTATGTTAACATGGAGATTGATTCAGCATTGATATTTAATACCTCCTCAATAGTCTCAATTACCTCTCACTTCTGATGGGAGCACTGGAGAACAGAGTAATAACCTCCTCTCAGAATCTCCTTTTAATTGAGGGCTTGGAATATTTCAGTTAACTTCATTTCCTATCTGCTCCTTTGCTTGGTTTAAACTCCATTGACATAATGCCTTCTGGCTAGCTACTCTTTCCCCACCCCACTGCTTTCAGCCCCTTTTTGTATATTGTCTTCTCCCAATAAACTGAAATATCCTTGAGGGTAGGAACCATATTTTTCTTATTTGTACCTCAAGTACTTAGGACAGTATTTGCCAATTGTAGGTGCTTAATAAATGTTTATTGCCCTTCCAAAATATTTTATATAATTATGTACATTTTATTTCCTTATCAATTAACATATTTTCCCCATATTAGAATGCACATTCCTTTAAGAAAGAATATTTTCATTTTTGTTCTTTCATCCCCAGCCCTTGAAATAATAACTATTATATAATAGACACTTAATCAGTGGTTATTGAATTGGATTAAAGGTGATTTGCAAGTGACTGGGTATGCCTTCCTCTGGGTTAGAAAAACTCCAGATTTTTCTCTTTGTCTCCTTTCCTACTAGGACACAATCTGTCTCACACTCACCTTTTTTTTTTTAAAGGCCTTATTTGGGTAAATGTACAGTTCCTGAATCATCAATCATCATCAGTTTGATATCAGTGTGGCAACAAGGTTCCAGGAGTAAAACAAGGGATTTGTTCCTTATCTAGATTTTAATCTTATCTAGAGAACCTCATGTTTTCTTAAAGAGATAATTTCATTATCAGAACAAATACCTAATCTGTGGGGCAACAATAATTTAGTATAATAGCTGGAAATCTCTGATGTTTATTTTTTTATTTTTAAGGAAAAACTGAGAAAAACTGGTACATAAAATCCTATTATTATATAACAAATATATTTGCTTCTATGTCTTATTAAACAAACTATAACATTCAATACAAATAAACCATCACTTAGTTTATGATCATTTCACAGTTCACAGGGATCTTGGAGATCATTATAGTCTAATCCCTTTTTTTTAATAGATGAGGAAAGTGAGACTCTGAAAATAGGGAGTGATCTTAATCAAATCCACTAAGGTAGTAAGTAGTAAAGTGATATTGAAGCTTTTCATTCAGAATCAGAGGGATTGTGTTCAATTCCTGTCTCTGATACTTATTTACCTGTGAGATTTTGGTCAATCTTATTCATCTTTTGTCAAGATATTAAGAGACACCCTGTTTTCCAGAGCTAAGGCCCAGCAAGCAAGCTGTGCCTTGAGCTTGGCATAACAGCAATCCTTTGTGCTCATCCTTTGGATAATCTCACCCTGTGGCAAAAATCACATAATTATTGTATTGCTTTAACCAGCACCAGGTGTTCTCAGAGCTTGGCCAAGAACCAGACAAGCTCAGAGGAGTACTCGGATCCCAGTCACAAAGCCCTACTATGAATCAAACTCCTTTCCTGGTTGCTGTTACCCTTAATTGTTAAGATTACAGCCCACTGTATTTTGAGCTCACCTATGCATAGCTTTAGGGAGAAGAAGCCAGCACACTTCCAGCCAGATGAAAAACAGTGGTGAGGGGGTGCCTCTGGCTGTGTGCAATTATAGGATGGTAGAGGTCTTGGTTTTTGTATCAGGCCAGAGGAGAGAGCTGGAGGAGATCTGAGCCCAGAAACCCTATCACCTATACCCCAGTACTAGAGGTGATTACAAAAATAAGCTGCTGCAAATTTTAAAAATGAGCAGGCAAAAGAGAAAGAGCCCAACTGTAGCTAGTTACTATGGGAATACGTAAGACCAGGATTCATTGTTAGATGAGGATACGAAAGCAAAAAAATTTTTCTTTCCCAAAAAAAGTAATGTTAAGAGGTTATTGGCCTAAAAAGAATTCATATAAGAACTTGGAAAAGATTTTAAAAATCAAAAGAGAGAGATTGAGGAAAAATTTTTAAAAATAAGAACAATTGTAGAAAAAACAAGAAGATTATAAAAAGAAAGTCAACCAACTAGAAAGGAAACCAAAAATCACTTTTTAAATATTTATTTATTGATTTTTAGTTTTCAACATTCATTTACACAAGATTTTGAGTTACAGTTTTTTCCCCATCTTTCCCCTACCCCCACCCAAGATAGCAAGCCTACTGAACATCCCTTTCCCCAATCTGTTCTCTCTTATATCCTTACCCATCACCCCTCTAACTTTGTAGTAGGGCAAGATGGATTTCTTTACCCCAGTGACTTATATTTTATTTCCAAGATGCATGTAAAAAACAACTTTTTTTTACATTGGTTTTTAAAACTTTGAGTTCCAGATTTTTTCCCTTCTTCCATCCACACCTGCTATGAAGATAAGCAATTCAATATTGGTTGTGCATGTATGGTTACCCAAACTGTTTCCATAGTAGGTATATTGTAAAAGACTAACTATATTTCCCTCCATCCTATCCTGCCTCCCACTTATTCTTTGACCCTATCCCTTTTCAAAAATATTTGCTTCTAACTACCCTTTCCTCCAATCTGCCCTCCCTTCTATTATTCCCCCTTTTATCCCCTTCCTCCCTACTTTCCTGTAGGGTAAGATACCCAGTTGAGTGTGTGTGTTATTCCCTTCTTGTTGAGGGCCAGTCTCTGACCCGATCCAGACATGGGAAGACTGTAACTTTTTTTTTCCAAAATATTCATCGAGCTATGTTAAATACATATGTTCTATGTAAACAATTCCATGTTATTCAGAACAGGCTAGACAGATTATTAAAACCTGCCTTCAGTGTGTTTCATATATATATATATACACACACATATATATGTATATTATTCCTCCAACTTCCCTTTATACAGGGAAAGCAGTAAAAAATGTAATTAACCATATGTTACAGTCTTTTGCTTCAATGGGCATTCCAAAACAATTGAAAACTGATAATGCCCCCGCCTACACTAGCAAATTATTGCACTCTTTCTGTGATCACTTTCAAATGATATTAATTACAGGCATAACCCTTATAATCTTGACAAATGTAATAAAGATATTAAACCTATTTACAAATATAAAATAAAAGGGTCTTGGTCCAATTCATTATAAAGGCAATTAGCTACTGCTTTATACACCCCAAATTTTTTTACATTGCTAAAAATGAGTATACACTGTTAGTAAAATAATATGAAAAGATGCATACTTCCCAAATGAAGGTCATTCAAACACAGATATGGGAAGGGCCTACCCCCTTAACTAATGGGGGGAGCAAGACTATGTTTATGTTTTCCAGCAACTATGGAACAACAAGTGTGGGTGCCTGAAAGAAATGTCAAGGCGTGTACTCCAGCTCACCCAGAAGAAGAAAAGGACTCTGGCAACAACAGAAAAAATCATGGAAAAAGAACATGGGAATAAAGAAGAAGAGGTCTCCTAATGCAGCCACTACACAAAAAAAGCTATTATTAGATGTTAACAGTATGTAATGATAGTAGAATGCAAAATTGCCCTGTGACTAGCTATACTTATGTTTATGTAACTGCATATATTTGGAATATTGAAACTTCTAATATTACTTGGAATCAAATTAGGAATAGGTTTAATGGCTCTTTGCATAGTCATAATCTCACCTGAGATATAAATCAATTATCCTATATGATTGAACAAATTACACAAAGCCATATTTCAGAAATTGATCCTGAAGATAAGGCCAATCAGATATTTCATTGGATAAATCAGATTAATCCATTTAATAATCTTAACTCTCTATTGCTTCATTTTGTTCTGTTGCTTGCTGATGATATTGTGACTTGTTGCACCTCTGGGGATTCACATGCTCAGCCTGTCTTTCCTGGCTTTGGGAAGCAAGGTTCATGCCCCTAAGTTACTTGTACAGAAAGAAGATGTCAAGGGCCAGTCTCTGACCTGGTGCATACATGGGAAGACTCTGGTTCAGTATTTCTCCTAAGTCAGCTCCCCATGAAGACTATATTATGTTTTAAGATTGGCTCACCATCTCTTCCTGACTTGCAGGAGCTTAGGAATCGATAACCGAGCTGGGACCCATACTTAGATGCATGCAAGGGAACAAGGATAATAAAACATATGGGATTATATGAGTCAAGAAGGACATAAAAACATACAGATATGTTAAATGTACAAGGACAGTAAATATTTTTGCATGTATTCCTAAGAGATAATTGCTTTGCATTCATTATATAAACCCTGCCCTCTGATCAATAAATCAGAAACTGCTATGACAGGTTCTCGCCTGAATTGCATCCACCATTCCACACTTCTCAGTTTGGCCTGTGCCCGTTTTGATGCAGGCATCACCTCCTTAAGCCAAATTCAGTGAGAATAAGTTTATCCCATTACCTTTCACCTTCCTGCTCTTCCCTTCCATTGTAACAGTTTTCTCTTGCCTCTTTTATATGAGATCATTTACCCTAATCTATCTCTCCCTTCATCCTTCTCCCAATAAATTCCTCTCTCACCTCTTCATTTTATTTTTTTAGACATAACCCCTTCATATTAAACTCATCCTGTGCCCTTTGTCTATTTATACATGAACATGCATATGCCCACACTTACATATATATTTATATAAATATACACCCTGCTATACATGTATATGTATGTGTTCATATATATGTGTGTGTATATGTATGTATGTATACAAATATATTCTCTTCAACTATCCTCATACTGAGAAAAGTCTTATGAGTTACAATTACCATTTTTCCATATAGGAATGTAAATAGTTCAATTTTAATAAGTTCCTTATGATTTCTTTTTCCTGTTTACCTTCTTATGCTTCTCTCGTTTCTTGTATTTGAAAGTCCAATTTTCTGTTCACCTCTGGTTTTTTTCATCAAGAATGCTTGAAAACCCTCTATTTTATTGAATGACCATATTTTCCCCTGAAGCATTATATTCAGTTTTGCTGGGTAGGTGATTCTTGGTTTTAGCCCTAGCTACTTTGACCTCCAGAATATCCCAAGTCTTTTAATGCCTTCATGTAGAAGCTGCTAGGTCTTGTGTTATCCTGATTGTGTTTCCAAAATACTCATATTGTGTTTCTTCCTGACAGATTGTAATATTTTCTCCCTGACCCGGGAACTCTGGAATTTGGCTATAATATTCCTAGGAATTTTCTTTTTGGGATCTTTTTCAAGAGGTGATTGGTGAATTCTTTCACTTTATATTTTGCCCTCTGGTTATAGAATATTAAGAAAATTTTGCTTGGTGATTGTAATGGAAATGCAGATTTGAAGATCTTCCCTGCCCCTAGACCCTTTGATTGGCTTAAGAGACTTTGATTGACTTAAGTGACTCTGAGAACATTCCTTGATTTGAAAATATACTCTGCCCCCTAATAGGCTGAATGTGGTCACATGGAGCCTGTGGTAGGAGACTTGGTTTTCAGGAATGACTACACCTTGATGCTGTGTGATTGGGCAGTGGGTCAAGAGGGTGGTTACATTCTCTGAGCCAGGAGAAGACTATATAATCCCTGATTTGAGGCTTTGCTTTTGGGGCTCACTTTGAGAAGTATTGTGTGATTTGACCAGATGAGACTCTGGGCAGCTGTTGAGAGCCCCCCAGCTTTGAAAACCCAGATGTTGATGCTTTCCTCTCTGGTAACTGTGATTTTGGAATTGATAATTGTTGGACAGTTTGGAAGCCTGTCTGTTTGATCTGTCTGTATACTCTGGAGTTCGGGGTGCTGACCTTTTCCCCCTGAACTAGGTAATATATGTTTGTTTGATTAAAGTAAGCTTTTTAACCCATTTTGCATTGCTTTCCTTTACAAAAGCAGATCTAAGAACCTGTGTTGGCAGTCAGCCTGGGGATATTAAGGTGCTTGCTGCCACAGTAATTTCTTGAAAGATGATGTCTAGACTCTTTTTTTTGATTATGGCTTTCAAATAGCTCAATAATTTTTAAATTATCTCTCCTGGATCTATTTTCCAGGTTAGTGGTTTTTCTAATGAGATATTTCACATTGCCTCCTATTTTTTTCATTTGTTTGGATCTGTTTTATAGTATGTTGATTTCTCATGAAGTCACTAGCTTCCAGTTGCTTCAATCTAATTTTGAAGGAGTTATTCTCTTCAGTGAGTTTTTGAAATTCCTTTTCCATCTGGCTCATTTGGCTTCTTAAGGCATTCTTCTCCTTACTGGGTTTCTGGGCCTCTTTTGCCATTTGAGTTAGTCTATTTCTAAAGGTGTTATTTTCTTCAGTGTATTTTTGTATCTCCTTGAGCAAACTCACTTTTCATGATTTTCTTGCATCATTGTCATTTCTCTTCCCAATTTTTCCTCTACTTCTCTTACTTTATTTCCAAAAATATCCTGAAGCATTAGAACAAAAGAGGAAAGTACAAATAGAAAAAAATCCACTGATCAACATCTGAAAGAGATCCTATGAGGTAAACCTACAGGAATATCATAGTCAAATTCCAAAACCCCCAGTTCAAGGAGAAATATGATGATCAGCAACAACAACAACAAGAAAAAGAACAATCAAATATGGCAGATTCACAATTAGAATCACATAAGACTGTAATGGTAATGGAAATTTGAAGATTTTCCCTGTCCTAGTAGGCTTAATGTAATCACGTGAAGCCTATGGTAGGAGGAGTTTGCTGAAGGGTGGAGCAGAACCCACAGGAAGCTGGGAGTCACAGAAGCTAAATGGTGGGAGAGAGAGGATACACCCAGGGAGATAAGAGACAGGAGACAGGCTTCTGAGTGTTAGTTTGTTGGAAGACTAAAGCATGGTGTGACTCTCTGCTGTGTGTATTAACTTCTATGTTGCAATGATGGATTTGGTTTTCTGGTGTTCAAATAAATGTTTTGCTTCTGTCTTCCATGTGCAGTCTGTTATATTTTGTTATTGAGAACTATGCCAGCATATTTACAGTTGCCATTGGAGCTGCAAATATTGGGTTGGCACCACAAAGACTCAGCAGTGTTGACTGTAAAGGGCCACAGTTCTTGGAACACTTAATATCAAAGAGCAAAAGAACTGGACTTGTGGCCAAAAACACCATATCAAGAAAATAGCCATAATTCTGAATTTTAAAAAAATGGATATCCAATGAATTGCCAGACTTTCCAGATTTTATTGCAAAATAAATGAACAAACCTGTACTTAATAGAAAGTTTGACATAAAAGATCCAAGAGAAATTTAAGGTGTAGATCAAAGACTAATTGCAAGAGACTCAATAAGGACAGACTGTTTACTTTTTATTTGAGGAAATGTAACATAAGTCTAAGACTAGCAGTTGGGTAGTTTGAAAGAAAGATTGGGTAGACCTAAGTGTGATAAAACTCTAAAAAGTAAAACTATTTATGAAATGTTAAAAAAGAGTAATTATCTTCAACAAATGAGGAGCAAGTGGAAGAACTGATACAGAGAAATCAGATGGGGAAGGAGGTCTGCTAGTTCTGGAAATTTACTCTCATCAGGAATGGATTAAGAAGGAACAATACATATTTATTTAGAAAGGTATAAAAGTCTTCTCAATTAAGAAAGAAATAAAAGGAGATGGGGGGGAGAGGGTAAGGGAGGGACTTTTGAGGGAAAACGTACTTAACAGATCTGGGTTAAAGAGAGAATAATACAAACATTTAGAAGGGAATAAAGATCTTCTGAATGTAGAAATAATTAAGTGGGTGATGGAATAAGATAAAGGGGGCAGTATAGAATGGTGTCTAGATAAATGGGAATGGGATAAAGAGGGAATAACATATATATATATATATATATATATATATATATATATATATATATATATATATATATGTATGTATTTGGAAGGCTATGAAAGTCCTATAAATTCAGGTAGAAACAAGAGGATAAGGGGAAAGGGTAGAGGGAGAAAGTAAGGGGGATCTTTTATGGGGGGTACTTTAAGAAACAGGAGAACTAGGTAGCAGGTAGAAGTTAAGTATAGGAGTCAGGAGGGATAGGAAATAAGAAATACAAACAAAAAGAAAATAAATATCCGGAGTGTAATATATTAGGGAGGAAATGTAGGGGTAGCAATCCTGATCTCAGAGAAAACAAAAACAGACCTAATTAAAAAAAAGATAAGGAAAGAAATTACATCTTGGAGAAGGTACCATAGAAAATAAAATAATATCAATACTAAACATATCTGCACCAAGTGGTATAGCATCCAAATTCTTAAAGGGAAATTTAAGTGAGTTAGTGGTTGTGGTGCCAATGCAATATTTACAGCACCTACAATCACAATCAAGACCATGTCTGTAAGTATTGCATGATGTTTGATCACAAAATATACCAGTTTCTCCAGATAGAGTATAGAACTGAAGTATTTATTTAGACACCAGAAAACCAAAGCCCAAAACCAGTAAGCCTATTCCATCATAGTACCAAAGATATTCAGAAGCCATAATAATGCTGAGAGTCACAGCATCCTTCAGCCTTCCTACAAAACAATATGCCATCCCACAAACCAATACAAGATCAATATTTACTCATAAACCTCTCTATCTCTTTCATAAGCATCCTCTATGGCCCCCAATGTCTGGCTAGCTCTGAACCAGTTTTCTATGGGCTCTGCTTCTCTTCAATAAACTCCTCCTACCACAGGCTCCATGTGACTACATTCAGCCTATTAGGGGGCAGAGTTTATCTTCATAGCAGGGAAGCTTCCTGTGGGCTCTGCTCCACCCTTTAGCAAATTCCCTCCATCACAGGCTCCATGAGATTACATTCAGCCTATTAGGGGGCAGAGTTTACTTTCAAAGCAGGGGAGGTCTTCAAACCCCCCCCCCCCAGGTCTATTAAGGGAAGATCTTCAAATTCCCATTCCCGCTACAGTGGTTCATGACCTAACAAGAGATAGAGAATATTACAAGATGTAAAATTGATCATTTTGATTATATTAAGTTAAAATGTTTTTGCTCAAACAAAACCAATGCAACCAAAATTAGAAGGAAAGCAGAAAGCTGGGAAACAATCTTTACAGCAAGTGTCTCTGATAAAGGGTTCATTTCTCAAATACATGGAGAAATAAGTCGATTTTATAAGAATATAAGCCATTCCCCAATTGATAAACGATCAAAGGATATGAACAGGCAACTTTCAGATGAAGAAATCAAAGCTAATCTACAGGCATATGAAGAAGTGCTCTTAATCACCTTTGATTAGAGAAATGCAGATCAAACAACTCTGGGGTACCATATCCCATCTATCACATTTTAATTTGCATTTATGTAATCAATATTGACTTAGAATATTTTATATGACTATAAATTATTCTGTTTTCTTCATCAGAAAACTACTTTTTCATATACCTTGACCATTTATCAATTTGGGAAGGATTCATATTCTTATAGATTTGGCAGATTCTTAAATATTTGAGATATGAGACCTTTATCTGAGAAAGAGTATGTAAAATTCTCCTCCCCCCAATTTTCTAAGGATTTTATCAGAGACACTTATTATAAATTCCCCCCAAAACTTTCTGCTTTTTAAAAGTTTCGTTGCAATTGTTTTGTTTGTGTAAAACTTTGAATTTAATATAGTTAAAATCATCAAATTTTCATCTGTTAATGTTCTCTATCTCTTTATTTGTCATAAATTCTTCTCTTATCCATATATATGACAAGTACAGTGTTCTATACTCTTCTAATTTGCTTATGGTATCTCCCTTCATATCTAAATCATGTACTGTTTTTGACCTTATCTTGCTGTATAGTATAAGACCCTGGTCTATACCTAGTTTCTGTCAATATTTTCCTGGCAGGTTTTTTTTTTTTTTTTTCTGTCAAATAGTGGGTTCTTATCCCCAAAGTGTAGGTCTTTGGGTTTATCAAACACTAGATTATTATGGTTATTTATACATTATGTACCTAATCTATTCCATTTATCTATCATACTGTTTCTTAGCCAGTATGAGTTTTTTTGATGATTGCCACTTTATAATACAGTTTGAGATCTCATATGACTAGACCACTTTCCTTCACATTTTTGTTTCATTAATTGCCTTGATATTCTTGACCTTTTGTTATTCCAGATGGAATTTTTTTGCTATTTTTTTTCTAGCTCTATAAAATTATTTTTGGTAGTTTGTTTTGTATGGTGTTGACTAAGTAAATTAATTTAGGTAGAAATGTCATTTTATTATATTGGCTCAGGATGATCAATAAATATCATTTTTAAAAATTATTTTTCTTTCTTCTTGAAATGATAAAGTCAAATTGGTGCGTAATCCTTCCCACATTTTTTTTCGACTTGTTGTTTCATCCTTTTTCTCTTAAAAATTTGCTTTCACTGTTGCAGTATCTTGGAAAAATAACTTTTCTTGATGGATTATTTTCAGTTGTCTGTTAATATGTATAAAGATTTGAAACAAAAGGAAAATAAATAGAAAAATTAAAAATAAACCTTACTCTAGGACATTAAAGGAATGCCTGGATAGTTCTAACATACATATTTCTTTCAAGCTAATATTGGTAATAGCCCATATATTTGCTTGGAGATTATCTTGAATAGGTGCAAACCTTTTTTAATGGAATTTGACTTTCAGGTCATACCAATATGTGGTAAGCAATTGTCCAAAGTATCAACTATTCCTTTCATCTAAATTAACTATTTAATAGAATGGTCAAAATGACTGGATTTTAAAGTTTAATCACAGTTCTATGATCAGTCTTGATCTCAGAAAATAGATGAAGCAACTTCCCTTCTCTTGGAACTGAGGTGGGAAGTATATGTGTATATAATGTTGAAACTATTGGTGGTTCAATTTGACAACTTTTCTTTTCTTTTTTTTTTGTTACAAAGAACAATCATTGGGATGGTTTGAAGAAAGTTTGTGACAACTGTTGAAATAATTGAACACTATCATGTACCCACTAAGAAGTATCTTCTAAATGCTAAAAACTTCCACTTCTCATAATCAGTTCTTATAAATCATGGACTAGTCATACTTACTTCTTTCTTTTGAATGTTCTCTAACTTAACAATATTGTTTCCTAAATTGTGATGCCCATCTCTGAAAACAATATTCCAGATGTGGTCTGAACCAGATTAGAATATAGAAAGACTATCACCACCTTAATTTTGGAATCCTTTTTTAATAGATTTAAACATCAAATTATCCTCCCATCCTCCCAATCCCCCATAATCACACCATTCAGTTGTATTGAGATCTTTTTCACACTAGTATCAAAGCATATCTTAACCATTTTGTATTTTTCAAGTTGATTTTTTTAACCCATCTGTTAAGACTTGAATTTTTTTTCTTTAATTTTTAAGGTTTTGCTTTTTTTTTTTTGGCGGGGGGAGGCAAGGTAGGGCAATTAAGTGACTTGCCCAAGATCACATGGCTACTTTTGTGTTAAGTGTCTGAGGTCAGATTTAAACTCAGGTCCTCCTGACTCCAGAGACAGTGTTTTGTTCACTGCGCCACCTAGCCACCCCATAAAACTTGAAATGTACCTGCATTAAATGCAGTTGTATTACAATCTTCTCAATTATCTAATCTGTTAAGGTCCTTTTGTGTATTGGCTATGTCATCCAGTGAATTCGTTATCCCTCTAATTTGTTTTTCATCTGCAAATCTGATGAGCATGCCATTTAGATCTTTTACTAATCTATTGGTAAAAACTCTTAAGGACAATGAAGTCCAGCTCATATACCTGGGACACTCACAACACTTTGTAACCCCTTCCATGATGACATTAAAGTTTAAATGAGTTCATTTTGAGTTTGGCCATTTTACCAGTTCCTAATCCATCTAACTGTACTCCTCCTCCTCCTCTATCTAGCCATGCTTTTCAGGAATACGAAACACTTTGCTAAAATGTCAGTAAACTACATTTGAATAGCATTCTTCAAATTAACCAGTTTGAGCCTTATTAAAAATGCATAAATATCCAGTGCAGAGGTCTGGGACCTGTCAACGCGCAGAGCTCAGAGCGCAGGAGCCAAGCCGAGCCCAGGTCCACCTGAGCCGAGGTTTTAGCCCCAGGGCGGCAGGGCCAGCAGCCGGCTGGAGGAACCCCAGAACACCAGGAGCTGTGGCGACTCCAGAATTATCAACATAGACATGCCTAGGACAAAGTAAGAGGTTAGTGTCCTATGGACTTTGGGACCTGTATTTGGGGAATGCGTCAGCTCCCTCCCCTGGGGGCTAGAAGCCGCTGAGGAGACACGCCATTTTGTAGTTTTCAGAGGCAGCTCCGGCTCCCAGCCTACAAATCGTGGGGAGATCCAGCGATCAGTCTTGGGGGGTAATCGCTCTTGCTTTAACCTCCCTGGATCTGGATTGTGATCTAGGGTGGAAGTCGTGGGTGGGTTTACAGCTTGCCAGAAACGGAAGTTGCCCCCCACACGTTCGGGACGAAAATTCCTCTATCTGGCCTTAAAGCCATAGTGTGGCAACAAGCCCAAAAGTCAAGCAATTAAGTGGCAACATGCCAAGGCAAAGGAAACAGAAAAATGCAACCCTAGACTCCTATTTTGGGGGCATAGAGCGGGAAAAGGACTATGAGGTCAGAAGTCCTGCTCCAAAAGCCCCAGGGGAAAACATGAGTGGGTTGCAGGCCATAGAGGACCTTAAGAAGGACTTTAAAAATCAAATAAGAGAAGTGGAGGAAAAATTAGAAAGAGAAATGAGAAGGATGCAGGAAAAGTATGAAATGAGGGTCAACAGCCTGACTGAGGAAAACAACACCTTAAAAAATAGACTAACTCAAATGGCAAAGGAGGCCCAAAAGGGCAATGAGGAGAAGAATGCCTTAAAAAGTCGAATTTGCCAGATGGAAAAAGAATCTCAAAAGTTCACTGAGGAGATTCATTCCTTCAGAGTTAGACTGGAGCAAATGGAAGCTAATGACTTTATGAGAAATCAAGATGCTGTTAAGCAGATCCAAACAAATGAAAGATTAGAAGGCAATGTGAAATATCTCATGGGAAAAACCACTGACCTGGAAAATAGATCCAGGAGAGACAATTTAAAAATTATTGGACTACCTGAAACCCATGATCAAGGAAAGAACCTAGAAATCACCCTTCAAGAAATTCTCAAGGAAAATTGCCCTGATGTTTTAGATCCAAAGGGCAAAATAGAGGTTGAAAGAATCCACCGATCACCTCCTGAAAAAGATCCCAAAAAGAAAACTCCCAGAAATATTATAGCCAGGTTCCAGAATCCCCAGATCAAGGAGAAAAATACTACAAGCAGCCAGGAAGAAACAATGTCAATATTGTGGAAACACAATCAGAATAGCCCAGGACCTGGCAGCTTCTACACTGAGGGACAGAAGGGCATGGAATACAACATTCCAGAGGGCAAAAGAACTGGGAATGAACCCAAAGGTCACCTACCCAGCAAAACTGAGTATTTTGTTTCAGGGGAAAATATGGTCATTCAGTGGAATAGAGGACTTTCAAGCATTCTTGAGGAAAAACCAGAATTGAATAGAAAATTTGACATCCAGACACAAGAAGCAAGAGATGCCTGAAAAAGAAGGTAATCAGGGAAAAGAAATCAAAAGGAACTTATCAAAGTTGAACTATTTACATTCCTATATGGAAAAGCAATAACTGTGACTGATGATATCTTTCTCACTATGAAAATAATGGAAGAAGGGTGTGTGGTCATATGAATACATATGTGATTGTGTGTGTATATGGTTACAGTTATACATGGATAGAGGACATAGGTTGAATTTGTTGGGAAGGGAGACTACTCAAGGGATGAAATTATGAGGTGAGAGAGGAAAGTGGCAAGAGGAGATGGGGAGAGACAGGGTAGGGTAAACTATCCCATGTAGAAGAATAAGGAAGGCTAAAAAGGCAAAACCACATCCACATTGAATTTGGTTCAGGGAGAAAATCACATACATACTAAATGGGACCCGCAGCAGGATAGAGGGAAGGGGGATGAGAGGAGGAATGATGGATGGGAGGGTATCCTTGGGGTGAAGGGAGGTTGGAAGTACCCACTATAGAAGAGGGACAGGATCATGTAGGGAATGGACCAGGTGGGGGGTGGGACTAGTGGGAGGGAATTATAAGCAGCCTTGTACAATATATCTACTATGATAATGTTTTGCATAGCTAGACATGTACAACATATACTGAATTACTTATCTCCCAAGAAGGAATGGGTGACAAGGGAGGAAGGAAATGGATCTGAAATTCAAGGCCTTTAACATTACATGTTTCAAATATATATAAATACTCTTATTAATACTCTTTTGCTTGTAATAGGGAGATAAAATGTGCAGGCATTGCGCCACAAAGATTCACCTTCCTCTAATGGAAAAGTCGATGGGGGTATGGGAGAAGGTATGGGAGAGAGCAGATTGGAGGAAGCGATATCTTGTGGGACTACTATTCTGGCAGGTTGGGTAGGGGAATAATGGGGGGAAAATGATTGTAATTCAAAATCTGGCAGAAATGAACGATGTAAAACAGAAGTTAATAAAGCATTTGTTTAGAAAAAAACGCATAAATAAATTTGTTCTGAAAAGACACATCTTTAATGAAGCCATGATAACTCTTTGTGATCCTTACTTAATTTTTCTAAATCCTCCTCACAGATCTTTGCAGTACTCAATTATTTATACCCATACAATTGAAAAAATTATAATAATTGTCACCATTTAAAAAGTACTTTGAAGTTTGAAAGGTCGTTTACAAAGAATAAATTATTTTATTCTCACAACTACCCTTGAAGGTGATATGATGTAATATAACTTTGGAGGGAGCAATGTTTTAAAAGTAAAGAAATAGGGGCGGCTAGGTGGCACAGTGAATAGAGCGCCGGCCCTGGAGTCAGAAGGACCTGAGTTCAGATCCGGTCTCAGACACTTAACGCACACACAAACAAAAACCTAGCCGTGTGACCTTGGGCAAGTTACTTAACCCCAATTGCCCTCCAAAAAGAAAAGTAAAAGTAAAGAAATATCTATTGCAAAGATACTACAAATATATACAATGGTAAAAGGAAACTATTATACTGGAGTTGACAGTTTTGGGTTCAGATCCCGACTCTGAAAACTATTATCTCTGTGAGCTAGGGCAAGACCCTCCGTATTAGCAAAATGAGAGTACTGGCCTAGATGGCTTCTGGTGTCCCTTTTAGCTCTAGATCAATGAGTTTAACAACTGTATAGCTCTTCAAAAATTAATTTTTAACGAATACTATTAACAACATCTCTTCATCCTTAAAAACTTACCAACATGCAAATCAGGTCACTTCTAACTCTAAGTAATGCATGTTAATATAGGCATATGATATATTATGTATGCACATAAAAATTAAATATATTTGATATTATTATAAATATAATGTTTTAATAAATTACAAATCATATACTGTTATGAATTATTATAAATTATAAAAATAATTAAGAGCAACAAATCTTCATGAACTGAAGGAGTAAGATGAAGAAAATAGATTAAATACAAAGTTCTAGTGATAAATTTTTTTTTCAGTTATAGACTTATTTTCTAGTCAAAGTTCTGTCAGTAACTTGTATCACTTTGGCTATTATGTTCCCTTTCTGGCCTCAGTTTATTAAACTTTAAAATGAGACAGTTGGATTGGTTGGGTTCTCAGCATCTCTTTTAGTTCTAATAGAGATCAATCAGAGTCCAGTAGGTAGAATCATATAAATTGTATCACATGGCATGGAGGTACGGATGAGAAAAAGTAGCAATTTCTGGAAGACAGATGCTACCAGGAAGCTCAACCAACTCACCTATGCAGGTTGGTCATGCCATGGATAGAGCACTGAGCCTGGAGTCAGATTGAAGTCAGTAGCTGTGTGACCCTGAGTAATTTATTGCCTAATATGACCTCTCTTTTCCTCAGTTTCATTATCTGTTAAATGGGGATAAAAATTACATTTACCTCACAGGGCTGTTATAAGGATCCAATGAGCTAATAATTGTAAAATGTTTAGTACAGTGCACATGTAAGAGTTATATAAAAGTTGTTATAGAATTTGAGAGGGAGTTGAATGTGCCCAAGTTGGAATCATGAATTTCAACCTTGTCATTTTAATTTTCACTCTCATTTTTTAAAAACACTGGTAGTACAACCACCAGAAAAACCTCAAATATCAACTTTCTGGCTTATCCTTGAATATTGCAGAAAGGCAAATGCTTGCCCATGCTATACATCTCTTACATTACAATTTAGATGATATGATGCTAATTTGATCAGTTTCACTGATTAGCAGAAAGGAAGAAATAGAGCAACTTCATGTTTTAGTAATAATGCTAATTTGGCTGCTATACAAAAGTTTACATTTAAATTTAAATTAAAAAATATATTTATTCTTTCTTTGACCACCTACTTCCAAAAATTTTGTAAGTGGTTAGCATTAAATACACATTACCCTTAGATATGAATAAATGGTGTAAGATGCTTAAACCATGAAACCCATTTTTCAAGACTTTTCTAAGACCCAGGGAAAGCATATCTAAACAGAAATGTAGAGTCATCAATTTCCCAAATCAGAATACAGTTCCAACCCAGCTGATTGATGAGAATCTTACATACATGACATTTTCTAAATGACCCTAACCCAGCTAATTTAGGTCATATAGTCTTCTAAACAGCTGAATGAAACTTTAAGACATGAAAAATTCATGCCCTTTGATATTGGTTTGGGGACTTTGGGGAGAAAGTGTATTGTGGAGCTTTGTTAAAGTAGAAGGCAATTTAATTAAGCAAGTGGAGCCCTTATGTAATGTCCTCTCAGAAGAAAATGAAAACATTTTGTGGTTCTTTCTATTTAATGTATTCATTGGTTGTATGTGGTTTCCACTGGGGATTGAAAGGAAATAGTTTTAGAGGGGTCACTAGGATTAACAATTCTGAGCCTGACTGAACTACTCTTATCTAAGGATTTTATATCAACTAGAATAGTTATAGCAATAACTAAAATCAAGAAAAATGAACGGGCCTTTTCTACAATTCATTTGAATTGCCCAGGGGCAGAGCCAAAATGGCAGAGTAAAAGTACAAATTTGGCATGAGCTCCCACTCCAATCACTTCCAATACATGTAAAATTTTTTTTCTCTAAACAAACTTTAGAGCTACAGAAACCACAAAGTGACAGACAGAAACAAATCTCCTGCTGAAGGAAGTCTGGCAGACCAAGAGGAAGGGTCTATCCCACTGAGCTAGGAGCCAAGCTCAGCCGAGTTTTGGCCCCAGGGCAGCCCCGACCAGTGGTGGCCAGAGCAGACTTCAGGAGAGTGAATCACCAACAGCTGTGGTGGTTTCCAGACTTCTCAACCCATAAACGCCAAAGACAAAGTAAAAGATCAGTGTGGAATTCTGTTGGAATGGGGAGGGGGGAAGGAAGAGTGTGATCTGGCTCCTATCCCCAGGGAGAGAAGGAGTGGAGGCTCGGCAGCTGTGTAGCCACTGCCACATGGCTACCTCAGGGCCTCCTGACCTGCAGATCATAGAGGGACCAAGTGACCATTCAGAGGGTAACCACTATTGCTTTCACCTGCTTGGATCTGGATGATGGTTTTGGGTAGTGGTCCTGGGATGTGTGGCCAGTGAGCCAGAGCTTGTGGGGGCTGTAGAGAGGGTGCCCTCCTAATAGCTCCAGCAGTTGCAAAAGCCCCAACAATTTGGGACAAAGCTTTCTCCATTCTGGAAGCAGAGTTCTACCTTGGCAAAGAGCTCAAAAGTCAAGTAATTGGCTGACAACATGAGCAAGCAGAGAAAGCAGAAACAGACCATACAATCCTTTTTTTGGGACAAAAAAACATCAAGGTATTGAGCAGGAATAAGTCAGCAAAGTCAGAATTCCCACATCAAAAGCCTCTAAGAAAAATATGAATTGGTTACAGGCCATGGAGGAACTCAAGAAGGATTTTGAAAATCAAGTAAGAGAAGTGGAGGAAAAAATTGGGAAGAGAAATGAGAATGATGCAAGAAAATCATGAAAAGCAAGTCAATAGCCTGCTCAAGGAGACCCAAAAACACACTGAAGAAACTAACCTTAAAAAAATAGAATAACTCATTTGAGTTGCCCAAAGGAGAGACCTTAGCCAAATGTTGTTGGTAGCTATTTCTATCTGAAGCATGCATGTATTATACAGACATACATATAAACACACACATGTATATATTACTAGTTTCTGCCCTGTCCCAGTGATGAACTGAAAAGTACACAAACATAGTAAGCAACATAGTATTTGAGAATAATAATAACTCAGAATTGATTAATGGGTGCAGAACCAATTTTGGAGTCAGGAATAATTACCTGGGCTAAAGTCTAGCCTCTGCAGCATACAGGCTGTGTACATTGAGAAAATTACTGAAACTGTCAGTGTCCCAGGCAACTTTCAAGACTGTAATTGCAGAAGTTACTGATCTGCATTGATAGAGGGGGTTTCCTCACTTCAAATTCTGTATGCTATTTAATCAGTCAACAAGCATATATTGTGTATTTACTATGGGGTCAGGTGCTGTGAGAAATTGATTTGTGGCTTTGGATGTGATGATGACATAACAGATTCTCCCCTAGACGCCTATCAGTCATGAGATACACCACAAGTTAAAATAACTTATTTTTGAACCTCATCTGTAAAGTTATGCCAATATTATAGCCTTCTTCTTACTTTTGTTATAAGTTCCAAATACAATAATGTACATAAAGCAGTTTTAAAAACTGGAAATACTATGTAAATATGAAATATATTGTCATCAAGACTAGGATAATCTATTATTATTATCATTATTCTTACTGTTATGTCATCATTGAAGTCTTTCCAGATTTTTCTCAAATCTTCTGGTCCATAATTTCTTATATTTCTTATAGTACAATAGTATTCCATTGAATTCATATACCACAACTTTTTTAGCCATTCCCAAACTGAGGGACATCCCCTTTATTTCCAATTCTTTGACACCACAAAAAAGAGCTACTATAAATATTGTTGTACATGTGGGGGTCCTTTTCCCATTTGTATGATCTCTTCGGGATACAGCCCTAGAAGTGGTATTGCTGGGTCAAGGTTATGCACATTTTTATAGCCCTTTGAGCATAGTTCGAAATTGCTCTTCAAAATGGTTGGATCAGTTCACAACTCCACGAACAATGCATTAGTGTTCCAATTTTCCCACATCTTCTCCAGAATTTATAATTTTCCTGTTTTGTCCTTTTACCCAGTCTGACAGATGTGATATGGTACCTCAGAATTGTTTTGATTTGAACGTCTCTAATCAATAGTGATTTGGAACATTTTTTCTTATGACTATAGATATCTTGAATTTCTTCTCCTGAAAACTGTCTGTTTATTTCCTTTGGCCATATATCAATTGGGGAATGACTTGTATTCTTATAAATTTGACTCAGTTCTCTATATATTTTAGAAATGAGGCCTTTAGCAGGAACACTCTTTATAAAAATTGTTTCCCAATTTTCTGCTTTCCTCCTAATATTGGTTGCATTGGTTTTGTTTCACCCAACCTGTTTAAAATAAATTATGTTAGTACTTTTCTTTCATTGTTTCTATGATTGATTCTTTAGCATTAGAAGACCAGGAAGTCAAGACATACCTTAAATGGAATATCAAACCAAAGAGTAATAACAGAAAACCATTAGACTAGAAATCTCTCAGTAGAAATATACGCACATACATATATCTGTGTGTGTGAAATAGTACATGTTTTTTGTATTACACATATTTTAAGATTTGTTTTGTTTTGTTTATTCTTTTAGTACTACTAGAGGCTTTCGATTTACTTCAAAATTTCATTGTGTGATTCTAAATATAAAAAAGGACCATAAAAGCCAATATCTACTTTGAGAAACTGAAAACAGCAATGCTATTATGATATTAAATGACACTTAAGTGGAACATTATTAAGTAGCTGAGCAGAAGTCTCAAAACCCTATATGTTCACTCTGTATCTCAGTTTCTCACTCTGGATATACTCTCTATCCTTGTGTCCTCTTCCTTTGATAAGCTGGTTCCTCCCAGAATCTTCATTAAAAAAAATACCCAGGCCAACCATTTTTACATTTTTTTTAAAAGCAATTGGGGTTAAGTAACTTGCTCAAGGTTACACGGCTAGTCATTATTTATTTTATGGGTGCTCATTTTCTGAGACCGGTTTTGATCTCAGGTCATCCCAACTCCGAGGCCAGCGCTCTTACTCACTGGGCCACCTAGCCGCCCCCATTTTTACATTTTTACCCAGTCTCCTCTCCTGACACCATGTATATTCTCTGCCATACCCCAATCTGGATAACTTCCCCATCTCTCTACTTTTCAAATTTCTTTTAGGAGTTGTCTCCTATCTTTAAAATGCAAGTTTCTTGAGGGCAGGAATTGTTTCCCTTTCTTCTTGTATTTGCATTCTTAAGGATTAGCACAGGGTGTGGCACATAGGGAACAATAAATCCTTGCTGACATATGGTTGATTCTCCTCCTCTCCCACTAAGAACAAAAGGGGAAAAAGCATTTTTAAAAAAACCACACAATTTCAAGCAAAACAAATTCCCACCTTTACCATGACCATAAATATATGTCTCAATCTGTAGGAGTTACCTCTTTGTTAGGAAGTAGGTAGCATTCCTCATCAGGGGTCCTCCAAAACATGGTTGGTCATTGCATTGACCAAAGTTCTCAAAATGTTCATTTTTACAATATTATTATATAACCTATTCACCCATTTCTGCGCATTTTACTTCATATCAGTTCACCTAAGTCTTTCCAGATTCCTTTGAAATCATGACTTCCATGATTTCTTATGGCACAGTAGTATTCCATTATATTTGTATACTATAATTTGTTCTTCCATTCCATTATTGATTGGTACCCACTTAATTTCCAGTTTTTTGCCACAACAAAAAGTACTCCTATAAATATGAATCTTTTTCCCCTTTCTTTTAACTATTCAGAGTGTTAGGGTTACAAATGAAACCTATATTGAAATAAAGTTATCAGAATATTATTTTTAAGAACAAGTTGAAAGAACCCTCCATCAAAAATCCCTACTATCAAGAAAGAACTGCCAGAATTGGAACAGACTCTTTTTTTAAAAATGCTTTATTAAATTATGGTTTATATCATTCATTTCCACCAGATTTTGAGTTACAATTTTTCCCCATTTTCTCCTACCCAAAACACTAGAATACTAGTCCCACAGGATATCGCCTCATCCAATCTGCTCTCTCCCATCTCTATTCCCATACCCCCTTTGACTTTTCCAGTAGGGCAAAGTGAATCCCCCTGCCCCAATGCCTGCACATCTTATCTTCCAATTATATGTAAAATAGTTTTAATAATAGTATTTATATGTTTTTTAAATATTTGACTTTAAAACTTTGAATTCCAGATTCATTCCCTTCCTGCCTAGTCACCCACCCTTACTGGGAAGATAAGCAATTCAGTATATGTTGTACATGTGTAGCTATGCAAAACATTGCCATAGTAGATGTATTGTGAAAGACGGACTATATTTCCCTCCTTCCTATCCCAACTCCCACATAGTCTACTCTCCACTTTGATCCTGTCCCTTTTCAAAAGTGGGTGCTTCCAACTTCCCTCTCTCCCAGCCTGCCCTCCCTTCCATCATCTTCCCCTCCCCCCACTCTCCTGTAGGGTGAGATATCCCATTTAGTAAGTATGTCATTCTCTCTTTGAGCCAAAGTCAATGAGAATAAGGTTTTGCCTTTTTGCCTTCATGTTCTTCCCCTCCTCGGCAACCACTTTCCCTTGCCTCTTCTACATGAGATAGTTTACCCCATTCTGTCTATTCCCATCTCCTCTCACTATATTCCTCTCTCACCTCTCAATTTCACCCCTTAAGTATCATTCCTTCCCATTAAATTTGACCTGTGCCTATATGTATACCTGTAAACATTTATACACACGTTCACAAATATATTCATATGCCCATACACACTTCTTCAGCTATTTTCATACTGAGAAAGGTTTCATCAGTTACAGTTATCATTTTTCCATATAAGAATGTAAATAGTTCAACTTTGATAAGTTCTTTATGATTTATTTTCCCTGTTTACCTTCTCTGGCTTCTCTTGCTTCTTGTATCTGAATGTCAAATTTTCTATTCAACTCTGGTTTTGTCATCAAGAATACTTGAAAGTCCTCTATCCCATTGAATGACCATATTTTCCCCTGAAACATGATACTCAGTTTTGCTGGGTAGGTGACCCTTGGGTTCATTCTCAGTTCTTTTGCCCTCCAGAATATCATATTCCATGCCCTTCAGTCCCTCAGTGTAGAAGCTGCCAGATCCTGTGTTATCCTGATTGTGTTTCCACAATATTGAAATAGTTTCTTCCTAGCTACTTGTAATATTCTCTCCTTGATCTGGGAATTCTGGAACCTGGCTACGATATTCCTAGGAGTTTTCTTTTTGGGATCTTTTTCAGGAGGTTATCAGTGGTTTCTTTCAACCTCCTTTTTGCCCTCTGGTTCTAAAACATCAGGGCAATTTTCCTTGAGAATTTCTTTAAGGATGATTTCATGATTTCTAGATTCTTTCTTTGATCATGGTTTTCAGGTAGTCCAATAATTTTTACATTATCTCTCCTGGATCTATTTTCCATTTTCCATTTTTCCATTTTCCAATTTTTTCCAGATCAGTGGTTTTTCCCATGAGATATTTCATATTGCCTTCTATTCATTCATTTGTTTGGATCTCCTTAATAGCACCTTGATTTCTCATAAAGTCACTAGCTTCCATTTGCTCCAGTCTAATTCTAAAGGAATGAATCTCCTCAGTGAGCTTTTGAGATTCTTTTTCCATCTGGCAAATTTGGCTTTTTAAGGCATTCTTCTCATCATTGCCTTTTTAAGCCTCTTTTTCCATTTGAATTAGTCTATTTTTAAGGTGTTATTTTCCTCAGTCAGGCTGTTGGCTGTCATTTCATACTTTTCTTGCATCCTTCTCATTTCTCTTCCTAATTTTCCCTCCACTTCTCTTAATTGGGTTTTCAAAATCCTTTTTAAGGTCCTCTATGGCCTGTAACCAGCTTGTATTTTCATTTGTGGCTTTTGGTGCAGGATTTCTGACCTCACAGTCCTCCTCCTGTTCCATGCTTTGATCCTCTTTGCCCCCCAAATAAGAGTCTAATGTTGAATTTTTCTGTTTATTTTGTTTCCTTTGCCTAGGCATGTTACCACTCAATTACTTGACTTTTGGGCTTGTTGCCACAGTAGGTCTCTGCCCCCAGCCAGGGGAACTTCCCTCCCAAACCTTGTGGTTTTCTCAACTTCCAGAGGTATTAGTTGGGTGGACTCTGTGAAGCATCCACACACTCTGGCAAGCTGGTCACACACCCCAAGACCTCCACCCCGGACCGCAATCCAGATCCAAGAAGGTTAAAGCAAGTGTGATTACCCCCAAGACTGATCGCCAGATCCCCCTGCAGTTTGCAGGCCAGGAGCTGAAGCTACACCTTGGCACTGTGGCACAAGCTGTGCTGGCTCCTCGGTGGCTTCTCGCCCTAAGGGGAAGAAGCTGACCAATCTCCCAAGCAGTCCCAGAAGCCATAGGGCACTGACCTCTCACTTTGTAGTTGGCATCTGTGTGTTGATAATTCTGGGAACTCCAAAGCTGCTGGTGTTCTTGGGTCCCTCCAGCTGGCTGCTGTTCAGGGCACTCTGGGGCTAAAACCTCTGACTCACAGAGGCCTGGGCTAGTCTCCCAGAGTGCTGTGCTGGCTACTCCCTCCTGGGCTTCCAGGCTGTCCTCAGTGGGAGGTTACCTTCTCTGTGTCATTTTGTGGGTTCTGGAGCTCCAGATGTCATTCAGAGTTCCCCTTTTACATAATTTTGAAGTGGTGTGGGCTGGAGCGCCATGGAAGTGCTGTTTCAACCTCAGTACTCTAATCTCTATGAGCACATTGTGAACTTGAATTACTTAGAGGAAGACAGCTGATTTAATGTAATGAAAAACAGATTTATAATTATAAGACCTGGGTTTATGACCAGGGTTTGTTTTACTATCCATGTGACCTTGGGTAAATTACCTTAATTTTGTATACCTCACTGTTGTAGTTCTAGGTCAAAGTGTCTAAACATTTTATTAAGTTTTCTAGTATGATTCTTCATTTTTTTAGATAAGCTAGACGAATGTAAGGTAGACCAACAGTGTATCAAATTTCATGAAGTCCTTCATCCCTGTTAACACCATTTTCATCCTTGGACATCTTTACCAGTCTAGTATCAACCTGTTTATTTTACATATGAGAAAACAAGAACTGAAAATCTCAATAATTTGCAGAGTGACATTAAAACTATGATCATCTGATTCCAAATATAGTTCTTTCCACTATATCATTCTGTTTCTTTCATGGTCTACAGAAATAAAATAATGAATTTTTAAAGTTTTGAAATACAGGGAATAAAAACAGGACTTCCACATGGCTCATACTTTTGTCTCCTCAAATTCATGTAAAAATGACTATAAACAAACTTTGGAGATACAGAACCCACAAAATGAAAGAGAGAAGCTAATTTCCTGGCTGAAGACAGTCTGGCAGGCCATCAGGAAGGGGCCAGCAAAGTGCTCTGGGAGCAGAGCATAGCCCCACAAGGGCCCAAGGTTTTAGCCTCAGGGTAGCCACAATCATCTGGGGGCTGGAGGGACTTCAGATCACTAGCAGGTCTAGCAGTTTCCAGAATTATTAATCCATAGATACTTAGGACAAAGCGAGAGGTCAGGAATCCAGGAGTGTGGTCGGGCCTTCAAACCTTGGAGGGAGAAGCAGCTGAGGCTGGTGGCCATGTAGCTACCACCATGTGGCTGTTTCAGAGCTTCTGGCCTGCAAATTGTAGGGGAACCAAGCAACCAGTCTGAGAGGTAATGACTCTGGCTTTAACCTGCTTGGATCTGGAACACTGTCTAGGGTGGAGGACTTGGAGTGCCTGACCAGTTTGCCAGAGTATATAAAGGCTTCAGAGAGGGCAGTCAACTAATAGCTCCAGCAGCTGAGAAAACCCCAGTGATTAGGACAAAGCTCCCCTCTCTGATAGCAGAGTTCTACTGTGGCAAAAAGCTCAAAAGTCAAGTAATTGAGGGGCAACATGAGCAAGCAAAGCAATCCAACATTAGACTCTTATTTGGGGACAAAAAGGATCAAAGCATGGAATAGGAGGAAGACAGCAAAATCAGAACTCCTGCACCAAAAGCTTCCAAGAAAAATATGATCTGGTTACAGGCCATAGAGGAGCTTAAGAAGGATTTTGAAAACCAAATAAGAGAAGTGGAGAAAAAATTGGGAAGAGAAATGAGAATGATGCAAGAAAATCATAAAAAGAGAGTCAACAACCTGAATCAGGAAAATAACATCTTAAAAATAGACTAAATCAAATGGCAAAAAAGGGTAAAAAAGCCAATGAGGAGAAGAATCCCTTAAGAAGTCGAATTTGCCAAATGGAAAAGGAATCTCAAAAGCTCACTGAAGAGAATCATTCCTTCAGAATTAGATTGGAATAAATGGAAGCTAGTGACTTTATGAGAAATGAAAATACTATTAAATAGATCCAAAGAAATGAAAAAGTAGAAGGCAATGTGAAATATCTCAATGTGAAATATCCACTGACCTGGAAAATAGATCCAGGAGGGATCATTTAAAATTATTTGACTACCTACAACTGTGATAAAAAAAGAACTTAGAAATCATCCTTCAAGAAATTCTCAATGAAAATTGCCCTGATGTTTTAGAAACAGAGGACGAAATAGAGGTTGAAAGAATTCACTGATCACCTCCTGAAAAAGATCCCAAAAAGAAAACTCCTGGGAATATTATACCTAGGTTCTAAAGTTCCTAGATCAAAGAGAAAATATTACAACCAGCCAAGAAGAAACTATTTGAATATTGTGGAAACACAGGATCTGACAGCTTCTACATTGAGGGATCAAAGGGCTTGGAATATGGTATTCTGGAGGTCAAAGGAATTGGGATTAAAACCAAGAATCACCTACCCAGCAAAACTGAGTATCATGTTTCAGGGGAAAATATGGTCATTCAATGGAATAGACAACTTTCAAGTGTTCTTGATGAAAAAAAACCAGAGTTGAATAGAAAATTTGACATTCAGATACAAGAAGCAAGAGAAAGCCAGAGAAGGTAAACGGGGGGAAAAAATCATAAGGAATTTATCAAAGTTGAACTATTTCCATTCCTACATGGAAAAATGGTCATTGAAACTTGTGAAACTTTTCTCAGTCTGATAATATTTGAAGGGAATATAAATGTTATGTGTGTGTATACACAAAC